>CM059876.1:19596442-19909965 GCA_030490815.1 Acer saccharum | reverse complement strand
TTTATCTTCCATTTCTTTCATTTGATTGCTATATCTTGTAAATTGATTAACTCTTGTATAAGTGAAATCAATTAATTTGTCAAATAATCAAGTGTGCATTTTCATTGATATATCTGCATGTATTTTTTAATTGGGAGAATTTGGAGCCTATACCTATTCAACCCCCCCCCCTCTAGGTATATTTCACTACTACTTAAGGGAAATTCATTTTGTATCAGAGCAGGTGTCTAGACGCACTTAGATAGATCCTTTCTTGTAGTGTTTTGTGTTTTTGTTTGTTAAAATCATGATTAAGGAAGTGTATTCCTATGTGGCTTCTTTTGCTGAACATATTGACTTAGATGAGAAAAAGATCAATGATCTCACTTTTGAAAATGATCGTTTATCCAATGTCAATATGTCCCTCAACAAGAAGCTAGAAGATCATGCTCTTGGCTCAAAAGAATTCGATGAACTTAAAGACAAGATTCTAAGTCTAGAATTGAATCTAAAGATAGCAATGATAGACTTGGTATCTTGAAGCAAGAAATTGAGCAAAGAGATTGTTCTCTTGTAAATGCTAAGAAACTTGAAAATGTGCTTAAATCCAAACTTAATGAGCATTTAAATTAAGAGAAAAAGTATGAACAATGGCTTGATAAATCACATAAAGATGTTATGTTTAGTGATGACAAAGCGGAAAAATATGCCATTGAACTTAGGATGCTTCGATGAGAAACCTTGATGAGGCTAATAGGGTGATTAGCAAGATGATCATCTAGTTCTAATAAAGTTGAAACCCTCATTAAAAGTGGAAAGCATCCATGTGACAAAAGAGGTTTGGGTTATATCAATGAGAAGGAGACTCCTTCATCTAACAAATCTACCTTTTGTCAAAGCAAGCATTGAATCAATTGTAGGTACACTCTCTCAAGGTAAAGCTATGAAAGCTACCGGAGGTGCCTCTTCATCAACAAGGATGTTCAATGGAAGAGAACTCAACAACATTAAGCATCAAGAAGCAACAACCTCAAATGCAAGAGGTGGAGCATCAAGGGTTGCTCTTCAAAGAGGTAAAATTGTGAGAAGACCAATGCTATGGAAGCAAATGCAAATGGTAAATTTCTCAAATTTATTCCTATTTGTCATCATTGTAATATGATAGGACATATTCGACCTAGATGCTTTGAGTACTATTCGGAAATGCAAACTTGATAATGCTTTTCATGATATGTCTTTGAATGGACCTAGGCAATCATCCATGTATGGATATAGAAATAGACCTAGGAAGACCTTGGAAAAGCATGTTGTTGAAAAAGTTGTTGATGACTTGCTTGCTAAATCTTGTGTTGTGCCTCACTCTACTATGCATAAGAAAATTGATAATGCTTTGTTTGATATTTTTGAAGATGTGACCAATGAGGTCAAGGTGCATGTTAAAAAGCTCTAATATTGAGTCCAAGCATGTTAGAAGTAAGAGTGAGAAGCATGTTGTGAAAAATGTGTGGATTAGAAAAGACACATCTAAATGTAATGTTGCACAATATGCTTTACGTGCCAACTCCTCCTATTCTTGGTACCTAGATAGCGGTTGCTCTAGGAACATGACCGGGAACAAAAGAGTTCTTTAAGAATCTTGTTTTAAAGGATGGAGGTTGGGTTACTTTTGGTGATGGTACCAAAAAGCAAGTTCTTGGCAAGGGAACAATTTGTATCCCGGATTGCCTAAACTTCGCAATACTTTGTATGTTGATGGGTTACAAGCTAACTTGATAAGCATTACTCACTTGTGTGAAATTTTTAAAGAAGTTAGCTTTAACAAAGATGTATGCACTATAATTGATAAAAAGGGCAATGTTGTCCTAAGTGTCAAAAGGTCTATAGACAATTGTTATTGTCTTGAGATAGATCCTCTAACTTGCAACATGGCACATGAGTGCAATAAGCTTGATTTGTGGCATCAACGTTTGGGTCACATGAATTTTAAAGATTTGAAAAAGCTTGAAAAACATGGCATTGTTAGAGGTCTTCCTAATCTTGGTAAAAAGCTTGAGGTGGTTTGTGAACCTTGCCAATTAGGTAAGCAAACCAAAGTGCCTCATAAGAAAAATTCTTACATAGCTACCAAGAGACCTTTAGAACTTGTGCATATGGACCTAATGGGGCCAATTCAAACCGAGAGCATTAATGGCAAAAAATACATTTTTGTATGCGTTGATGACTTCTCTAGGTTTACTTGGGTTTATTTTCTTAGAAACAAGACCGAGGCTTTTGATTACTTTAAAAAGTTTTGTAATCAAGTTCAAAATGAAAAAGGTCTTGATATCAAGAAAATATGTCGCATTAGGAGTGATCATGGGACGGAATTTGAAAATGCAAAATTTAGTGAGTTTTGTGATGGTTTAGGGATTTCTCATGAGTTCTCCGCACCTAGAACTCCTCAACAAAATGGTGTTGTTGAGAGGAAAAACCGTGTCTTGCAAGAGATGGCTAGGGTCATGCTCAATAGCAAGAAAGTCCCTAGAAACCTATGGGCCGAGGCGGTCAATACCGCTTGTTATGTGTCAAATCGTGTTTTTAAGAGGCCCGGCACAAAACAAACGTCCTATGAGCTTTGGAAAGGGCAAGAAGCCTAATGTGAGTTACTTCCACACTTTTGGGAGTAAATGTTATATTTTGAATGATAGAGATCACTTA
Source organism: Acer saccharum (assembly GCA_030490815.1). Lineage (NCBI taxonomy): Eukaryota > Viridiplantae > Streptophyta > Magnoliopsida > Sapindales > Sapindaceae > Acer > Acer saccharum. Next base: position 19,907,289 of record CM059876.1, on the reverse strand, counting down.
GGAAAGTTTGATGCTAAAAGTGATGTTGGTCTCTTTCTTGGGTATGCTATTAATAGTCGTGCATATAGAGTCTTTAACTTGACTACTAAGACTATCATGGAGTCTATCAATGTGAAGATAGATGATCTTAGCATGCTTAATTTGTGTGATGATAATGGTGTCAATGAACCTAAAGAAAACATGTTGAATGACACTAAACACCTATTGATGTGGCTAGTAGTGTTTCTAGTCAAGATGATGAAAATGATAGTCATGTTGAAGTTGTAAGTCAAGGGTTGGAAAATGCTTTAAATGATAATCAACAAAATGACCAAGTTGTTGAACATTCTCACCCAAGACTTAGAAACTTACACTATCAAGAAGACATCATAGGTGATTTAAATGAAGGGGTTAGAACAAGAAATCAAATTGCTAACCAAATATCCTATGCTTGCTACACTTCTCAAATTGAACCCAAAAATATTAATGAAGCAATTGTTGATGAATATTGGGTTGGGGCTATGCAAGATGAACTTAATCAATTTGAGAGGAATGAAGTGTGGTCCTTGTTCCTAGACCTAAAGATATAAATGTAATTGGCACTAAATGGGTGTTTAGGAATAAGACCGATGAAAGTGGCAAGATTGTGAGGAATAAAGCTAGACTAGTGGCTCAAGGTTACACTCAAGTGGAGGGTGTTGACTTTGATGAGACGTTTGCCCCGGTTGCTCGTCTCGAGTCCATTAGACTTTTGTTGTCCATTGCATGCATTAAAAAGTTCAAATTATTTCAAATGGATGTCAAAAGTGCTTTCCTCAATGGATACCTTCAAGAAGAAGTGTATGTTGAACAACCTAAGGGTTTTGTAGACCCACACTCTCCTAATCATGTGTTTAAATTGAAAAAGGCTCTCTATGGCCTTAAACAAGCTCCAAGAGCTTGGTATGATAGGTTGACTCAATATCTTATTGACAACCAATATAGGAGAGGTGGCATTGATAGAACTTTGTTTATCAAACATCATGATCATGATATTTTTGTTGCACAAATATATGTTGATGACATTGTTTTTGGGTCTACTAATAAAACCAAGGTTGATGAATTTGTTAGTGTTATGTCAAGTGAATTTGAAATGAGTATGGTGGGTGAGTTGAATTATTTTCTAGGAATGCAAGTAAAGCAAACTAGCATGGGCATAATGTTGAATCAATCTAAATATGCTAAAAATCTAGTTAAGAGATTTGGCCTAGAAATGGAAAAGATTTTGAAACTCCCATGAGCACCACTTTAAAACTTGACAAAGATGAAAAAGGGAAAAGTGTTGACCAAAGCCTTTATAGAAGCATGATAGGTAGTCTACTTTACCTAACGGCTAGTAGACCCGATATTTGCTTTAGTGTTGGCTTGTGTGCTAGATTCCAAGCAAATCCCAAGGAATCTCACTTAAAAGCCGTCAAGAGGATCATTAGGTACATCAAAGGAACTCATAGTCTTGGTCTATTCTATTCATTTGATACCAATGATATCCTTGTAGGCTATTGTGATGCGGATTGGGCGGGAAACATAGATGACCGAAAAAGCACATCGGGCGGTTTGCTTTTATGTTGGTAATAACTTGGTTTCTTGGTCAAGTAAGAAACAAAATTCGGTTTCCCTTTCCTCTTCCGAAGCCGAATACATTGCGGCCGGAAGTGCTTGCACACAATTACTTTGGATGAAACAAATCCTTAAGGATTATGAGATAGAACAAGGAAAAATGACACTTTATTGTGATAACTTAAGTGCCATTAACATCTCTAAAAATCCGGTTCAACACTCCCGTCACTAAACACATAGACATTAGGCATCATTTCATTAGAGATCTAGTTGAACATTCTATTGTTACTCTAGAGCATTTGCCTACTAAAAATCAACTTGCGGACTTGTTCACTAAGCCCTTGGACAAAGAGAGGTTTAAAACTCTTAGAATGTCCATTGGCATGATTTGTGTTGATTGATGTCTTTGTGTGATTGTGAGTGGCTTGATGAGCAAAACTTTAATTGAATATCATTGTCTTTAAGAGCTACTCACTTGAGAAGTAATGATCTTTAACAAGTATCTTTTATTGTTTTTAGATCATGCACTTGAGCTTGAAAATCTTATTTTTGAAAAGTGCACTAATGCTTCTCTTGTATGTTTTAGTTTTTGAGTTTTTGTGGTTGAATATGTGTAGATAATGGATGCATCTAGAAGTTTATTGTTAAGTATCATGATAGATGACCTATGGTATGTATCCATTTTGCTTCGGCACTACATAGTAATCAACGAGCACCCTCATGGAAAGGGCTACACACCTTGGTTGTGAAGCCACCCAATGTAGGAAAGGGCTACGCCATTGTGATGAGTGAAAGCCGCCATGAGGAGTATATGTTTTTGTTAGTAAAATCAAAGAAGTGTTGAAATGAATCATTAAAAAAAAAATCTTTGATTCTAAGCCTAAAAGAAATGAAAAATAAAAGGCTTATTGGTGTATAGTTGAGAATTGTGAAAAAGCTCGGGTTGACAAATAGAAACGGGAAAACGAGCCACATGCACACACAACGCTCATATGTTGATATCTATTCATTTTAAAAGCAAAATCCAGGAATGAATATCGGTTTGACCTATTTTTGGAAAGGCTTTAGATGGATAGGTGTGGATAGAGTTTGCATGTTGATATCACAATTACTCCTACTATATATTTGAGAAGCATTCACACACACACATTTTGCTTATGTGCTTGATTCATTAGCAATGTGAGAATATTTTTGAGAGATTAATGAAAATCTATGATTCTCTCTTGGACTTTGACAAGTTATGAAATATTTTCTCTTATTGCTTGATTGTGTGATTGTGTGATGTCCCTTGTGAACAAATCTACTTGTTGATAATATGTGGAGCATATGTTAAGGGGGAGCTTTAGTTTATTCAACTTTCGCTTTCTATACGATTTGTTTGCTTAATATCTCGTTCTTTATCTCTTGTGTCCCTTGTCTATTCCTTGACAAAAAGGGGGAGAAAATGTATACCTCACCATGTTTGATATTGGGGAGATTTTGTATACTTCACACCTTGTGTGGAAAAATGTTCCAATTGTGTGAATCATATTCCTCTTGTGCTTAATTGTGACTTTGTCTTAAGGGGGAGAATTCTTGTCTTAAGGGGAGAAAGAATTCTTTCTTGATAATGTTAAGGATAGTTGGTCTTGGAATTGGGAAACTAAGGGAATGCTTTAATATGAACATATTTTATTCACTTGAGATAATGCATTTGTGTATGAGATAAGGGATATCTTCTATGTTTGTTGTTTGGTTAATAACTCACCATTCTTCTTTAGAGAAGATCTCTTGTTTGGTTGCTATTTTCTCTCATAGGTACTTTGAAGACCGAAAGAGGAATTCTTGAAGACTTGAAGACTTTTAGTCTAGGAATTTCTTTGTAATGTGAGATTGAGAGTATGCTATCATCTTGAGTTTATTTGAGTGAAACATGTATGGTGAGGTTGAGTGTTTTGCCATGGAATAGCCAAAGGGGGAGATTGTAAGGTTATGATTTGTATTGGCTTGATTCCATTGCAAAACACTCTATGATTGTATTAGTTGTTGCTTAGGACATTATTTGAAGAAAGGAAGCTTAAAAGTGAAGAGCAACGTCTAGTGCAAAAGTCGTCTTCAAGAGGTGAAAAACGTCAAAGGTAAATCTTGACTTCCTATCCTCTTGCAAGGCGTTAGCGCACACACACACAATTCATACATGTGTGTCCCTGCATCGTGGTTCAAACATTTGGTATAACACATTCACACACTTCATAGTATGCTCATGCATTGATCTTGTATTGACAAACATTGTGAAATTGCATGCTTTGTGACTATCTCTTTGATATGGCATGCTTGTGTGAATATGTGTTTATTTGTTTGTGTATTTTGTGTTTAGGACTTGAACATGTTCTTATTTAATGCCTTATTGAGTTCCGGTCGTTTCGGTTACTCATTCATAAGGTTTCGAGTCCAAACAAGTTGACTATGCTACTTTTCGTTCTCATTTGTTGTGTTGACTTCATCATCGGATTCCGAGATGATTTCTCAACCATTTTTCAAAGTTGTAGTAGTCGTAGTCATGCGTGAGGGAGTCACGGTATCGTAATCCAAAAATGGATTCAAAATCGGAGTTCGGATGCCCAAGATATGGGCTGAAGAACCGCAGGAGCGCGGCGAGAGGAGTCGGGAGCACGTGTGGCACACAAGAGGCCTGCCAATGGGGGAGGGCCGTGGGCCCCACGGCCGGGGAGGCACTCTGCTCCCAGTGTGGGCCCACGCGCACCCCCATGGGGAGGTGATGTGGCGTGCTCCACATCCGCTCGAAAAATCTCTCTCTCTCCTCCTTTTAAACAATCTCCTTCACTCACACTTTGTTAAAAATTTTGAAGAACACTTGTGAAATTTTCTGCAGAATTCTACAATTTTTGTTTCTTGTTTTGATCATATCTCTCTCCATACGACTCGAAATCAATCGATTCAAAAACCAAAATTGTTGGTCTCGAAGAGAGCTACAAACTTCAAGTATTTCCAGAGGCAGCTGACTTCACCATTTTTCTCAGCTGATCCATTTTCAGTACGTGGTCAGTATGTTTGTTTTCAACTTCTTCTTTTTCAATTTCATCTTTGATCATCTCTTGATTCTTACTATTTGATTGATGAAATTTGTTGAGAAGTATGTTAGATCACTTGCTAGGGTTGTTTGATCATTTGTTAATTGAGTTTAGCTTTGTGATTTGTCTTTGAACATATATGTGCTAAACTTGATTGTGTATGAAATTGATTCTAGAAATTGAATATATGATGTATCTCATATTATTTTCTAGGTTCTATTTCTTGATCTAAGAACTAGGTTTTTAGTGTGATAAATTGAATATTCATACCTTTGTTCTTATTGATTTGCATGTCTTGATTTCTAGATAATTTTGTGATTGTGTGTTGAAATCATATTCTAGACTATCATTGAACATGTACATTTTGCTTGATTGATCATCTAGCTTAATTTGATTGTGTTTGCATCATTTGCATCACTTTAGATCATAGCCTTGCATTAGGTTGAAGTCTCTAGCAAAGTGAGTGAAGCTTTGTGGATAGAGCAAGGAAGACTTGATTAGAGTCGGGAGGACTCGGATAATCAAGCAAGGGAAGTCTTGTCTAGGGTCGGGAGGATCCGGATAGGCAAGCAAGAAATCTTCCTAGAGACGTGAGCGTCTTGGATAGGAAGTTGCTTTCTAGAGGTGTAGGACACATCTCGGATAGGAAGTAGGCTTGGTGATTCACTAGCCCGAGGGTAGATTAGGAGTTGATAGCTTGAGCGGATATCATGAGTGATAGCTTGAGTGTGTAAGTCCTTTTTCACATAGTGGATTGCTTCGCCGGTGGTTGTGGTATCAACCCGTGGATGTTTCCTCTTTGAGGTTTTACCACGTTAAAACACTTGTGTTCATTTTTGTTTTTACTTTTCTTTATCTTCCATTATCTTACATTGATTGCATATCTTGTAAATTGATTAACTCTTGTATAAGTGAAATCAATTCATTTGCTAAATTTAATCAAGTGTGCATTTTCATTGATATATTCCGCATTATTTTTAATTGGGAGAATTTGGAGCCTATACCTATTCACCCCCCCTCTAGGTATATTTCACTACTACTTAAGGGAAATTTCAAACCCACCTAGGTTCCACTTTATCATTTATAGTGGTCATAGACATGTTTCTAGGTTCCCTAGGTTTATGCAAACTTTCCCTCTTTTTCAACCGCTTTTCTTTCATGCTCTCTAACCTACACCTCTTAATTATTGAAAGCAATTTGGTTTTAAGTGACCAATCATACCACAAAAATGACAAGTAGGTACAAAGTAAGAATTTATACCATTGCATTGTGATCTCATCGAGGCATTGCCATGTTGATGAGGTTGTCTTTGATGGTGCATCAGTTTGCTTCTCTTTGGAGCTTGAGTCGATTGGTGGCACCTTTGTGGTGTAGCTTGTTGAGGTAGTTGAGCGGTTGAATGTGCCTCCTTGGTTGTGCAAAGCTTGGGTGTAAAGCTCTTGAATGTTGAGATTGAGCTTTACCCTTTGTTGGCATCTTTATTTGGCAATTCTTGGATGATTCTCCAAGACCAATCTTCCTCCTAGGGTGTTGAGGAGGTGAAGCTAAGCTTTTTCCTTGAGCTTAAGGTTGCATGATCTTAGCCTTCTTCAAAACTTCTAGATGCCTTATCCCTTTTTTCTTGACAATCCTCAAGGGAGCACTCTTAGAAGATTCACCAACTTCAAAAGTCTTCTTATGGTAAGAAGATTGAGGAGGCAACTTAGGAACAATTTCCTTCACTAAAGTTGTCTTGTTGGATGATGGTGTGGCTTTCTCATCAACAAACCCTAGGCCTTTCTTGTCACTAGGCATCTTCCCACAACCTAGCATAATGTTGAGCTTCTCCGTACTTGAAGTGAATTTAGCAAGTGACATCCTTACTTCTTTAAGCTCTTCCTTTAACTTGTCCTCATTTTCTTTGACAAGTTTTACTTCCTCATCTAAGAGAATCACCTTTTCTCTTAGTTGAAGATTATCTTCCTTCAACATAAAAATCTCCTTCTTTTTCTTCTTCAAGGAGTCATGAAAGAATGTCATAAAATCTTCATAACTCATTCTTTCTTTGTTGTCAAAACTCTCCAAGTCGGAGTCATCGTCATCACATGACTATGAGCAACACTCATCACATTGCCTCTCACTAATTGAGTCAACTTCCTCATCAAGACCTTTGCCTTGGCCATTTGATGTCATACAAGCAACTTCCCTTTGCGTAGCCACATCATTCACACTTGTAGCTACCTTTTCATCTACTCCTTCTTCAAGGTCACAAATAGAGGCATTTTTGCCTTCTTCTCCAACATCCACATGAGATGCTCCAAAGGCCGTGTAGTAATTTGCAAGCTCTTCATCACTTGAAGAATCTTCTACACTCTCACTATCACTTAACGAGGTGGCCATCTCCTTTCCATTTCTCTTGTTCTTCAAGTTACCAAAAAACTTGGAGATATGACCATATCCTCCACATTCAAAGCATTGAATGCCTTTTCTTGAAGACTTCTCTTGGCTTGACTCAACCTTCTTGGAATCATTCTTTTGTAGCCTAAAGAATCTTGAATCTCATCACCATTTGAGCCACGTCTTCATCCGGTCATCATCCTCCTTTTCAACTTTGGAGGTCTTCAAGGTTATTCCCTTTTGCTTCTTGGGAGATGAGGAGGTAGGAGCCTTTCTTGACTCATAGGCAAGAAGCCTTCCAATAACTTCACTCGGCTCATCTCTTGAAGTCAACATTTTCTTCAAGTATCGTCACTTTGGATTCAAATCTAGGAGGTAGTGACCTCATGATCTTTTGCTTGATCTCCTATCTGAGTATTGGTCACCTAGTTTATGGCTTTGATTGACGATGTCCATTAACTTCACTTGGAAGTCATTTAAGCACTCATGTTCCTCCATCCTAATAGTCTCAAATAAGGTTTGGAGCACTTGGATCTTAGAGTCTTTCACCACTTCAGTTCCCTCATGTGCCGTTTCCAAGATTTTCCAAGCTTCATGTGCATTTTTGGTGATTTGAATGAGTTTATATTAACTCTTATCCATTGCACCAAGCAAGGCATGTATGGCCTTGTTGTTCCACTTTGAAGCTTCAAACTCTTCAGTACTCCATTGAGCCTTGGGCTTGGGCACAATGCTTCCATCTTCGGCGGTCACAATTGGAGGTGTGAATCCATCCTCAATCACCATCCATACCCTGTCGTCTATCGCCGATAGATAGGACTCCATCTTCCCTTTCCACGAGGAGTAATTGTCACCCTTGAGCAATGGTGACCTCACGCTCGACGCTCCCTCTTTGCTAGTCCTAAATTCACTCATAGTGTTTGGGTGAATGTATGCAAATGAATGCAAGTGAATGTAGCAATCAAGACACACAAGCAAGAGCAAGGATCATCTAAGTATGTCTAAGAACCCACTCTGATACCAATTGAAAATATATACTTGCGTGTGTCTAAACAACCTAGGAGGGGGGGGGGGGGGGGGGGGGGGGTGGAATGGGTTGTTAATCGATTATTACCAATTTTTCGATTAGTCAAAATTAATCACTATTAACCCAATTCAACAAACAATAAAAATCAAGTAAAAGTGCGGAAATTAAAGAACACTTGATTTTTACGTGGAAACCCTCAACAGGGAAAAAACCATGGGCTGTTATGTGCGCCACACCCGAACCTCGAATCCACTAATTGCAATGGTGTTTACAACTTAGGTTAACCTCAATCTCTCACAGTCTATAACCCACCACTACTACCCGCAGGCCTTTAAAAGTGAACCTAGTCCATTTGCTTGTGCACTACACACCGGTAGTCACAAGACTTAACTCTCAATGAAGAGATCAATAACCTATGTGAATATATGACAATATCCAAAATGCAAATAATGCTAGGCTACACTAAATGTTTAACTAGATGTTAAACTGCAAATCAACACTCTAGTTATCAACAATGCTTATATGCACATACATGGGGACTCAATTAGATGCAAAGAGACTCTAGCAACCTAATTGTCAACAAATAAAGCCAATTCAACACATGTTGTCAATAATCATGGCAAGAACTAAAACATGCAATTAACTAATGCAATTAAGGAATTGTCAATCAAAAGCCAATCAACATAAGTTGTCAATGAACATGCAAGGACAATAAATGCAATTAACGAATGCAATCAATAAGTCCTACATATCAATGTCTAAATGAAATCATATAGACTTAGCTAGAGGGAAAAATGGTCCTAAATGCTAGCTATCAACAACCAACTTATCTCAACCAAAAATCAAAGTCTCAAACATGCTAAGAATAACATTAGGCAAGGAGACAGCATTTAATTAATAAATAAATGCTAAACCTAGGCATACATGTCATAAGGATGAAATAAGAAGTTCTAGGACATGTAGAAGTTACCTAGTCAAAGAAAACAAGAAAGCCCATGCTTGGATGATGCTAGGAAGATGCTAGATGCTCATGGGAAAGTGTTTGGTTGAGTAAAGATAAGTTCTTGGGAGCTTCTCTCTCTAGGATATGAGTTTCTCTCACTTGGTTCAATTTTTAAGCTCACAAAACGAGCTAGGAAGAAGATGATACTTATATAGGAGCCCTTGATGAAGTGGTGTCGTTTTGGAAAAACGCTCCAGCTTCTCGTCATGTGTGCCGGTCCTGCGCTGGAAACTGTGTAGGAATACCAGCGCAGCCACGATTGCGTTGGACGACTAGCTTAGGAAGACCAGCGCAGGTCCAGCGGTAACATTTGCCAAGACTGCGCTGGACGACCAGCGTAGGTACTACACATACTCAAAAAACATACAAGGAAAAATGTGCAAGTGTGATTGGTGTAATACAAACATATAAGAAGCAAATATCATACATGCATGCTAGAGAGTGTGTGTGTGCAACTAAATCTCTTAAAATTAGAGTTAAGTCAAGAATCTACCTTCCTTGAAGCTCTTGATTCCACAATGAGGTCCTTTGGCACTTGGTGAGGATTTCTTCAATCCTAAGCTACCCTTACAAATGAACCCCATTGTGATTTTGTCAACGAAATACGCCAATCAAAAGTGAGGTGCTTACATGAGGATTATGGATATTGTGAATCAAAGCCATTAACTCGGTGATCCATATTCGGATAGGAGAGTCAGCAGAAAATCATGAGGTCTCTCCCCGATAGATTCAAATCAAGGTGACAGCTTTGGAAGAAAATGACACCTTCAAGGATATGAAGCCGAGTGAAGTCTTTGGAAGACTTTTTGCTTATGAGGCAAGAAAGGCTACTACGTCACCTCCTAAGAAGAAAAAGAATCGAGCCTTGAAAACCTCCAAGGCGGAGAAGGAGGAGGATGACTCGGACGACCTTGCCTTATTTATGAAAAGGTTCAAGAAGCTTGCTAAGTTCGAGAGTAAGGGCATTGGATCAAGATGCTAAGACTTGAAGAAAAAGGGTACCTTCAACAAGTTTGAGCTTAGGCAAGAAAAGACCAAAATAAAAGAGATCCAATGCTATAAGTGTGGTGGCGTAGGACACTTCGCCTTCGATTGTGCTAATCGCCTAAAAAAAGAAGGGAAAGGTGATGGCCGCCTCTTTGAGTGGTAGTAGTGATGACTCCGGTGAGGGAGATGAGTCATCAAGTGATGAAGTACTTGCCACTAACTACACGGTATTTGGAGCCACTTGTGTAGAAGATGAAGTTGATGGCAAGGTTGCCTTGACTAGTGATCCCATAGAAGAAATAAATAAGAAGTAGCTCTAGAGGTGATTGGTGTAGCTACTCATTGGGACATGGCTCTTATAACATCAAGTAACCAAAGTGAAGGTCTTGATGAGGAAAATGACTCCATAGGTGAGATGGAAGGTATATGAGATGACTCATGTTTGAGAATTTGTCATCTCACTCCACAAATGGAAATGTGGAGAATATAGATCGTGAAGACTACTTGAAAAGGTTTGAAAGCTATAGGATGAAGAATGAAAAGAAGATTCAAATTGAAGGAAAAAATCCTTAAACTTTCAACACAAGTTGACCACTTGAGTGAAGAAGTGGTAAGATCTATGAAGGATGAAGATAAGCTAAAGGATGAGTTAGCTTTATCTAAGAGGAATGAAGAAGGCTTGAAGAGGGAGCTTAAAGATGCAGGAAGATTGATGGCTAAGACGGCCTCTAGCATGGAAAACTCAACCACATGTTGTGTGTTGGAAAAAGCCCCTGTGACAAGAAAGGTCTTGGTCTTGAAGATGACAAGGAGATTCCCACTCCTAATAAGACCATGTTTGTCAGAGCTTAGGTAACAAAGAAGCTTCACCCGTGCAAACTCCTAAGAAGAAGATTGATCTAGGATAATGCTCTCATAGTGCACAAGTGAAGGTAGCTTCAAGAAGACAACCATAAGCTCAACCTACAAGAGTTCCTCATACTAACTTCCTCAACCTTAAATCTATCAAGGAGAAGAGACCAATCATGTAAGCTAAACCGAGGAAGCAATCAAGTCTTGGTCAACAACAAAGAAGGAGAGATCCTATCCAAACTACTAAGACAACCACAAAGACATGGGAAGGCTCCTATGCATGCATAAGGACATGGTATGATTCCTAACTTCATCCTACATGTCATTATTGGTATGATGGTCATATTAGACCAAATTGCTTTCATTACATTAACATGTGTAGAGCTAAAAGCATGTTTGAGAGAGAGAAAGACTAGAGCTAGAATACATGTTCATAGGAAGGATAAAATTTTATTTACATGATCCTACAAATTCTAGAACTTGATCCATTGACCACTGGGAAGAAAAGATATATCACCTAAGTGGATTAGGAAAGATGAACTCTCCGGCTACGAGACAAACATGTCTCACATAGGTTCAACTAAGTCCAATGGACTTGGTAGGTCTATAGGACCTCATGACCTTATTGATGAAGGATGGAATTAACCCCATGTGGGGAACTCAAGCAAAGAGAGCAATTGCATACTTGATAAATGCAAAAATTTGAAAAATTTTATGCTTCTTTTTAATTGCTTGAGTAAGCTTGGTTGCACATATGTATATGTTTTTAATTCAATAAGTATGAACCATGCTTGTATAACAATCTATGTCATATTTATGTTCAAACATGCATTTTTGGACTAGGAGATTTACATAGGAAGTTGATTTGAATGACGATAGTTATCTCCATTACATGATGATTCTTTTATAACATGCTAATGACATATGAAAAGCATGAAATTCAAATGACAAGCTCAAATGAAAAAGCATGAATTGATGATTGCATATTCTTAAATGCAAAACTTGTGTGAAAAAGCAATAATGAGACTTCAAATGAATAAAGGATCTTGTATCCGTTCAAAGGATTTACAATCCAAATGTCTCTCTTTCTTTATTTTTTGAACATGGCTACTATTATACGGGTATCATTCCTAGAAAAATCGAATAGGATGCAAAGTCGCTCATGCCATGTTTCGCTTATAAAGTTGGATATAGTGCTTTTAAATTGAAATCAATGAAATTTCTATATCTTACTTCTCTTATGACAATGGTGAAATTGGTTTGAATTCTTATTAGAAACCTTTGTCATTTGCTTTGCCAAATAACATTGTATTTGGACTTGAATGTTACATGTCTTATATGCAAAGCATTTTAATTCACACATTTTAATAAAATAATCTCCTTGGTTCTCTCCAATAAATTGAGTTGCATAAAGTGGCTTATATGATTATGCAAAGATCTAGTATGCTACTATCTCTCTTTGCTAAAAGTGACCGGTTGGGGACTACTCTCTGCCTGTATCATGACAAAAAGGGGGAGCAGAATGCGGTAAAGGGAGTTGCAAATGTAGTAGCAATTGTGAATGTTGGGGAGACTATACATTGATGGGGAGTAACCCATTGAGGGAGAGCATTGCATACACATACATTGCATGATGTTGTGCTTAAAATTCTTAAATGCAAATGTTTGTTTATTTTACTTGATCATCTCACATACACTTGCTTTGAAGTGTAATTTTTGTTTTGAAAGGTTGATAGTTCTACAAGAGATGAAGACATGAAGATTGTAATTCTTAATATCTCTTTATAATGTAGAATATCATTGATATCCGTTAGCTTCAATTAATTGTGAGGATCAATGTGAGTGGTGGTTTTGTCACAAAATAGCCAAAGGGGGAGATTGTAAGAATTCCCATTATTGATTGGCTTTTCGTGGACAAACCACATGTTGGGGTTTGAATTGTAAGGGTAGTTTAGGTGATTAAGGATCAAGCTCAAAGGCCCTTTTCAAGACCTCAGGTAACAAGCACTCCAAAGTATATCTCTAGTGCTTAGTTTTCTTTGAAGAGATTAGTTGCACCACACACACTAGCATATTTGCATATGTGTGCATTCTCTTACACATGTCACATTTCACACTTGCACTTGTTGTTTTTATATTATTAGTGTTATGTGTTGTGTAATTCGTTTCCCAAAGATTGTTCGGAAACGTCTGCGCTTGCACATTGGTGTGCTTGTCTCGCGCAAAGATCTCCTTTGGAGAATGCCCTTGGCTTCTCCATTGGATTCACCACTTTGCACACTTGCACATTGTGCACAAAGTGGAAACAGGGCATTGTCACCCTTTGTGGTGTCACCATGGCGATAGAAAGTTTTATTCCTGAAAATCAATTAGGTATGATGTCGCCATGAGATGTCGCTCTGAGACAAATGGCGACAAAGAAGATTTCTTGTTGCGTCAGGCGTCGCCATGATGTCGCCTTGAGACAAATGGCGACAAAGAAAGAAAAATTTGATGTCGCCACGATGTCACCTTGAGACAAATGGCGACAGTAAATGACGACAACTGATTTGTCCAAAATGACATAGCTTCAATTTGACTTCCTATAAATATGCCTATTTGTTCTTAGGTCAAGTTAATGACTCAAAAAACATATTTTAATGAGAGCATTTTATTCAAGAAATAATCTTTGATCATCTTGATCACCCAAATCATTTCCATATGCATAAATCATCATTTAAGCATCATCAATGTCATCTAGGATGTGCTAGTGCATAGGTCTTCATCAACACACATGTTATGGTAAGTTGAACACTAATTTCATCTAATCTTAGTATTTTACATATCTATTTATCTCTTGATTACTTGTATGTGCTTAGATTAATTTCTTATTACAAGATTGAAATTATGAGCTGTATGTTTGGGTGGTATTGTGATAGCTATCTAGGTTTTCATAATCTATGTTTAGCTAAGATTTTGAAATGTCATTTAGCTATTGATATTAGGATTGCATTAATTGTCATCTAATAATCCTAGATTAGCATCTAAGATTCCCTAGCTTATTTGCTCTTTGAATATCATCATTATTCACATAGGCCAATTATCTCTTCATGAGAAGTAAGACTTGTGTGGCTTTCAGGATTAGGTTGCCTTTGTCACAAACAATTGTAAGTCTTGTGTGATGACCGGGATTAGGTCGTACACTGGGATTAGGCGTTCATATAAGCAATTGGACTAGGTTTACTCATACCGGGAGTGAGTAGGTAGTGGTAGTGAGTTACATTACCGGGATTAGGTTGTAATCTTCATTATCATTAGTGGATTCGAGGTTCGAGTGTGGTGCACTTACCAGCCTGTGGTTTTCCCTTTTGAGGGTTTCCACGTATACATCAAGTGTTATTTATATTTCCGCACCATATTACACTTGTTGTTTTGAACTGACTAGTTAGGGGCATTTTCATAAACTTGACTTAAAACGAAAATTGTGGTAAAATCGTATAAAATCTATTCACCCCCTCTAGATATATATTGTAACACCCATAATTTGTCTCAATATATAATAATATACACATATTTCTATTATCAGTTCGTTCTGACAATAAATATATTAGGACGAAGAATGTGGACCACGATTTACATACTTTGACTCAAAGTGTATGCACTTATCAAAAGTAAAGCATACTGTAAGGATTCCCGTGTTTTAATTGGCTTATTTCGTGATCAAACCATAAATGGGGATACTTTGTAAGGGTAGTTTAAATGTTGTTGTTAGTGCATTAGGCCCTTTGAAGACCTCATTATTGACAAGCACCAAAGGTAATTTTCTAAGTGCTTTCTTGTCTTGAAGAGATAGTTGCACACACTCACAACTCATGCATATGTTTAATCTTTGTATGTTGTGTTTCTTTTTGTTGTGCATAAATGATTATTTACATCTCTTCTTGCTTGATTTTATGATTGCATCTTGTGTTGAAAACATCATAGCATTTAGGCTTTTAGGATGCATCTTGTTTGACTTTGCACCCCTTGCATCATTGCATGTGGGATGCAAATTTTGGGGCTGTGCGCTGGTCCACCAGCGCCGGTCGACCAGCGCCGCTCACCGGCGCAAATCGCCCAGTGGCGCGCCGCTGGTCGTGCGCTGGTGTGGACCAGCGCCGGCCACCAGCGCCGATCGCCCAGTATGGCGCCGCTGGACTGGCGCTGGTGGCAGCGCCTGACGTCCAGCGCTCAAGCCAAAATTGGCTTGTGCGCTGGTCCTGCTGGTCCACCAGCGCAGGTCCACCAGCGCACAGAGTATTTTTCTGGCGAGTTTTCAAAACGACCTCACTTCACTTATGGCCTCTATATATATGCTAACTTGATTTTAGGTCATTTACAAGAGTTCTTATTCATGCTTCATACTTAGGATATTTTTCAAGAGAAGAAAAATACACAAAGAACTCATTTTTAATTACTCAAACACAATTTCATGATCATCAATCATCATCTAGCATCATCTTAGATCATCTAGATGTCATCTAGCATGGAATCTTCATCATACTTTGCTTGGTAAGCTTTTCACTAATATCTTACATATTTTGTGTTTAATTTATCTAGCAAATCTCAATTAATTACTTGATTGTTATTTTGTATGCTCTAGATACAAAATTGAGATTAGTATGATGTATGTTTGAGAAGTTGTATTGTGCTAGCATATTAGGTTTTATACTTGATATTGATTAGCTTAACTATTTGACATGTCATTTAGTTTTGATATCTAGGATTGTTCTTAATTGCATATTAATCATCTTAGATAAGCATATAGGGTTTCCCTTGCTCTATGTTGCATTTTGGATATTTTCATATATTCACTTAGGGTTGTATTCTCTTCAAGAGAAGCTAAGTCTTGTGTGTAGCAATCGGGATTAGGTTGCTTAGATCGCAAGCAAATTGGACTAGGTTCACTCATACCGGGATTAGGTAGGTGTGTGATTACTTCCGGGATTAGGTTGTAATCGTTTGCACATTTAGTGGATTCGAGGTTCGAGTGTGGCTTACTTACATAGCCCGTGGTTTTTCCCGTGAGGGTTTCCACGTAAAAATTCAAGTGTTAATTTAATTTCCGCACCATATTACACTTGCTTGTTTATATTATCTTGAGGGTAATTTCGTAATTTTGACTAACACGAAAAATTGGGTAAAAAGCGTAAAATCTATTCACCCCCCCTCTAGATAGCTTTATACACACCGTGGTATATTTAGTTTCAATTGGTATCAGAGCGGGTTCCTAGACATACATAGGTGATCCTTGCTTTATTTTGGTGTGTTTTGCATTTTGTGTGATTTTTGATTATTCATACATTTGCATTCATTTCATTCATTCATAAACACTATGAGTGGAAACGGTGGAAATGGTGGTGGCCACGAAGGAGCTTCTAGCACAAGGCCTCCACTTCTTACCGGTTTGAACTATTCCCAATGGAAAGGGAAGATGGAATCCTACATATGCCAAATTCATGACCGTGCATGGATGGCGGTGGAAGACGGATATGATCTCCCTATGATGACTCCCGCGGGTGGAGGACAAGATGTTTTGAAGCCTAAGGCGCAATGGAACGCGCAAGAGTTTGAGGCTTCTAAGTGGAATAGGAAGGCGATGCATGCCATTATGTGTGCCATGGATGAGAATCAGTACAAGCTTATTCAGAATACTCAAATTGCCAAAGTGGCATGGGACATCCTTCAAGTTGCACATGAGGGAACCGAGGTGGTGAAGGAGTCCAAGCTTCAAGTCCTCCAAACTCAATTTGAGTTACTTAGGATGGGAGAGGATGAATGCTTCAACGACTTCGAAATCAAATTGATGGACATAGTAAATCAAAGCCATCAACTCGGAGACCCGTATTCGGATAGGAGAGTCAAGCAAAAAATTATGAGATCTCTCCCCGATAGGTTTGAATCAAAGGTGACGGCCATAGAAGAAAATAGTGGCTACATGGATATGAAGCCAAGTGAGGTAATTGGGCGTCTCCTTGCATATGAGTCTAGGAAGGCTCCTAGCAACACTACTCCTCCTAAGAAGTCTAAAGGAATAGCTTTGAAAGCATCTAAGGATGAAAAGGAGGCAAAGCATGAATCGGATGAAGACCTTGCCTTATTTGTGAAACGGTTCAACAAGGTTATGGGGTTCAAGAAGAAGAAGGGATTTGGGTCAAGAGGACAAGATTTGAAGAAAAAGAGTTCCTTCAAGAAGTTTGAGCCTAGACAAGAGAGGACCGAAAGGAAAGGGGTCCGATGCTTTGAGTGTGGTGGGATTGGTCACTTTGCCCCCGAATGTGCGAATCACAATGAGAGGAAGAAGGGTAAAGTGATGGCCGCCACATGGAGTGGGAGTAGTGATGACTCCAATGAGGAAGATGAGTCTTCAAGTGAGGAAGAGCTCATGGCTAACTTCCTAGCTTTTGCATCTTCTCACAAGAGCAAAAGTGCTAGTGAAAAGGAAGATTTGAGTCAAGAGGAAATTGACTCTAGTGAAGAAGAAAGTGACTCCTCTTCTAGTTCCAAGAAGAAGTTTGTGGAGCAAAAGGTGCTTGCTAAATACCATGCCGAGTTCAATGATTTAGCACTTAAAAGCACAAGAAAGATTGAGAGGTTGAGAGAAGAAAACCTTGAACTTTCGGCTCACAATGACCACTTAAGTGAACAAGTGGAAAGATTGAAGAGGAGAGAGGATAAGCTAATTGAGGAGTTAGACTTGTCCAAGAGAAGTGAAGAAGGCTTGAAGAGGGAACTTGTAGAAGCTAAAGGGTCCTTGGCTAGGATAGATTCTAGCACCAAGAAGCTTGATCATTTACTTGGTGTTGGAAAGAGTCCAAGTGACAAGAGAGGTCTTGGGTATGAAGATGGCAAGAAAATCTCAACCTCTAACAAGACCATATTTGTCAAGAGCTTGAAGAATGAAGAAACTTCATTTGTGCAACCTCCTAGGAAGAAGTTAGAAATAGGACAAAGTTCTAATGCACAAGTGAAAATGGGGCCAAGAAGGAAATCTCAAGCTCAACCTCCTAAGGTTCCTCAAGCCAACACTCCTCCCAAATTGGCTCACAAAGGAAAGAGACCAATCATGCAACCTCAAGCTTGGAAGCAACCAAGACCGGTTCAACAACGAAGATGGATTGAACCCACATATCCACAAAGACATGGACGTACTCAAAGGCGAGGTATGATTCCCTTTTTCATTCCTATTTGTCACTTTTGTGGTTGTGATGGTCATATTAGACCAAATTGCTTTCAATATATTAAAATGTGTAGAAAACAAAGCATGATTGAAAAGAGAAAGAATAGAGCCAAGATGCATGTTTCTAGGAATGAAAATGTTGATTTGCATGATCCTAGAAATAGTAGAGCACATGTACCAAAGGCCACTAAGAAAGCTAAAATTGTTGCTAAGTGGATTAGAAAGAATGAAAATGTTTGCCATGTTGCACAAATAGCCTTGAAGGCAAATTCTTCTAATTTTTGGTACTTGGATAGTGGGTGCTCTAGGCACATGACGGGAAACAAGAGTTTCTTCGAGACTCTTGTTATGGAGGAAGGTGGAAATGTCACTTTTGGTGATGGATCCAAAAGAAATGTTGTAGGGAAAGGAACCATTTCCGTTCCCGGATTACCCTCCTTATCCAATGCTTTATTTGTTGATGGCTTGAAAGCCAATTTAATTAGCATTTCACATCTTAGTGATGAAGGATATTCCGTCTTGTTCTCTAAAGATTATTGCTCTATCCTTAAACCCGATGGACAAACCTTGTTGAAGGGCATGAGATCTAGCGACAATTGTTATTGTCTTGAAGCTAGAATTGTATCTAATCATGTGTCCATGGATGAGCAAATTGAGTTGTGGCATGAAAGACTTGGCCACATGAACTTTAGGGATCTACGGACCCTTGGAAAGTTCAATTGTGTGCGTGGCCTCCCTAAGCTTGGGAAGAAAGCCAATGGTATTTGTGGACCTTGCCAACAAGGAAAGCAAACCAAAAGCATGCACAAAAAGGGTAAGTATCTCACCACCAAGGAGCCACTTGAGCTTCTCCACATGGACCTCATGGGTCCCATGCAAACCGAAAGTTTGGGTGGAAAGAGATACATTTTTGTTTGTGTTGATGATTTCTCTAGATTTACATGGACATATTTTCTTAGAGAAAAATCCGAAACTTTTGATAAGTTTAAAATGCTTTGTACTAAATTGCAAAATGAAATGAATTCTAACATTAGAAGCATTAAACGGATTAGAAGTGACCATGGGAGAGAATTTGAGAATGCCACCTTTGAAACCTTTTGTAATGGTTTAGGCATCTCCCATGAATTTTCTGCTCCTAGGACACCTCAACAAAATGGAGTTGTTGAGAGGAAGAATAGGGTCCTCCAAGAGATGGCCCGTGTGATGTTGCTTAGCAACAATGTCCCTAGGAACCTATGGGCCGAAGCCATTAACACGGCTTGCTATATAGGAAATAGAGTGTTCCTAAGGCCCGGTACTAGAAACACCTCCTATGAGTTATGGAAAGGCAAGAGGCCAAATGTTAGCTACTTCCACACTTTTGGAAGCAAATGCTACATTTTGAATGACCGTGATCAACTTGGCAAGTTTGATGCTAAGAGTGATGAGGGTATTTTTATTGGCTATGCCTTAAATAGTAGAGCCTATAGAGTTTTCAATTTAAAGACTCTAAGTGTTATGGAATCATCCAATGTCGTATTTGATGATACTAGGCTCAAGTCTAATGATCATGAGGAGGAGGTTATTTTTAGTGATGATTCTCCTTTGGAGAAGGTTGTGGTGTCGCCTAATGTTGGGACATCTAATGTCAACAATGATGGCACACAACCTATTGATAGAGTTCCTCTCTTGGACTCTAAAGAACCCGCTCCATGGGTTAGGAAACTCCATGATAAAGAAGATATCATTGGAGAGGTAAATGAGGGTGTTAGGACTAGACGCCAACTTGCTAATCTTATTAGCTATACATGTTACACCTCTCAAATTGAACCCAAAAAGGTTGAAGAAGCCTTAAATGATGAATTTTGGGTTCTTGCCATGCAAGAAGAGCTAAGCCAATTCGAAAGGAATGAGGTTTGGACTCTAGTTCCTAGGCCTAAGACCACTAATGTCATAGGCACCAAATGGATATTTAGGAACAAATCCGATGAGGATGGCAACATAGTGCGGAACAAGGCTAGACTTGTAGCACAAGGGTACTCTCAAATTGAGGGTATCGACTTTGAGGAGACTTTTGCTCCCGTTGCCCGCTTAGAGTCCATTAGGCTTCTCTTGTCCATCTCTTGTGTGCACAAGTTCAAATTGCACCAAATGGACGTCAAGAGTGCCTTCCTCAATGGCTTCTTGCAAGAGGAAGTGTTTGTTGAACAACCTAAGGGGTTTGTGGATGCACACCACCCCAATCATGTCTATCGCCTCAAGAAGGCACTTTATGGGTTGAAACAAGCACCGAGGGCTTGGTATGAGCGCCTCACTCAATTTCTTGTTGACAACAACTACACAAGAGGTAGTGTTGACAAGACACTATTCATCAAGAGAGACAATGATGAGCTTTTCATAGCTCAAATATATGTTGATGATATAGTTTTTGGCTCCACCAACAACACCAAAGTCCAACAATTTGTTGATGTCATGTCTCTTGAATTTGAGATGAGTCTTGTTGGTGAGCTTAGTTACTTCCTAGGTTTGCAAATTAGGCAAATGCATGATGGGATTTTCATAACCCAAGCCAAATATGCTAAGAACCTAGTGAAGAAGTTTGGTTTAGAGAAAGCCAAACATTGTGATACACCCATGAGTACCACTTTGAAGCTAAGCAAGGATGCTAGTGGTAAAAGTGTGGAACAAACTCTATATCGTGGCATGATAGGTAGCTTGCTTTATTTGACCGCAAGTAGGCCCGATATATCTTTTAGTGTGGGTGTGTGTGCTAGGTACCAAGCGGATCCTAAGGAGTCCCACCTCTCTTGTGTGAAGAGGATCATTCGCTATGTGAATGGGACATCCAACTATGGGATTTGGTACTCTTTTGACACTAATGCTAGTCTAGTTGGCTTTAGTGATGCGGATTGGGCAGGAAATTGTGATGATAGGAAGAGCACATCGGGCGGTTGCTTCTTTCTAGGCAACAACTTGGTGTCTTGGTTTTGCAAGAAGCAAAACTCGATTTCCTTGTCCACGGCCGAGGCCGAGTACATAGCCGCGGGGAGTGGATGCACACAACTCCTATGGATGAAACAAATGCTTGTAGACTACGGATTCAACCAAGGTACTCTCACTCTCTTTTGTGATAACATGAGTGCTATTAATATTTCCAAGAATCCGGTTCAACATTCTAGAACTAAGCATATTGACATCCGCCATCACTTCATTAGAGAGCTTGTTGAAAATAAATGCATAGTACTTGAACATGTAGGTACTAATGATCAACTTGCGGACTTATTTACTAAACCCTTAGATGCTACTCGATTTAAAACTCTTAGTAGATCTATTGGGATATGTCTTGTGGAGTGATGTTCTATGATTGACCCCATATGGGGAACTCAAGCAAAGAGAGCTATTTTGCATTCATGTAACTTGCAAAAAATTTGAAATAACTTATGCCTCTTCTTTTGATTGCTTGAGTAAGCTTGGTTGTACATATGTATATATGCTTTCAAATTCTATAAGTGTGAACCTTGCTTGTCTACAATCCATGTCATATTTATGTTCAAACATGCATTTTTGGACTAGGAGATTTACATAGGAAGTATGATGTGAATGACCTATAGTTATCTCCATGACATGATGTTTCTTAAATAACATGCTTATGCTAAATGAAAAAGCATGAAATTCATACAACATGCTCACATGAAAAGCATGAATTGATGATTGCATATTCTTAAAAATGCAAAACTTGTGTGAAAGCTAATGAGACTCAAAATGAATAAAGGATCTTGTATCCGTTCAAAGGAATTTACATTCCATATGTCTCTCTTTCTTTATTAGTTGAACATGGTTACTATCATACGGATTTCTTATCCGGAAAAATCAAATAGGGTGCAAAGTCGCTCATGCCATGTTTCGCTTATAAAGTTGGATATAGTTGCTCTTAAATTGAAATCAATAATCTCTATATCCTTGCTTTTCCCATGACATTGGTGAAATTGGTTTGAATTCTTATTTGAAACCTTTGTCATTTGCTTTGCCAAATACCATTGTATTTTGGACTTGAATGCTATATGTCTTGTATGCAAAGCATGTTGGATTCACACATTTTCTCAAATAAATCTCCTTGTTTCTCTCAAATTAATTGAAGTGCATAACGTGACTTATATGTATATGCATATCTTGCATGCTTCTATCTCTCGTTGCTATGAGTGACCCGGTTGGGGACTACTCCTTTGCCTATATCATGACAAAAAGGGGGAGTAGGATATTGTAAGGGGAGTTGCAAAATAGAGAAGCTATTGTGCACTTTGGGGAGATAAAACATTGAGGGGGAGTAACCCTTTGAGGGGGAGCATTGCATTTATCATACATTGCATACATTTGCTAATGTTGTGCCTAAATTCTAAAAATGCAAATGCTTGGTATTATTCTCACATGATTAATCTCACACTTTACTTGAATTGGAATGTTAGAAACTCTTTTCAGGGATTGATTATTCTACAAGAGGATTGAAGACTTCAAGTTGCATTCTCTTATCTCTTTGTAATGTAGAATATCATTGTAATCCCGTAGTTTCTATTTCTTTTGTGAGGATTTAATGTGAGTGATGGTTTTGTCACGAAATAGCCAAAGGGGGAGATTGTAAGGATTCCCGTTGTTTTTAATTGGCTTATTTCGTGATCAAACCATAAATGGGGATACTTTGTAAGGGTAGTTTAAATGTTGTTGTTAGTGCATTAGGCCCTTTGAAGACCTCATTATTGACAAGCACCAAAGGTAATTTTCTAAGTGCTTTCTTGTCTTGAAGAGATAGTTGCACACACTCACAACTCATGCATATGTTTAATCTTTGTATGTTGTGTTTCTTTTTGTTGTGCATAAATGATTATTTACATCTCTTCTTGCTTGATTTTATGATTGCATCTTGTGTTGAAAACATCATAGCATTTAGGCTTTTAGGATGCATCTTGTTTGACTTTGCACCCCTTGCATCATTGCATGTGGGATGCAAATTTTGGGGCTGTGCGCTGGTCCACCAGCGCCGGTCGACCAGCGCCGCTCACCGGCGCAAATCGCCCAGTGGCGCGCCGCTGGTCGTGCGCTGGTGTGGACCAGCGCCGGCCACCAGCGCCGATCGCCCAGTATGGCGCCGCTGGACTGGCGCTGGTGGCAGCGCCTGACGTCCAGCGCTCAAGCCAAAATTGGCTTGTGCGCTGGTCCACCAGCGCAGGTCCACCAGCGCACAGAGTATTTTTCTGGCGAGTTTTCAAAACGACCTCACTTCACTTCACTTATGGCCTCTATATATATGCTAACTTGATTTTAGGTCATTTACAAGAGTTCTTATTCATGCTTCATACTTAGGATATTTTTCAAGAGAAGAAAAATACACAAAGAACTCATTTTTAATTACTCAAACACAATTTCATGATCATCAATCATCATCTAGCATCATCTTAGATCATCTAGATGTCATCTAGCATGGAATCTTCATCATACTTTGCTTGGTAAGCTTTTCACTAATATCTTACATATTTTGTGTTTAATTTATCTAGCAAATCTCAATTAATTACTTGATTGTTATTTTGTATGCTCTAGATACAAAATTGAGATTAGTATGATGTATGTTTGAGAAGTTGTATTGTGCTAGCATATTAGGTTTTATACTTGATATTGATTAGCTTAACTATTTGACATGTCATTTAGTTTTGATATCTAGGATTGCTACTTAATTGCATATTAATCATCTTAGATAAGCATATAGGGTTTCCCTTGCTCTATGTTGCATTTTGGATATTTTCATATATTCACTTAGGGTTGTATTCTCTTCAAGAGAAGCTAAGTCTTGTGTGTAGCAATCGGGATTAGGTTGCTTAGATCACAAGCAAATTGGACTAGGTTCACTCATACCGGGATTAGGTAGGTGTGTGATTACTTCCGGGATTAGGTTGTAATCGTTTGCACATTTAGTGGATTCGAGGTTCGAGTGTGGCTTACTTACATAGCCCGTGGTTTTTCCCGTGAGGGTTTCCACGTAAAAATTCAAGTGTTAATTTAATTTCCGCACCATATTACACTTGCTTGTTTATATTATCTTGAGGGTAATTTCGTAATTTTGACTAACACGAAAAATTGGGTAAAAAGCGTAAAATCTATTCACCCCCCCTCTAGATAGCTTTATACACACCGTGGTATATTTAGTTTCAAAGATGCAATCACCAAAATATGCAAGAAGAGATATTATATAAACATGAGTGTACACACATAAAGACACACAATATACACAAAGTATGGATATGCATGGAATGTGTGTGTGTGCACTAAATCTCTTCAAAGCAAATCAAGCACTTAGAGATTTACCTTTGGTGCTTTTTCTCTTGAGGTCTTGAGAGCCAAATCTACCCTTACAAAGAACCCCAAATGTGGTTTGTCCACGAAATAAGCCAATCAATAAATGAGAATCCTTACAGTAGGTTGAACGAGTTTAACGTTCATCGTAACGTAAAATATGTTCTATGAACAAGTCAACGTAAACCTCATTATTAAACAGGTTCAACATAGATTGAATGATTTTAACGTGTATCTTAACGTTAAACTTGTTCTAAGAACAAGTCAATGTAAATCTTCAAGATAAATAAATTTTTTAAAAGAATTAATCAAATTTTTGGAAAATTAATCATGAACAAGTTCAACGTAAATTAAACGAGTTTAATATTCATCATAACGTTAAACATGTTCCATGAACAAGTTAACGTAAAGTTCATTCTTGAACAAGTTCATCGTAGGTTGAACGAGTATAACGTAAATATTAACGTTAAACTTGTTCGCTGAACAAGTCAACGTAAATCTTCAAAGAAAAATAATTTTATTTTCAAAATTATTAGAAATTTATGAAAATTATTCATGAACAAGTTCAACGTATGTTGAATGAGTTTAACGTTCATCGCAACGTTAAACCTGTTCGATGAACGTTAAACTTGTTTGATGAACAAGACAATGTAAATCTTTATCATTGAACAAGTTCAACGTAGGTTGAACGAGTTTGACCTACATCCTAACGGTAAACATGTTCTCTGAACAAGTCAACTTAAATCTTCAATAAAAATAATTTTTTTAAAAAAATTATTGAAAATTATGAAAATTATTCATGAACAATTTCAACGAAGATTAAATGAGTTTAACGTTCATACTAACGTTAAACATGTTCGATGAACAAGTCAACGTAAACCTTTATTCTTGAACAAGTTCATCATAAGTTGAACGAGATTAACATTCGTCTTTACGTTAAACTTGTTTTTTGAACAAGTCAACATAGAAAATTTTTTTTAAAAAAATAATGAAATTTATTTATGAAAAATCTTCATGAACAAATTCAACGTAGGTTGAACGAGTTTAACGTACATCTTAACGTTAAACTTGTTCGGTGAACAAGTCAACGTAAATCTTCAAGAAAAATAATTTTTTTTACAAAATTTTATGAAATTGATGAAAATTCTTCATGAACAAGTTCAACGTAGGTTGAACGAGTTTAACGTATATCCTAACGTTAAACTTGTTCGATGAACAAATCAACGTAAATCTTCTATAACAAAATTTTGAAAATAAAATATTTTTTAAACTTTTTGCTAAATTTTATACTTTGTACAGGCACGAATTATTCGATTAATCATTTTGTAATAAATTTGAAGTTGCTTTACATTATGGCAACTTTTACACTTTTAAAAAGTAAATGGGTTTTTGTGCTATTAGTTTTTCTCTTCAGCACTTTTATTTTTTTTAATATATTTTGGAGCCTCATTCTTTGCAGAAATTTCAATCATCAAGATGCTATACAGGCTCCGGCCTCACGCAGGTACTCTCCACTAATGGTGCGTGCAAGCAATGTTGTGTAGCTTTGAGTAGCACAACCGACAACAAAAAAATTATGCACAAAGATCATCCACACTATTAATCTAAAAAAAGAACAAATAAAGGAGAAAATAAAAACAAATAAAAATTAAACCAAAATAGTAAACGAATATAAACATATATGTCCATAAAGCAATACAACAGTAATAATGTAGCAATACTTAAATAGCGAAAGTAGTTTAAAGATAACAGTTAACTGAAGCAAATAAAAGAAAACAAAGCAAAAGTGGGTGATTGGCGACTATGGGCCCTGAAATGGCATGTTTGGGTCTGGTGGTGGTTGTTGTGAACTGCTCCCTGGCCCTCTGGAAGAACGCCTATTTTCCCTTCGGTACATTAATGGGATATCAACGCCATGGCTGACCAAACCCCTTTAGAAAGCATCCAACCTCTGATTTATGTTTGAGAATTCACTCATATAGGCCTGGTGGTTGGAGTTCATCTGCTGGGTCATTGTCTGAAGGTACTGGGTGTTGGCTTCTAGTTGCAAATTCATCGCATGCATCATCTGAGCCATGGTGGGGTTCTGATTACCTGTGTCCGCATCTTGATCACCCCCGAGGTCCTGGTCATTATAATCCGCGTCATCCGAATCTCCCCCGAGAAGGTCATCTTCATTCAAGCCCATGTCATCATCATCGAGTACATTAGCCCCGATTGGCCTAACCCTCCTACGTCTTGCAAGTTCATTGTATGTCTTCTTCCTAATGTCATCTGTAGGAGTAATAAGGTTGCCTTCTTCCCTATTCCATTCAATGCCAGCCTCCTCACAAAAATGGGTGATAAGGTAAGGGAAAGGCAGTGGCCCTTTTGTCTTCGCACCCTTATGTATGCTCTGCACAATAATCTGGCCAATGTCCATTTCAAGCCTGTTTCTCGCACAAAACAGATGGTGTGCGGTGTCAAAACTTAGCTCGGAGCGGTGGGTCTTTGGAGTCAATGAGTAGTCAAAGAACATAATCCAGAAAGCCGCATCTAGCTTCAGTTGGTTGAGCAACAAAGGTTCACGATATTCATTCCAAAGCGGGCTTTTATCCATCCTTAAGTCAGCGGTCAAATATCCATTATACGGCTCGAAGAATTCATGGGTGGGAACCCTGTCAACATAGTCACTTAGTTCCTATGAAGTCCCAAGCCACTCGTTAATCTTGGTGGCTGTAATGAGTACTTTTCTTCCTCGAACCATCATGGGAATCCCTTGACTGAAATGGTGAGGGACCATGGCATAGTAAAATTCTCTAACCAAATCTAGTGCCGCCACATTAGGAGTCTTGACATAGCCAACCCAATTCAATGCTCTCACAGCCGTAGGAACGAAAGTCGACCCAAAAACCTTTAAATTAATTCCCCTTTCCGACAATACCTTCCTTTTACCATACAATGCCCATTTTTTCGAGTTATCCAAGTCTGGGGGCGGTGAGACTATTTCACCCTTTCCTTTCCCCGAGGGAGGAGGTAACACAAAGGGATCCGAATCTTTAGAGGATTCCCCTTTACTCAAATTTCTCTTGGTTTTCTTGCCACCTGCCATTTTTTTTATTGAAACCCCACACCAAATATCACACCACACTTAATCTCTAACCATAAATGCCACACCACACTTAATCTAACATAAAATCTTCAAAACAACAAAAATCAATCTTCCATTGATCCTCTTACCAATACCCAATCATCAATTTATCAAATAAATCACTTGAAACATAATGCAAATCATCCTCAATATCCTCTATAATCCTTATGAAGTGAACCAAAAATACAATGTAGATACATTTTCAACCTAAATGCTTATTTTGAACATAAATGGAGAAGATTAGGGCTAGGATTACCTTGGAGAGAGACCCATAGTTGCTGTAGCCATGGAGAGAGGTTTTGTGGAGAAAAATTTGTGTTTTGTTTCATCTTCCACAACCTAACAGGTTTTAACCACAAATCACATCAAGGCAACTTTGGGGTGATCTTGTTGAGATCGCCTTCTCATAACGATGTCATTCAACTTGAAGTTCGACAAGCGACCTTAGGGTGATCCGAATGAGATCGCTATGGGATTGCTATCATCTCGGTTTTGAAATTTTATTTTGTGATCAGAGCGACCTTGAGGTGATTTCAGTGAGATCTCCTTAGGGTCGCTAACCTCTCTGTTTAGGGGTGGACAACCAGAGTGATAAGCGCGACCTATGGGCGATTTCATTGAGGTCGCCTTGGAATCACTTACTTATCAGTATGGTTGTCTGTTCATACCAATATTGCATGACAAAGGCGATCTTGAGGCGAAGTCAGTGAGATCGCCTTGGGGTCGCTAACCTCTCGGTTTGGTGGTGGATTTGTCAGTGCTAGGGACGATCTAGGGGCGACTTAAATAAGATCGCTTGGGGGTCGCTAACCAGTCGGATTCGATGTTGTTTTATCATTGTAAACGCGACCCCAAGGCGACCTGCTTGAGCTCGGGTTAGGGTCGCCCAATAATTAATGTCATCCACCAACCTTTCCACCAATAAAAGTTTACCACACTTTTAACCGATAATCAATCCAAGTCTGTGCATAAACTCTCTTCTTATTCCACTAACGTTACACATTCAAGTAACGATTTTTCCACCACAATGATATGGAACTAAATGCCATTGTTCAAGCCTTCAGTATTTGATTCCGAAGCAACTAACATTTGACCCGCCTCTGAACTTTTTCCAAGTAAGTGATATTCTTAAGAAATTGTGTAGTTTTTCATAACTATCTGCATCTTGACATTATGTTGATAATATTGAAAATAGGATTGTATTTTTGGTCTGGTGAATAAATGTTGACTGAAAATTTTAAATGTTCATGGCTTGTATATAGTAAAATAAATATGAGTCATGGAATGTTTACCAACGGAACTAGACATCTGGATTTGAACAATGAAGGACACTCAAGGTGGCATGAGGCAGACACAAGACAAACACTCAATGAGGAGTATAATGCAAATGACACTTACAACAACAGTGATTGCAAATTTCATGTGTCGTTTGCACAAGGTCATGTTTCCACAACCCCAGTGATGTTTGATTACAATTTGGTGCAATCGACCGATGATCTGTTACATACTGAACTTGTAAGTTTACAAGCAACATATATTATTGGGAAAGAGTTTATATCTGTTATTGATGCTGAGGAGTTTTACAAGAAACATTCATATGGTATGGGGTTCAGCATGCGTAAGGACATGGTGTCTCGGGACACACATGGATTAATTACAATTCAGAGGTGGGTATGTTCAAAAGAAGGGTATATATCAAAAAAAAAAAAATGTTGACAGAACCGATAGGGTACGAGAACCTAGAGGGCAGACTCGGGAAGGTTGTCGCCTTGTCGGGCATCATTCAGAATAAATTTGGATAGGGATAAAATGTTATGGGTTGTTACAAAGTTTGTTACTGAGCACAGTCATATGTTATCACCTGACAATCATAGCCAATTCCTTTATTCTCATAGAAATGTAAAAGATTCTGATTTAGCACAAGTGTAATCACTCAGATCAGTTGGAATGAAAACGTCCCAGGTGATGGACCAACTTGTGGATCAGGCTGGTAGTTATACGGCTGTTAGACACATCGGGAAAGACTTACAGAACCGGCTCAACGCCATACGCAGGTTTACTTCCCATAATTCCGATGCTGATTCAATTATCTCTTATATGACTGCAAAATCGAAATGGATGAATGATTTTTCTTTCGGTACACAATTCTGGAAGATGATAGCATGGGTAACTTATTTTGGACCGTGAGTCACAATGCGACTACAAATACTTTGGTGATGTAATTTCATTCGACTCAACGTACCGAACTAATTGCTATAATCGGTCGCTTGTGATATTTGTTGGTGTGAACAATCATACGAAGACAACAATTTTTGGGTTCGGGTTATTGGTGGATGAGACTATCGAAACTTATGCTTGGATATTGCTGACATTCTTAGAAGCTATGCATGAAAAATGTCCAATTTCGGTAGTTACCGATGGTGATAGAGCTCTGGGTAAGGCCATAAGTTTAGTTATGCCTTCCGCCATACGCCGTCTTTGTTCTTGGCACCTTGAGCGGAATGTGCAGATGAACGTAGGTGATAGTGAATTTACTCAAGCATTTACCTATTGTATGTTGACCTACATGATGGAGTCAAAGTTCGAGACTCAGTGGTTAAAGGCCATTGAGACGTTTGGTGTTCAACAGAATGAATAGGTGAAAATGATGTATTGTAAACGGAAGCTATGGGCAGAAACCTTCTTACAAAATATTTTCTTTGGTGATTTGTGGAGCACTCAACGGTCTGAGAGTATTAATTCTTTCCTTAATCAAGTTTTGCATAGAAGGTTGAAATTGTACGAGTTCATGAGCCATATCGACAGAGCAATGTTGCGCTTACGAAACAACGAGATGAAGGATGATTTTGATACCATTAATGAGCACCCAGTCCTAGTAACCCATCTGTTGCAACTGGAAAAAACATGCTGCCGAAGTTTATACTCGCAACACATTTGCTTGGGTTCGAGATGAAATCAAGTCAGAGGCAAAACTAAGCATAGTGAATTGCGTTGATGATATGGACAGTGTCATGTATACATTCAAGAAGTTTGCTGCTGGTGATAAAACATGGAATGTGAGGTACACACCATCTACAAATATTTTCAAATGCTCATGCAAAATGTTTGAGACAATGGGTATTCTGTGTTCTCATGCATTTAGTGTGATGAAAGCCATGAACCAACACCACATCCCTAAGACACTCATAATGCAGCATTGGACAAAGAATGTGAATGATGTTTTAGAACTTGACTCGTCTTCTACCGTCACTACTCCAGACATAATGCAACTTGCCAGGTCTGCATCCTGTCATTGTTATTATAGCATACAAAGAACATATTTCCGTTATTGATTCTTGGTTACAAATGATTTATCAGTTCGTATCAATTATACCTAGTACTATGCTTGTGCATGAAATGTGGGCTTTTAATTTCCAATTGTATGTTGATGTAGATATGGGGCCTTGAGTTCAAAGTGTAGCAAAATGAGCTATTTTGCATCAATGTCAATTGAAGGCTACAAAGAAGCAAACGTGGTGATTGATAAGTTAACAATTCAAATGAAGGGATTACTACCATCGTCAAGTACAGCAAGGGAAGAAAATGTACATCAATCAAAAACGGAATCGAGTGTTCAAGTTAAAGATCTAATCATAGCAGCAACAAAGGGGTCGCTTAAACAGAAAACAAAATCCAGTGGGAAGGCTCATAAATGTGGGAATTGTGGACAACCTGGGCACACAAAAAAGACTTGCCATGCCCATGGTAAAAATAACATTAGTGCAATGGCAAGCAATGGAGCTGCAACAACGGGGTCCACATTACAACCAACCACGTATGCAGACTTAGTGCAGTCTTGCGACTCTGAATATATTGTGGACAGTGACGAATGTTGTCAACCATTTGCTTTTCACAATTCTAAAGTTCCAATAGGAAACTTGAGCAACCAAAGTCTTGACAATGTTTTCTCCATGACAAGCTCAACACAGGCTATGTACATGCAACAAAATCAATGGTGGAGGCCGCATAACTTGATTTGATATATTTATTTGGACAATTTGAATTCTGTAATCATGGTGTCATGAGCTACGTTATGTGACTCGTCAGAAAAGGGTAATTTGTGCTTCCAAATACAACAGATTTTGTAACGTGGTAAGAGGCGTAAATGTAGTTGTATAAAAGGTTTACACCCACTTTTATTTTGTTGGTAGTAATTTGAAACACTGTTATACCTTGCACATTTTGAACGGTAATGTATGCATAGAGATATGAAGCACATGATTTTGGAAAACCCAAAAACTTGCACCAAATCTATGATATCTCGACTTAAATTTGAAATGTCCAAAATGTAAACTTCTTAAATATTAAACTTATAAATATGTATTCTATTTTTGACTTTTCCTCCCATTATTATACATAATAGTTGTCCTAACATTCATGAAAATATTGTACAGAGGGGTAAAGAAAAACACTGATGATAGGCAAATACATAACCAATCAAGAGTTAAGATAATTTTGACCATTTGCATTAAGTTAATTACAAGATAAAAGTAAACAAACCCTCTTTCACCAAAGTATTACTTTTTCCTATAAGTATTCTGTACAGCAACATCTTGAAAGAGAACCTCATTTAACCAAAGATAAAGTTCAGACATTTATCTCAAAACCTACATCAGAATAGAAATAAAAAGATAAAACCCATAGTAACTTCAGCAAGCTCAGGGCGATCTTGGTGAACTCGCCCTAGGATCGCTAACATCTCGTCTGTTAAAAAGGATGTGTGCATGACTTCGGCAAGCTCGGGGCGACCTTGGTGAGCTCCCTAACTTCTCGGATGTTTGTAAGAATTTCAACCTCACCAGGGCGAGCTCGGGGAGATCTTGGTGAGCTCGCCCTAGGCTCGCTAACTTCTCGGTTGTTTGAAAGGATGTGTGCAACAATTGGGTAAGCTTGGCGCGACCTTGGTGAGCTTGCCCTGGGATCGCTAACTTTTCGGTTGTTTGAAAGGATATGTGCAGCACTTCGGCGAGCTCGATGCGACCTTGAGGTGACCTTGGTGAGATCGCCCTGGACTCGTTATCTTCTCGTTTTCTGCTGGTTAAGGTTGTGCTGGAAAACTCTTTCATTTTTCAGACCATCACATTATCCATTGTAACGTTTGCCAAACTCAATTGGATTATATTGCTATTATATGAAGAGTAACTAAATGGAAATTGGGTTCTATTTGTACCATAGTAACTTAAGTTAAATTAGGTTAAATTAATACTATTTCAGGATTGACGTCAATTACCATAGTCAAACACAGTGAAAGCATGGAAGCTGAGCATAGAGAAATCAGAGGATGTTGGAAAATAAGAACATTCTTGTTATCTTGCATTTATACCGAACTAGTGCCATGTACAGTAAAGTTTATGGTTATATCAGTGTTGAACTAAAAAATGGAAAACTTACATTTTCATTTTTTCAACATTTCCTAAGAGCCAAACACATTTACAAACATAAAAAAATTTGTTTAACATCATTCCATGGACACAACCCAACAGATGAACATGCCATTTACAAAAAATTTACAAAGTCCATGGCATGAAACTTCAGTTACAACATTCACTCCATGAGAGCCGCCACTTTACCTTTCAACTTCTTCATAGGTGGTGGTCTCATCTTTACGATGGGCATGACTTCATTGTTGGAGACTAATTTATTATAGTGCTCTTGGGAATTTTTCTTCAGTGTCAAAAGGTTGGTGTTACCAGGAAAGAGTGCAAGGATTCGAGCCCAAAATAAACGTTGACACTCAGACTGGAACTGTAAAACAAGTGAGAAATGTCATGGATATGTAAATCCAAATATAGGGCAGTCGTACAAACATCTATCAAAATATGTTGGTTAACATACCGATTTCATTTGAAGCGGTGTACGGTAGTTTTCATCCATGAACATGCAAAGGAAAAGGCCACAATCATAGTCATTGGGTTGATTGGGTGCTTCCGCATATGAGATACTAAAGGTCATAAAGGAGAAGGATGTTGAGAAGGCAACAACAATTTCGAAGGCAAGGACAATGTCAAGCGACTGCAGCTAAATGAAATTCGAACTGTACATTAATGCATCTCGTCATGAGAGTGGGAAAAATGGGGATCACTAAGGGGGTAAAATAACAAATGTTAAGGACATACCAATTTATGAACTTGGTTCAATCACGGCAGATCTTCCTTCCTACGAGGTGGATTGGAGTCCCAAATCTGGCAATCTTGGTTGTTAAGGTCAAATACCGCTAGATACCAATGGTTGCGTAGATCATTGATAGGAATGTAAATATGATATGTGTAGGAAAATATCATTAAAAGTATACATATTAGACAGTTTTAACATGAAATAATAAAGTTGTACGAGAAAATAAACAACAAGGGTAATCACGTTTCATCTTTTGACATTTACGAAGATCGGACATGTAAGACCCCTGCAATTTGGAAAGAGATTTCTGCAAAGAATATTGTTGCCCATCTGTACAAGTGAAAACAATGTACTGCGTACGTAAAACGTGAGAAATATATTGGTTACAACTTCCATATCGTAAATAATGGGAAACTTTAAACATATAATCAAACAAATCAACTGAAGTATACCGCATAGTTGGTAGGCAAGAACCAGCTAAGTTGTGATCTTTTTGACTTCAAAATCATTGCTTTGTACTCAGGAATAAAATTAATAATCTGATTTTGGAAAATTGTGCATCAGTACTGGTAAGTTACTAACAATAAAACACGGTGCACTTTATACAATGTATACAATTGATAGGCTGTAAGTTAAGAAGGTGATTAGCAATCAACCTCACTATCAAGATACTTGGTAAGTTCTAATGTTCTGAAACTTTTTCGGGTTACACGTAAATTCCCTACATCGATAATAACCTCTCTGCAATTTTAAGAACAACAAGGACACGAACATGGTAAACATCCAATAGTGGATAATAACAACTCAGCATAATTGCACAGTAAGATGTAAATTGAGGATTAAACGATAGTGAATGCATGCTTACGATGATGGTAGCTTTTTGTCAAAAATGTAGGTTATCAATTGCTCATCATATATATTTAGTTGAATGCCTATTCGGAAAGGGCCATATCGGTACTTTGTGGACACATTAACAGGTCCAGCAATGTACGGTGAAATTTGATAACGGCTCGGCTTTCGTTTGGAGGTTGATCTTGTTTGGATAATTCTTCGCTTGTTAAAAGATAGCAACTGAAGTTTGCGATTATCATCATTCAAGGTATCCTACAAAACAGTTGATAATGAAATGAAATTGTTGTGGAAGTGTTGATAGATAAGATTTGAATATATAGGAAATATAGAATAGTTTTAAAAAAAAAGGATCAAACCTCATCTACTAACGAAGGAACGGTAAGGACTGCAGGTACATGATAGAGATCATCAATCCGCTGATCTTCCATGTGTAAATCAGGTGCATTCATTGAACTTGGGTGGATTTTGAAATGTTTTGTTGATGTTGGGGTACTGTTCGGGTGTTAGTTGATGATACCTCAACAATTGGATGTTGTATTGTTGGAATAATAAGAGGTCGTGATGGTGGTGGGGGTGGAGAATTTAGGCTAGAATTTGGAGGGCTATGATGTTTGGATTTCTAATGGCTATTTGTATTATGTAAGTCTTTCTCCGAATTCTTGTCTTCCGCCAAACTGTATTTAACATATAGGAAATTTACCTTTGTTCGGATATCACTCAGTTCAGTCTTCAATGTTGCCTGAATTTCTTTGACCACTTGTAGGACATCATGCATACCTTTTATGTGCGTATTATTGCCTGTACCAGGTTCTTGATTGGCATGACTAGTTTCTCCATATGCAGCAGGATCATATTGACCTTCTACTGGTGCTGGTTGGTTGAAAAATCATCAACCGAAATCTGCATCATTTTATAAAAATATATTTGTAATGATGAATGCACTTAAAGTTACGTAATTTACATAGAAATTAGGTAGATAAATGAGAGAATGAGTACCTGGTTAGTTCCAACACCTCCTTCGGTGTGCAGTCGGGTCACGCACTTCCTTATCTTCACATTCGTCCAACATACGACAAGTATAAGTGATTTATCCACTATCGGAGGGTCCCATTGCAGTGAATGCAAGTAAAACAACTGTAGCAAAGAAAGAAGGTTAAGAATAAGATCAATATGATATGGTACAGTGAAATTTCATAATAACAGACAACAAATGAAATGAATATTTAGTACCTCAAGAAACAACATACACCCAGAAATGCAATATGCCTTCAACCGTTGCCGGTTCTTCTGAAACTTCTCAATCCCTTCATAAAGTGCGGAGAAACACCAACTGGACCAGTTTTTCGTACCAATACTTCCAACATCCCCTAAAGGAATCAAGTACCCCGTCTGAACATAATCGATAGCTGAAGGACAGAGGATGGTGCCCAACAAAAATAAGCATAATGTGACCTTGAATTCGTCATCAGCCATGGTCATCTCCTCCAGGCTATGTTCTATGTCTTTCAGGAAGATGCCACGATATATGATGACAAACTTTGATTTACAAAAATCAAAGTTGAGGACATCTCCAGATATACAAATCTGATCTCCTTAGTCAGATATCCCCAAAAATCGAGAAAATACGGAAGAGTTTATGGCAAACCTCCGTCTATGGATATCAATTGCACAAGCTTTTGTGTCGAAGTTATCAACGAGCCATTGATAGATCTTCAACCGTAGGCGTCCACAATTAAGGGCGAGTAGGTTTCCAAACCCCAACGCACGAACAACCTGTTTTTGCTCTTCGGATAATTTCTTCACAATCCGACACCACTGAGAGGGCGTACACCTTGTGTTGATGGTTTGATCTTCATGGCCCAGATGATTTGTTGTGCCATGGATTTCTTCATCCGTTGGAGGCAAGTCAGAGTTGTTGGGGATGTCATTATCACGATGGTGAGGTTGCTCAGCTGGCATATTTTTGGCTGCAACTTCAACCACATCAGGTTGTCGAAATTTGGCCTTCTCTTCATATGGTAACAAATTCCATGTTTTTCCAATTTCACTTCGTGACTACAAGAACATAACAAGACATAATGTTATATTGATGGTCGGAATATCAACACAGAAAATTAATAGCATTACTTGTTGTAAATGTATATAACCTTTGAGTTCCCATTATCATCTTTCTTTTTGCATTCCGATGTGCTGTATAGATAACAGCCAGATGTTTATTTTACATAGACAAGATAGCAAGTTGACAAACTAAAGTAAAGCATATGATAAGGTTTACATACAAATAATTAATCCATGCCATCCTTCCAATCTTCGGTTTTGACAACTTATTCATGGATGTTGTTTGATCGGAACCACCTTTCTTTTTTTCAGGAATTACTTTTTTCACCATTTTCAGTCTGCACATCAATGGTAACAAACGTCCACTCAATAATGACATGGATAAGGAAATGAATTGATATACATTGAATACAAAACCCAGTTCCTTATCTTAATATATTAACCTTTTTTTCAACGTGATTACAAAGTAGACATGTTCAAACAAACAAACCTTTTCTTAGACTGATGACTTTAACGTTATGTTTGTTTTTAAAACAAAACAGAATAGGACTTATACTTTGAATCTAATGACATGTGTGATGTAATGTAAAGTACCTGGGATCCAAGGTCCCTCTTCTTATCTCCCGCCGTGTTCAGTTTTGCCCACGGACTACAAACCTTGTTCTGCTCTGGTTAAACTCAAACACCCACATTATATCCAGAAAAAAAAAAAAAAAAAAATGTAGCTACCACACAATAGAATGTACAAAATATGCATTACATCCAAAATGCAGCTACCAAGACGTAGCTCTAATATATAACATAGAGTGTACAGGACAAAATATATAGTAAACTGAATAGCATAAATGGAATGAATGGACACTAAGTACGTTGCATTGTCTCACAAGTGTACTCTACCGGTACAATTCCTGGTATGAGTAAGTCTGAGTATTCCAACCGATATACTTTGTGACTAATAGAGAATATAGAATATTATGAGAACTTAACAGTAAAATAACTTACATCATGCGCCTACCAGGACATTGCTGTAACAGATTATATAGAATGTACAGGGCAATATGTACATAAAACTGAATAGCATAAATGGAACGAATAGGCACCAAGTACATGGCGTTGTCTCACAAGTGTACTCTACCGATACAATTCCGGGTATAAGTAAGTCTGAATATTCCAACCGATATACTTTGTGACCAATAAAGAGTAAAGAATAATAACATAACTTAACATTAAATTAACTTTAAAATTGGAGCTACCGAGACGTAGCTATAATATATACAATAGAATGTAATAAATAGCATAATTGGAACGAATGGACACTAAGTATGTGGCGTTGTCTCACAAGTGTACTCTACGGCACAATTCCGAATATGAGTAAGTCTAAGTATTCCAGCCGATATACTTTGTGACCAATAGAGAGTAAAGAATAATAACATAACTTAACATTAAATTAACTTTAAAATTGGAGCTACCGAGACATAGCTCTAATATATACAATAGAATGTAATGAATAGCATAAATGGAACGAATGGACACTAAGTACGTGGCGTTGTCTCACAAGTGTACTCTACCGGCACAATTCCGAGTATGAGTAAGTCTGAGTATTCTAACCGATATACTTTGTGACCAATAGAGAGTAAAGAATAATAACATAACTTAACATTAAATTAACTTTAAAATTGGAGCTACCGAGACGTAGCTCTAATATATACAATAGAATGTAATGAATAGCATAAATGGAACGAATGGACACTAAGTACGTGGCATTGTCTCACAAGTGTACTCTACCGGCACAATTCCGGGTATGAGTAAGTCTAAGTATTCCAACCGATATACTTTGTGACCAATAGAGAGTAAAGAATAATAACATAACTTAACATTAAATTAACTTTCAAATTGGAGCTACCGAGACATAGCTCTAATATATACAATAGAATGTAATGAATAGCATAAATGAAACGAATGGGCATTAAGTACGTGGTGTTGTCTCATAAGTGTACTTTACCGGCACAATTCCGGGTGTGAGTAAGTCTGAGTATTCCAACCGATATACATTGTCACCAATACTAAATATAGAATAGTAAGATAACTTCATAAGAGAAGAAGTATACTGTAGCACTTCTTTTTATTCACATGCATTTGGAGCATAAGAAAAGAAGCTACCACTGCTTTAGTGGCCACATAACTGCAATTACATTCTTAATTTACAAGATCCAACAACTTATAAAATTTAAACCTTCACATAATAGTTCTTAGATCACTACAGCAGCTGGAAGAAAAAGTTAATGCCTACAGCAGTACCTTATCACGTTTTTTGTAAGCACGGCTCCAACAGCACCCCCAATAAATCCAAAAATAAAAGAAATAAATAGAGATTGAGAATGGTCGCAGTTCGGAGAGATCCCCTCCTGCCAAAGGAATGAGTAAGACAAAACGAATTAATAAAAACAACCTTAAATAAATAACCTTATATTTCAAAATTCAAGAAGACGGACACAAATCGAATCCATCAACTTCTGGTTGTGGTTGTAAATAGATTACCATCGAACCAATCTCATTTTGTCAATTCTATTATAGTTCAACTTATATGAACCTAATATATAAACATATAAATTGAAATGATATTTCAATTTATATGTTTTATAACTAAAATTAACCCACACATCAAACACGAATCCTAGCTATACAGACTATTAAAATTAAAACCCTAACTAATTACACTTTTTTACATATTACTATATAACAAGTGGAATTATTGCATTTTCAAATCCCCCACCATATTTGTACCCAAAAACTTGTGTTGATATCACTTATAATTCCATATATATATATATATATATATATATATACAAAACATCAAATACTGTAAAATGTATAAAGATTCTAAAGCTTCACACCTAAGAATCATATTCTATGAACAAGAAAATCTCAATGTTCTAAAAGGCATTTTTAGCATTCAGACGTTTTCCTCTACTGAGGCGAGACATAAGCCTAAAGGCATAATGAGGCGTAAGCCTCACTAGGGACAGTAAAATTACATAAAAATATATATACTGCATACAAATATACAAAAAATAAAAGTCCATAGTAGTCCATATATTAACAATCCATATTAGTATACAAATATACAAAACAAAAAATTCCATAGCAGTCCGTAATCCATATATTAACAGTCCACTGTCAATATTATTATATTACTATATATATTAACTTATTAACTGATTATTTATTAACATTCCATAGCAATCCATATATATTAACATACTAAATACAAAAAAACAGTAGGCAAATCAGAACAATTAAAAAATATAAAATAGGCAAATAAATGAGGAAGAGAGGAAAAAGAAAAAAACGAGTAACAGAGGAAGAGAGGAAGAAAGAAGAAAGAAGAACATACCTGGTCGTGGAGAAGAAGAGCAGTAGCAGGCCTGTTGCACAGCAGTATAGAAAAAGATGAGTTAGTGTCTTAGTGAAGAACAATACTAACTTAACAAACCCTAACACAATGGGTTTCCTTTCTTTTCTTTTTTATACAAAACCCTAATCTTCAAACTAAACAACAATAAATTACCTTTCAGTTTTGGATTCGATGACTAAGATGCACCCTTGTGCAGCCACCAAACCGAGATTTAGAGACGATCTAAGAGTGGACAATCTAAGAGTGGTTCGTACTGTAGCCAAGCCAAATTTGTTGATTCAACACACTCTGACCACACATGCGTTCGACAACAACAGCTGCACCCACAAAACCAAACCCAATAATCTGTCAATGATCTTGTTGTCTAGTAAATCATATTTAACATAACCCAAACACTGTCATCAATTCTTCAACACTCTCTCTTTTGCTTTACAAAAAAAATTATACAAAACCCTAATCTTCAAACTAAACAACAATAAATTACCTTTCTTTGGAATACTATGATTGAGATGCACCCTTGTCCAGCCACCAAACCAAGATTGAGAGACGATCTAGAGAGAGAGAGATTTGGGAGACAAATCGAGAATGAGAGGAAGAGGTAGAGTTTGTTCTTGTTTGGGAAAGTGACCGGTTTGGAGAAAGAGAGGAGAGATGTAGACTTTTGTTTGGGTAAGAGACCGGTTACACCGGTTGGTGGTCAATTTTTTTTTTTTCTAATTTCCTCTTTTAATTGGTTCAAATTTTTTAAAACATTTTAAATGGCCTGTTGTACGGTACAACACACTTTGCTTATTTGTACCATAGCCATCTCCGATTAATGGTTTTGGAATTCTCAACTTTTTTATTTTTATCTTTATATATATATATATATATATATATATATATACACCACAATACATAGATTCAAATGGAGATATCACAGGACCGAATAAATATTTTTTACCCTTCAAGCCACATTTTTTTTATTTTTATTTTTTTACAATAACCTTCGAGAACACACGGGCCCTTAGCCTTGGTGGCCAGAGTCTGTCTGAGACTCTCTCCCACCAAGGTTCCATCCTTGGCCCAAGTGTGTATTTAGGGAAAGTTGTTCCCTCCATTGTGTGGGTCTTGTCCCACCTAGGTGTGAGTAGTCTCTCGTCTCTAGTGGGAGTTGCTTTCCGGGCTGCACTTGTAGAGCCTCATCTCGCCGGTCCCGGTAGTTGTTGTATGTTATCGAAAAAAAAAAAAAAAAAAAAAACGCTACATTGAGCGATGATTGAAACTAATTTTAATCCTAAATACTATTCTCAGTTCTCACACATTTCTGTGTCATTATGGATTAAATTACGTGACAATCAATTTTGAAATTATTTACTAAATATTAATTATAAAATAACTAATTTAGAAATTACAACAATCCAAAACATATCCTAAATTTATCCACAGCAATATAGATGAAACGCCAAACCCTCTGATCTGCTCATCTGTACATATATATATATATATATATATATATTATATCCAAACCAAAAACTATTTTAATGGCAGAAGTCAGTTTCATTCTCTGGAACTCCATAAAAAAAATTATATAGTTACAGAGAATAAATATATCACGCCAACGACGCCTTTTTTTCCTTTTCTTTTTTTCTATTTTTATGCTCCCATTAAACCAAAATAACTCAAACCTCTCATCAATGTCATCACATTCTTTTAACAATTACAGAGAATAAATATATCACCGCCATTGGTTTTTTTTTTGTTTTTCTGTTCACTTTTCATCGTCGTCTCCATTGTCATTTATCGTGTAATTTGATTGCAAAAGATTGTCATGTCGTTACCCGTTGAACAGCTAAAGCAATTAGAAGAAATTTTTGCCAGATTCGACATGGACTCCGACGGCAGCCTCACCATTCTAGAGCTGGCAGCGCTGCTACGATCGCTAGGCCTCAAGCCCTCCGGCGACCAAATTCACATCCTGTTAGCGAACATGGACTCCAACGGAAATGGGTCTGTCGAGTTCGACGAGTTGGTAAAAGCTATGTTGCCGGACATTAACGAAACGACATTGATAAACCAGGAGCAGCTCCTCGATGTTTTTCGCGCGTTCGACCGTGACGGTAACGGTTTCATAACGGCGGCGGAGTTGGCCGGGTCGATGGCCAAAATGGGTCAACCGTTAACGTACAGAGAGCTAACGGAGATGATCAAAGAGGCGGATACGGACGGCGACGGCGTCATCAGCTTCGATGAGTTCGCAGCTGCAATGGCGAAAACGACCTCCGATCTCTTCGGTTTGGAATTGTCCTGATCACAGAATTTGATGGGTATATTTATTTCTTTCAACAATTATTGCCAGCTGTAGCGGCCAAGCTAGAGTTTTAAATTTAATCAAATTTGAAGGGACCAAACTATATAATTTTCATTTTAGGGAAAAAAAAAAAAAAAAAAAAAAAAAACAATTTAAATTAATTTTAAGAACTAAAACTAAATTTTGCAAGAGGCTGCGGGGCTTTAATCCCTATTGACCTACTCGTAGCTTCGCCTCTGGCCGCTGCGGCTGACTAATTTTTTTTTTAGATTTATTAGATTTTGAAATGTAGAATAGTGTATTGTGTATATATATTCATTGCCTGTAATTGGATACGGACATACGGTGATTGAAGAAGAAGAAGAAGAAGAAGAGTCCCTTTTTCTTTTGAATGGATTTTTTTCTGTTCAATCATGAAGTTTTGAAGAAAACCATCATGGTGCATTATAATAACCTTTTGACTTTGTTAACCATCATCATCAGTGTAGAAAATTAATTTTGGTGCATCTATCGATCTCTCTTTTGCTCTTGTATATTGTGTTTTAATTTTCATTTTGAATATAGCTACTTCAATTAATTTTGTGTCTTTTTGCAATTTGTGAGAAAGCCTTGGATGCATCCAATACCTAATACATGCATAAAATAATTTACACTTTGACCTTTCCTAAATTTTTTGTTTTACTGGATTGGCCCCTCCAATAATGAATTTCTGGCTCCGCCTCTGAGTACGGCGGTCAGATCCGGTGCTTGCGTCGCAAGGCAAGCCGGTGAAGCACCAAAGCATTAAAACAAAAAACAAAAAGAGTGACGATAATGGTACACCTCAAAAACTGTATTTACACCCCTTTTGTAATCACTAGTAGGGATGAATGGGGAAAAGTTTTGGGGAAAAATGGGGAAATTGTGTGTGTGTGTGTGTGGTTTTGATGATTTTTATCCCCAAATTAAAATGGGAATGAGGATGGAGGTAGGTGCCCCATACCCATTTCCCCCAAACCTTATATATAATATATTAATATATACATGTCTTTTTCTTTTTTTTTTTCTTAATAATTTTATTCTTTCTATTTTACCAAGTATATTTTACTAAGTATATATATATTTTTCTTAATATTTTTATTCTTTCTATTTTACTAAATATGTAATTTTTTACTTAAATATGGGAAATGGGGGAACGGGGAAATGAGGATGGGAATGGGGGACTTCCCCTCAAAACTACCCATCCCCATTTTCCCCAAATGGGGAAATAGGGGGGATGGGGGATGGTTTGGAAAATGGGGATAGGGATGGGGATAGGGATGGGGGGACCTATATCCATCCTCATTTCCCCAATGGCTATCCCTAGTAATTAGACACATCAAAAATTTTAAAAAATCTCTAATTCGTAAATAAACCCCACTTAATGCCAAAAATACCCTTTTTTTTAATTATACTATATTGTATTTTTGTAAGTACACACCACCTATGTGAAAATATATTTAAAAGAGAATCCAGGGTTTTTAAAAATGGAAAGAGTTTTTATGATAAATGTTAATATCAAACCATTAATAGGAAAAAAAAATTTACAAAAGATTGAAATATGAAACTAATTAATAATTATTGGTGGGTTACTAGCAAACAATTAGTCCTCTTAGTAATTTTACTCAAGGGTATTATTGGATTTTTAAAAACCTACTAATTTAGGGTGTACGTACGATTTTTAAGGGTGTAAATATCGTCACTCAAACAAAAAACAAAAATCGGATGGAGCTATGGGCATGGTTGAGCCCAACAAATTATAGCCCGAGTCTGCCCAGCCTGAAATTCATGGACCTATGAAATTTTGGCCCGGTTTAATCGGCCCGTTTGACACCTCTACTGGATGAGTGGTTTTCGACTTTTCCTTGATAATGGTTCAACCATATACTGTTATGGAGATGAGAGTGAGTTTCTGGATAAAATAGTACCTCTCAGTAGTTGGTCATCAATGACAATGGCAAAGACAACAATAATCTTGCTCAGAAAAGATGAAAATACAGATTGAATTTTAATTTATTTATAACTTAGATGAATAATACAATTTTTGTGTGAAAAATCAAAATTAAATATGGCATCAAAGCTGCCAAAACAACAAAATACAGTTTTGGAGCTATTGCAAACAAAATCTTGGTAGACAAGTTAACTTACTTGGAGATCATCACCTGCAGAACATGCGCAGCATATGCTTGGAAGACTCAACTCTGTATGATTTATATACATATCGGCGAAGCTTGTCTTTGCAAAACTTTTACAACTAGTTTTGGTAGAATTTACAAACAAGTATGCTATCATAAATCATCCTCCAGCTTCCCTCTCGAGCTTCTAAAACTTGCTTCAAAACGAGCAGTGTAACCTACGGTTGTAGGTCGAAGTGATCTTTGTCGTACCATATGACAGTACTCGGGGTCATCTGTTTGCCCATCGAATCTAATCCATTGTATCATCTGATGATATAGAGGGAAAAACCGCAGCTGAATGGCAGAGTAAGTGAAATATGGGAGGAGAGCAGACACTGACACAAGGAGCGTAACGAGCCAAAAAGACGGTGCAGGTGCACAGGCTTCAATGAAGACTTGATATGCTGTTGTTGATATG
Source organism: Acer saccharum (assembly GCA_030490815.1). Lineage (NCBI taxonomy): Eukaryota > Viridiplantae > Streptophyta > Magnoliopsida > Sapindales > Sapindaceae > Acer > Acer saccharum. Next base: position 19,862,371 of record CM059876.1, on the reverse strand, counting down.
TTAGGATCCATAGCTCCATATGCCAAGAGGAATATATACCAAAATATAACACCACCCCAGATGAAGAGATGTTGTATGTATGTGAAGTAAGTGATGGATAATGCCATTTGACAGTTCACTACCCAGACCACACATGTATACATGGTGGCACCTAGGATTTCCAAGCCAACGACTTCTCCGCCTTTACGAAAAGCTTGTTGTTCCATTGTGTGGATGCAAAAGAAGAAGATGATGGTAGCAGTTACCACACCATTCAATGCCCAACCAAGTATTCGATACCAGCTAAACAGAGTGTTTTGTACACCTTCTTGGTATAATAGAGGGAACTGCAAATATTGAAGAACAAATTATTACATTCCATAATATTTTGTACTAATATCACCGACTTTTTATCAATTTGGTTAGTAAATGAAAGATATGTGTAGGACTTACCCTGAGACAGAAACGAGAAGAGACATCCTGGTCGAAAACTCCCAGGGCAATTACAGGAAGAGATGTGAAGAAGATATTATAAAACGTTAGAAACCAATCATTGTATACGGATTGGCCTGAGAAAGATGCATACACCTCAAAGAAGAAGATAATGAAGCCGAATGCAATGTTCTTGTAAAAGAAATAGCATATCTGCCAAACAACAAAAGAAATGTGTCAATAATTTCAATTTAAACATTTTGGCTTCATGTTGAATCAAAGTTTGATAAATAGTTACCATTGATGAGATCCTCCTGTAACACCAATGTCCATGCACAAGCAGCAAACGCTCTAGAAACCGGAATTGTGCAATTGCAATGTCACTAGACATAACTGCCTGAAATTTCGACAAGAGGTGACAGAAAAGGAAAGTAGAAAATTTAGTAAGATCAATATTTGGGTTAGATTCATAAGCAATGAAAACATCAATCAGTAAGAAAATTTCTTGATCATTTACCTGCATTCCTTCTACACCGCTGATACCAACTCCAATATCTGCTTCTTGAAGCATTCCTACATCATTTGCCCCATCACCAATAGCTAAAGTTGTGCTACCTGTTTTAATTTTGACCAATCTTGTAACCTGAAATATTTCAAGGAACACTTTTTAGGCTAAAGGCTGGCAATGTTGGTACATTTTTGTTACTGTAATTTTGTTGAAATTAGTATATGAAATGGGTTCTTTTCAAGTCAAATACATTTTGATGCACAACTTGAGTAAAAAGAAGAAATGAAAAAGAAAGTAATGTGACTTACTAGCGCTTTCTGTATAGGAGAAGAACGACAACAAATAACCGATGCACAGCCAATGGCAAGCTCTAGAAACATGTCCTTGATGTCATCTTCTAGAGCATAAGCGAGTGATTTCCCATCTATAATCAATGCCAATGCTTCTGAAATTTCACTTGATGAAGCAAGAAATGCCTTTCCCTCAGTTAACTGACGGAGAACGCTGGCCTTCAATGCCTAAAAAATCAAACAAGATTTTGTCAAGCTCAAAACTCATGATAGCTTATATTGTGACATAGCTAGGATAATACAATTGCTATATTGGTATTTGATGGTTTTCAATTATGCAACTAAAATCATCCTGACACCAAATATTTTGTTACATGTAATGAAATTAGAGATTACCACGGCAACAGCAGATTTGTCCTCTGATTTTTCGAGAGCTTTATTTTCCGGTGTCTCTGAGTTGATTATTATTTGCTGCATTCCTTGTCTAAGCAAACTACAGGCAAAGCTGCAATCTCAAACATGATATCAGAAATGTTAGCATACCAGATTTTAATGTCACCTCAAAGAAATGTCCACAATTCATACCCAATATTGATTGCTGTTTCCATCTTATCACCAGTCAAAACCCAAATTTTGATTCCAGCTTGAGCAAGTTTGTCTATGCATTCAGGAACCTATCCCACAAAAAATGAAAAAAGACTCAATCCTTGAACTCTACAAACAATCTATAAGAATGTCATTCAATTTTCTCATATCTGAAACTCACCCCATTTTGAAGTTTGTCTTCAACAGCTGTGGCACCAAGAAGAATCAAATCTTTTTCGATCTTTTCTGTCACTTCCTCAACCCTTTCATCGTGATCTGCACTCACTGAATTCTTGGCCTCTGTAAATTCTGCATTAAACTCATTGTATTCTTCCTCATCTAGTTCACGGTAAGCAAGTATCAAAGTCCTCAGACCGGCATCAGCATACTCATTGACGTGTACCTTGGTCTGCTCTTCGAATTCTCTTCTGTTCTTTGCAAGTCTTTCAAACATTACACTGCTTGCAAAGGAAAAGAAGATTAAATTAACTCCAAGCAACCCGATATCAGGCACACATGAGCATGGAATTTACAATAACTTTGTAATGTATGAAAACCAAATTCTAAATTTAAACAATCTCACATGATGGTTGAAACATTACGAACCTGTCAGCACCTTTCGAAAGTAGTAGCAGGGTTCCTTCTTCAGTTCTTACAATGACAGACATTCGCTTTCTATAGCTACTAAACTCCAAGACATTCAAAAGTTTGTAAGATCTGCAAAAATCAAATCAAATAAACAACTGAATATCATTCATTCAATCAATATCTAAAGTATTCATCAATATCTATAATGCAAGAAACTGACCTTTCAACTTTCCTGCCAGAGACAGGATCTAACTCATGCAGTGATATGCTTGTTGGAGTCCTTTCATAGAATTCAAACCCAAGTTCTCTGGCCGCAATTACAAAAGCCGCCTCATCTGGCGATTCAGCTTCGTATGAAATCCCTCCAGTTTCTTCATCAATTTCAGGCAATGCAGTGTGACAGATGGCCAGCAATCTCAACAACTTATGGATTACATCAGCTCGAGGCTCGTTAACCCAATTACCATTCATGATCCTTTCATCTGCAAAATTAAACCCTTTAATGGATGGCTTTTCTTTAGCAGATTCCTCGACATAGGCCTCACCCTCTGTCACCTCTTGTGCTAAAGGCAATCCCTTTCTCGTAGCCATAGCTCTCTCAACTTCAGTTACTCCATGGCCATAGGAGGTCCCGGCAATGGAACACTTGATAAACTCCATAGAGTTGCAAGTTAAAGTTCCCGTTTTATCAGAAAGTATAGTCTCAACTTGGCCAAGTTCTTCATTTAAATTTGAGGTACGAGCCCTTGCCGGTTTGTCAGCTTCTTCATAGTACATATGCACATCTTGATTGATAAAAGTGCTCTGTAGAATCTTGACTATTTCTATCGACACGTACAGGGAAATAGGAATCAAATATCCATATAGCATGAGAGAAGTCAGGAACTGTAAGATTGCAGCAGCCACAGCTCTTTTCGGATCAAAATAAATAGTGGTGTCATCTGGTCTAAGATACCACCTTGTCATTTTTCCATCTTCTAAGTCCTCCCTAGTTGAAATTCCGAAGAAGATCGATCCCACAATAGACAACAAAACTAATATGCCAAACAAGAAATAAACAATCTTATCCATCCTTTTCTCAATCTTGCTTCTTTTAGAAGGTGGAGCTGTGGAATTTTGGATAACCTTTGTATCATGACCTGTGAAGATAACTGCACCATAAATATAATCAGTGTTTCGTAGTTTCGAGTCTCTAAGCAGAAGCTGTTGGGGTGTAAGAGGGTACTGTTGTTCTTCAAGATGCAGACTGCCAACAAAGGAATACAAATTTGCATTTGGATCTTCACATCTAACAATACCCTTGAAACTTTTGAAGCTCGAATCCTCGGCTAGATTTCTGGTTGCTTCATCAACCGCTTGTTTCAGTTTCAAATTGGTTTCTCCATCCAAGTTCATGGTTTCCACATAACAAATTGATTCCTCATAACTCGAAGAAAGTAAGATGAGATCAGCTGGAAAAAATTCATCTTTTTCAACCTTGACAATGTCCCCAACTTTCAAATTCCTCCATTTTTGATAATCAAAAACACCATCACCACAATGCACTTTCACCTTTCTGTTGTTCATTTCAATATCCTGAACCAGTACGTAGAGAAAGATTAAGCAACTGATAGGACCAATTTGCTTTGAATGTAATAGAAAATAATAATTTATAATACATAAAAAAAATAAAAAAATACAAAAAATACAAAAATTGCCTACTGTATCATAACAAAGAAACAAAAACTTTCTTCAAACAAGTTATCTTCAAAAAGTTGAGAGACAAATCTTACCTGCCTTTTTCTCCTCCAATCTTCGACAATCTCTTTCCCCATTGTTGCTCCAATGACCACAACGAGAGGAAGAACATTGCTGACGGCGGAGTAGGGTGACAAAGGTGTGAAAGACAATATTGCACAGAAAAGGAAGTATATGTTGGCAACTCTCCTGAACTGCTCAAACAAAGATTTGGGAAAAAAGGTTGCAAGAGTATACTTGGTAGTTCTAACATAATTGTCACCATAGTTGAGGACACTGGCTTCAAAGCAATCAGGTTCATTGCAATACACAATTCTTGAGAATCCAGGCCCTCCAATCAATGAATGGTCACCTTTGAATGATGTAATCCCACATGAGAATGCATGGATTTGGCTAAAACGCTGCTTCTTTCTTCTGTTAATATTAGCCATATATCTCCCACTAAAACCCACCAATTTTGCTTTTGCTTTTGCTGCTTCACAAGAATTTTGCTTTTAGAAGCTTCCATGAGTCATCGATCACCAATGATTCTCAAACACTAAACAATATACAACCAAATCCAGAAATTCGATCTCAGATCTAAAGAAAACAGAAATCAACAACTAAAAAGACACAAACTCCTGGAAACTTGAGCCACCAACCAAACTTAGAAACAATGTTTTTATCTTTTTTCTTTTTGGTAGAAGATTGGACCTTACTTGCTTGTCATCTTTGACTTGTAGATAGAAAGAACAAACTTTTAAACGTGCGTATAATCAACTACTTGGAAAGTTCAAATCAACTAATCAAAGCCAAAACCATAAATGTTTTTAAAATAAAAAATCAAAGTTAGCCCACTAAAAAGCTAAGATCAAACGAAAGTACAAAATTAATAGCTTTTTTTTTTTTTTTTTTTCTAACAGCTTAAAGTAAAGTGCTTCTATATATATATAATTATATATATCAAGTGTCAACTATTCAACTGATAATTAAAGAAGTGTTTAGCGAATAATATGCATAATCCAGAATAATTAATGATATTTTTGGAGTGTAGGCCAAGTCTTCTAGAAAGTCAAAATAAAAAGCTGTAATATAATGAGAAGAAAAATGGAAGAAAAACTCATGTTAGCTCATTGTATACGTCAGTGGCATTTTGGGGTATGTGGGTTTTCTTCTGGGTACGTGAATCAAACGAAAAGAGTTGGAGCTTTTCATGTGAATTATACAATAAATATATCTATATTGAATGAAGTTGTAAGACATGACGGATGTGAGTTTGAGAAATTAATTAATACTTTTTAAGGAATCAAATCCAGTTGTCTAAAAGGCAGGAGAGAGAGAGAGAGAGAGAGAGCTTGAAATTTCAACGATTTAATTAGAAATTAGGCAGTGGTGCTGAGGATGAGGCTGCTCCTATGTAAAGGTCAATATTCAACGTGACAATCCATTGCAAATCACATGCTATAATTCTTTTTTCGTCTTTTCTTATTTTATTTAATAAAATTTCATATTTTCTTATGGATCTTAAATGCTATGATGGATCCAACAAAACTTATATGACTAGACAAATAAGACAAATAGGCAAATAGATTATGGGTGTGTAAGATCCAATTAAATCTAATAGTATCCACTGGATTTGAATGAATTTAAGTATATGATTAGATCGAATTGGATCTTAAATTCTGAAATTCTTTAGTTCAAATTAGATCTCAAATCCACTGGATTTGACTTAATTTATATTGGGTTAATTTAATTTTTGAGTGTTGTATTTTGTTATAATAAATTGCTATATTTTTATTTCAAAACTTTTGGATAATTCTATGTATGTTTGTGTTTAGAATGTATGTTTAAAGTTTACAATTTATTAGACTTTGATCATGGCAAATCTAATGGATTCGATCCGCCATACACCCCTAAAGTAAACAAGTGTTATCATATATTTCTCTAATACAATCATGATTATTCAATATCAAGCTAGCAATATATATATATATATAGACAAAGTCAATTTGACCATCTATTTTTAGAAGGTCTATTGACCGGCTATTTTATAAACTAAAGATAAATATAAAAAAAATTGTTAATATGTCGTTAATAAGTTGTGTTAAAATGAAAGTATTTGAGAACGATTTTTGATTATTTATGTCACGTAGAAAGCAAATCACATGATATTGTTGACATATCAATATTTATTGAAATGCAAACCACTTATATACCGGAGATGTTTTTAATATTGTTAACATATAACATTTATTAAAATGCAAGTCACTCTTGCAATCTAGATTCCCTTAGATATTTGCTATACAAATTAATACAATTATATATTTTTGTAGATACAGGGTGGTGCGGCAACTCAAGCATGAGAAAATAAATTTTACGTTAGATTATTATACTGTAACAATTTTTTTAATATACATAAATGGATTATTATATACATAATTTAAATGATAAATAATGTCAGTACAAGTCCGCTAATATGAACCTGACAAAACCCTTATACACCTATCTTTTTCAACACAAATGATTCAAGTGAATGATAGTGAGATGACTCATTTTTCTTGTTTGTTTTATCGTTAGACTGAGACACATAATTGTGTTGTTATTAAAAAAAACAGAAAGAAAAGAAAATTAAATTCAATAAAATATTTTTCCAATTCACTATAATACATTTCATGTAGCCATTTAATTTTAATTAATATTTATCATGTTATATATAAAATGGGAAGAATAGCAAATGTTGAGTTGTTGCACCCAACCAAATTGGACTAATTCACACTTCTAGAGTGTACAGATTGGACTAATATTCCACTTGGCAAATCACCCATCTACCCAGAAAGTTGGTTTGGATTTGGAATATCAGCTCAATTTACATAGGTATACCCTTAGCCTCGTGTATATATGCTCACATCATTGTTATATGATATGAATAATCAATCACATAACATAAAAAGGCTTATATTTGATATATATATATATATATATATATTTTTCTATTATTAGTTCGTCCTAACAATAAATATATCAAGACGAAGAATGTGAACCATTAGATTTATATACTTTGACTCGCACTTGTCAAAACTTCTCCATAATATGTGGTCCACATTATTCGACCTAATATATTTATTGTCCGGACGAACTGACAATAGAAAGACTATATATATATATATATATTTGATTGTGGTTGGTGCATTCAAGCAGGATTGCTAATGTACTTGTTGAGATTGAGAATATCTACTCTATAATGTCAATGGCCGATGGCTTTTTGAATCGGACCGGAATTATCACGAGTATAACAAGATCTCTATAATATAAAAGTTAAGCAATAGTCAAATGGTCATTTGCTTTGGTGATTCAAACTTGATATTGTATATATTGTCCCACTTTCCTCTACTCTTTGGTGGAAGTAGATGCATCTGAATTAACTTAATCCTGATTGATTTGACAGACCTCTAACCTATTTGGTGTCAAGATTTTTTTTTTTTTTTTTTTTAAGTTTTTAAGAGTATGATTTTGATTTGCACATGATAAAAATTACAGGTTCAATTATGATAACAACTAAATTTATCTAATTTTTTTCATAATTTTTTTTAATAATATTAAGAGGGTGTTTATCTTGTTGCCTTCTTTTTCCAATAGAAGGAATGATGAAGTTGTGAAATTCATATTAAATTTTGGGCAGCTTGAAGTTTCAAATTTATTAATAAATTGTCAAATTTCAAGAAAAATTGTATTGAAATGTGGTTAGAATCTTGAAAATTATAAGGCCACAAAATGGATGTGCTAGACTAGTCTGCAATGGGGTCAAAAGTGATTGTTTAATTTGAAATATGAATGCCTAACACTCATAATTAGTTGCCTAATCTTTTAATAATTAATGATTTATATAAGTTTGAAAAGTGGAGTATGGCATACATTGGCTGCTTTGCACTTGTGCCTCCTACTTTGACCACTAGTTTTATGTATAACTTGTACTATACATCCACTAACTGATTAACATCCAACAAGCAAAGTGTCTTTTCAGTTTTCACTTCTTTTTTTTTTTTTTTTTATGGGTTATAAAATATAGGGCAAATTACAGTGCACCCCTCGAGGTTGGGCAAGATACATTCACATGGAAAAGTTTTGGTATTATACAATAACATCCCTAAGACTTAAGTTTGAAAAAGTTTGACTTGAAGATTGACAAAAATGCCCCTAAGTCCTTAATAGTTGGCATAATACCAAAGTCAAACTTTGAAGGGGCATTTTTGGCAATCATTAAAGTCAAACTTTTTCAAACTTAAGTCTTGGGGGTGTTTGTGTATAATACCAATACTTTTCCATGTGAGTGTATTTTGACCAAACCTCAAGGGTTGCAGTGTAATTTGCCCTAAAATATAAAGCATATTCCTCTTGATTTTTGGTTTAAAGATGTTGACACTTATCTATTTAATTACTTAACAGTCACTTGCTTCTTTGTAAAAATCTATATGTTATTATTTCAAAATTCTAGAAAGGAAGAAAGATTTTTAACCTTGATATGATCACACAGCTTTCAATGATTTAAAAAAAAAAAAAAAAAAAAAAAAAACTGGTACTAATTTTAAAAATTATTTGATTCTATTCATACCAAGTCAAAATGCAATAAGTTAAATGGTATCAGCCTAAACTTTTTGGTCACACGCATTTTGTGGTCAATAGTCAATAAATCTACTAACACCTCTTCTCTTATTTTATATTTTATGCAACTATTAAAAACAAATAGTAGCATTCTTGTTTTATATATACAGAGAGAGAGAGAGACTTCCATGGCAGTTATTAATTCAATTGCATGCACCAAATGCTGAACTGGGAAATTTCTAATTTTCTTAATGGAGATATTTGTGTTATTCCATTTTGTTAAGAGTAAAATTGGCAATGCGCCACCTGCCACTTGAAACATGTCATATGATACACATCAGTCTAGTATGACGCTCACGTTAGATGACATGTTTTGAGTGAATGGACTCAATTAATCAACGTTATAACCAGGAAGATTTTATAGTTCTTAAATCCTAGTGGGCAGATAACTTGCTTACAATTCTTTCTAAGAAACTTCAGTGAGAAGCAAATGCAAATGTCTCAGCAATTGCCATACATTTTCATAAAATTCATACAAATAGTTGGACAATGGAAAACTATGTCCCTCACACCTACATCATCATGAGGTTGTGGGTTTAAAGAGTTTTTGATGGGTAGGTCCGGTCTTCTAAGTTAGAATAAACTAACATCTAATTTAAGGAATAAAATCTAACATTTTTCATTAATTGAGATCCTGAGAGTCTAATTTTACAAAAAAAATAAAACTTAAAAGTTAAAAGATAATAACCTAATTAGATGGAAACTACCGAGTGATTTGACTTTGATCCAATTTTATTTTAAAATTCACATTTATCTACTTATATATTCAAATAAAAAAATAAAAATTCTTGCACGTAACATTAATTAACTTGTAGTTATCCTCGGTCTCTTTGGATGTTTTCTCTTGGAAGTTTATGTCACAATTTGATTTTTGAATTATTAGAGTTAATTTGAAGTTTGAGGAGGGATATAACTTGCTCAATGGTGCAGAGGAATAGAATCTCACATTGCTTTTATAAAAACAAATGTAGAGAAATATTTCCTACATGTTGCAAGAGTAGTTTTCCAAGCCACATTAGTAATACTTGTAGACGGTTGAATCTACAATTAAATTTGTAGCGAGATGGGCACGTCACTAACAGGATCATGGTTTGCTCATTGACTTCCTCTCCTACTGTTCAAAAATTCTGGTCACAGCTGAGATGGAGCTTCTTTGTGTTGTCCTTTGGAGGATTTGGTGGAGGAGAAACCAATTTGTTCACCAAAATAATTTCAGAGGTGATGAAAATTGTGTGCTCTGGGCTGAGAATTTCTTGGCAGAATTTCGGGAGTCTGCTGTGATGCAGACGTCTTCTGCTCCTTCGCCTGTCCTTTCGCCACCGAGATGGGGTCAGCCGAGTGAGGGGGTGACTAAAATCAACACGGATGCTGCCATTAATGTGGATACCAATAGGGTGGGAGTTGGCATTGTTGTTCGTAACCACAGAGGGTGTGTATTGGGGTCTGCTACCCAACCCTTGCTTGCCTGTTTCTCTCCTTTGGTGGCTGAGGCTACAGCCATTTTGTGTGGTATCAATTTTGCTGTTCATTCTGGTTTCTTGCCTTGTGTTTTGGAATCGGATGCTAAGGCTGTGGTTGATCTTGTTTTGTCTGGTCAAGCTCCTCGTGCGGAGGTGGGTGTTGTTATTGCTGACATTATCCGGCTCTTGGTTGTTCATAATATTTCTATTTCCTTTGTTCCTAGAGCTGGGAATAGGGTTGCTGATTGCTTAGCGAAACTTGCTCTGTACTCTTCGGAGAATTGCTTTTATTATGGTACTACTCCCCCTTCTGTGGAGGCTCTGGTACTGGCCGATTGGCCTAATTAGTGTGTTTGTTTGGTTGGTTTTATGTATTCCATCTTTCTCAAAAAAAAAAAAAAAAAAAAAAAAAAACAAGATTAAATATATATATATATATATATATATATATATATTTATATATACAGTCTTTCTATTGTCAGTTCGTCCTGAACAATAAATATATCAGGACGAAGAATGTGGACCATAGATTATGGAGAAGTTTTGACAAGTGCATATACTTTGAGTCAAAGTATGTAAATCTAGTGGTCCACATTTTTCGTCATGATATATTTATTATCAGGACGAACTGATAATAGAAAATCTGTGTATATATATACAGTCTTTCTATTATCAGTTCGAACTGACAAAAGTTATATCAGTTCCTTGCATGTGGGCCACTGGATTTAAATACTTTAACTGACAAGTGCATACAGCCAAGTCAAAGTATTTAAATCCAGTGGCCCACGTGCAAGGAACTGATATAACTTTTGTTAGTTCGAACTGATAATAGAATTTCTGTATATATATATATATACGATCACAGGAGGAGGTGGTCTAATAAGTAAAAGAGAACAAAAGTAATCCCTAGATAGTGGTCGAGTCCGGATCAATAGTAAGTGAGCTAGATTTAGAATAGGGTTAATTGCACTAACTTACCCTTACATTATTGGATTTAGCAATGTTTCAAGAAGATGTCCTAAATTAACACAAACACACCTTATTATCAAGTCAATCTATTAACTTTAATGGTTTACTAACATTGACCTATGGAAAACCAAATATACCACTGCCACATTATCACAAACATAAAATATTTTTAATTAAATAAAAGATAATATATCGACCATCTGCGGAAACATCCTCAATTCGGGGAGGAGCCTCCTCTACTAAGTGTAGGAAGTTGATCTCCGAGATCGGTGAGTAAGTAGGAGATCATCAAAGATCTCTTATTTCTTTACTAGATTATCTTTAAAAATAAAAAAAAATGATTTTTCAATTTTAATTAAAAAATTATTTTATGTTTGAAATGATATGACAAGGGTATATTTGGATTTTCAAGGGTCAAGGTTAGTCAACCATTATAGTTAACGGATTGACTTGATAGAAGGGGTGTTTGTGTTAATTTAGGGCATCTTTTTAAATATTGCTATATGTATAAACTAAGGGTAAGTTAGTGCAATTAACCCTTTAGAATAATTGAGAGATAGAAGTGTCGGAGCTTGTGCGAATTTAGTGTAGATCAGTAGAACAATGCCGACCCCTCTCTCTCAAGAGGCCGGGTTAGGTATTTATAGATGAGGAAATGAGCTGCTGATCGTTGTCGATCTCCACTAGATCTTCAAAGATTGAGCAAGATTCCAGGGATTTCATATTTGAATTCCTCCCTACCAGTTAGTTCAACTGATGATATATGTGTGTTGAATTAAAGAATACATATGAGTACACCTTTCCAAAAAAGAAAGAAATATATCTAACTTGTATTTAATATATAGATTGAGTGTGAGGAAGAGCACGCATTTCTTACTTGTATTTAATATTTTAATGTCTTTACTCTTTACAATTTGAATTCCGACATATTATTATGGGCCTATGTTACACGATAATTTCGTAATACTTTCTTCTTCGTTTTTTATCATTCAACAAAGTTGTTGTGGCATGTGAACAGGGTCGTCTCCAGACATTTTGGGGCCTGAGCGATTTTATGATATTAACAAAAATTGGGGCCCTATATAAAATTATTATCATTAACATAAAAAAAAAAAAAAAAAAAAATTAAATAAATAATTCTTCATTTACCAAATACAATGTAATCCACATAAATGAAAACAAAAAAGATTTATCGTACCTGTTAGAGTCGAAAATGAATTCTCGGGGTACGATCTTCGGATTATAATATAATGAGACTACAACACTCGTATATGATTGGAAAAGGAACAAAAGGTAGTTTTATTGAATGATGTAGAAGTAAATTCCCACTTCTAAAGGGATTATACAATGTTCTTTTCGGAGAGTAATAGGACCAAAAAATTTCAGATCCCACTTTAGTACAAAATGAGGGCATATATAGCCAAAGTTCTGACATTTCAGGCACATGTCGAGGGATCAGTGGTTGAGTCCGACAGCTGTCTGTACGTGGTCAGATATGTTATTGTTCATCAACGTTTATCCTCTGAAACCTCATTCGGTGTCACATTTTCGGTGGAAAGGAGGTCCGAGGGAAAACAGTGTTCAGAACATACTCCGAAACATATAATCGGACATTACATATCGGGGGATAAGGTTAATAGTCGGCATCTAAGGAAGTTCACGATCGGGCACAACAATTCCCCCTCGAGCTCATAATTCGGTATGCAGGACCTGATTGTGGGCTCGGAATCAGAGTGTCCCTACTTTCGGAGGCTTGCTTGGGTCTTGTTTGGCAAAAGATCAACCTAGTTCGCGGTCAGTATGCGGGTGCCACGTGGCCAACGGGGCGAGGCGACGTACAGGTGTCGAGCTGTGGGAGGTCGGTTTCGAGCCGCTTCGTATACTGTGCTGAGGGGCCTTATAAATAGTGGTGTAGGGCCGCCCATAGCTCCCCACTTGTGTTCTTTTCAACTGATCAGAGCGTCTTCGGTATCTGAGGGAGTGCGAAACAAAAAGAAAGGGAAAACAGGTTAGTCTCTGAGTTTGATTCTCGTTCGCTCTTTTTGTTTCATTTTGCTACTAAATCCACCGATGGTTCGAAAAGTTGGGGCGCCAAGCCCCGTGGTTTCGTCAAGTTCAGAGTCTAGTTCATCGGAGTCTACGTCAGGAAGGGTCTCCGTGGGTAGTAGTACCAGGAGCGCTTTCGGTGACGTGGACATGCAAGATGCGGGAAGTCCCGAAGTCCAACAGATGCATGAGGGTGCTCAAGAACCCGGGGCAGGCCCTGGCACCATAGAACTTCGTGAGGGATACAACTCCGAAGAGTTAGTTCGGGGCGAGATAGATCACTCAAGGTTTGCGATAAACCATCTGAGGGAGAACAAAGTGGATGCGGGTAAAATTAGCCGGCTGGCCACAGAGTTCTCGATCCCCCGAACTGTAGGTATGAGAGTTCCTCGAGACGGGGAGAAAGCGAGTAACCCCGAGGGAACATCGGTAGCCTTTCATCCCGCATTTCTCGAAATCGGGGCCAGGTTACCTTACAATAGTATATTCGGAGGGTCCTAAGGGAGATTGGGATTGCCCCGGCCCAGCTGAATCCGAACGCTTGGAGAATAGTGATCGGGATGTATTCGCTGTGGAGAAGCATGAGATATCCGGAGCCAACACTTGCGGAGATTGGGCACTACTACCGGCTATATTCCCATAAATCTGGGGGTGATGGCTGGTGGGCTCTTGCTTGTTGCGACAAGCAAGACGGTGAACCTCTGATCACTGGGCTTCCTTCCTCGAACAAAGAATGGAAGAAGACTTGGTTTGTCGCCAGAGGCGACTGGGGTAAAGACCTACAGCTCGGTGGTCGTCCACAGAGGGTTCGTTCGGTGTTCAATATCCCAGGTGTTTGGGTTATCCATAGGTTTATTATCTGTGTTTGTCGACTTAATCTGCATTTTAATTTGTTATGTTTATCGGAATGCTCTCCTTTTGCAGCACCGTGGGAACGCGTTACCTTCGAGGAATTATCCCAGGTGGAGAGGAAGCACGTGTCGGACGCCTGGCCAGTTTCTCCCGAAAGAAGGCACGTGGATCACCTGCTAGACGATCGGAGACTACACGATCTCGGGTTCATTGGGGTCCTTACGGAGGCGAGGAAGCGGAAGGTTGAGAAAACTTTGTCAAAGAAGAGTAAGGGCCTCTGTAATTTGTAATCTTCCGATTTTTGATATCCGAATGGCAAGACTTGCTATATCATTACTCAACTTTATACAGGAAAAATCACCGCAAAGGCTAAAGGGAAAATGGCCGATAAGGGGAGAGGTGGCGCCGATAAACGCAAGGATGAAAAGAAGAAGAGGAAGCTGAATCTTCCAAAGGGCCCGAGGTTGGTGGCCGAGGAGGAGGCATATGAGAGCAACTCCCCTGTGAGGGCGAGAGCTAGCAGGCCTACGGTAACTGTGGCCACTGCTGGAGCATCCGGGCAAATACCACAGGCCATCCCTATGAGATCCGGGGGACAGGGGACCACCTAGGGCGATCAGGGTGCTGTCGGTGGCGGACCAGTAGACGTGGAGCTGGTGGACTCCGATAGGGATATGCCTGAGGAGACGCCTCTGAACAAGAACAAGGACGTTCGGGGGGACGCAACATCTCCTCCGAACTACTTTAGGCATCCTTCTTCTAGGGCTTCTGTGTCTGGCACAAAGCCCATCAACCCTGTAACCAGAGTGGAGTACCTCTGCATCCACGGGAAAGATCTCCTGAGGAGTGGGGAGATATCGGGGTACGGAAAGATGTCTAATGTCGACAGGATTCGACATGGACAGGTTAATCTGCTACAGGTAATGTTATTGGCTTTCGTAGGTGTGTTCGTTTATATTTATATTATTTGGCGTTCTTACTTGAGGCGCCTCGGATAACAATTTCCTCTTATTAATTCTCAGGCCATCGGTAACCTCCTCCACATGGGAACAGGTATGGGGATGCGAAGGCGAAGTGCGAGAAGCTGCGGAAGGAGAAGGAGAGGGTGGAGGAGGATCTGAATGAATCGGTGGCAGCCCTGGAGTCGCAGAAATCTATGGTCGGAGAGATATCTTCCGCGTACCAGAAAGTGAAGGTCTGCTGTAGAGACAAGCATGCCAAGCTCTGTGACTACCGGGCACGGTTGAAGAGGGCAAACGAATCCATTCGGAGCATGAAGGAAGACCTTCCTGACAACGCCGTGAATCTATTTGTGAATTCCGATGATTTCTCTGAAATTCAGGAGAAGACATTCGATTCGGCGGTCCAAGACGTGAGGACCTTGCTGCTCCGAGCTTATCCCGATTTTGATTTCTCCGCGTTCGATGCGGATGTTGCGAAGGCGACCGAGTCACGGGTCAGAAGGCAGGGCGAGTCTGTAAGGGACATCTCCGAAGATTTTCAAGAGGAGCCACTTTCGGAGGAGGAACCTGAGGCGGTGTCCACCGATGATGAGAGGTTCGTCACAAACCCTGCCTCCGATAAGGGAAAAAGGTCCAGGGGCAGTTAAATTCTGAGGGACATCTTTTATTTTTGATTTTATTCGTTCGGGGATTGTCCCGGGATTTTTGTAGGCCTTGGGCCGCATTTAAATATTTTGACGTTATCTAATCCAAGTGACTTTGTTCGGAGCTTTCAATTCAGAATTTATTCCTTATAGTAATTTTGTTACGTCATTTAATTGCCAGCTATCTGATGTTATAAATATGCCAATATCCGATATAACAAACATGCCAATATCCGACATAATAAACATAACAATATTGTATCCCTTATTGAGTTAGGTATCCATATCATTCAATGGAATAAATATTCCTTTCGGAGTTTTTCGGCACTCCCGTGGGGGTGGAGATTTTTGTGCTCCTTTCGGAGTCTTTCGGTGCTCCCATGGGGGTGGAGACTTTTGTGCTCCTTTCGGAGTCTTTTCATTGAGGATGAAATCCTTTCTGAAAGTAAAAATTTGAAAATGCACATTCAACAAGTGGAGAAAGTTACCGAAAAACTGTCTTATAAGGTACATTCCGTAAACCTTTATGGGTAGTACTTCTTCAGGTGGTCTGCATTCCATGGGTTCTTCAAAGGCGTACCATCTTCCCTTTTTAACTTGTAGGCGCCCTTTATGGATACCGAATCAACGATGTATGGGCCTTCCCACTTGTCCCCCAGGCTACCTGAGGAAGTTGACTTGGTTGATGGTAAGATCTTTTTGAGAACAAGGTCCCCTGGGTTAAACCTTCGGATTCGGGCTCGCTTATCATGGTATTTGGCTATCTGTTGCTGATGATGAGCGGTTCGGATCCTGGCCAGGTCCCTTCTTTCTTCTAATTCTTCGAGGCATGCTCGGAGTTCAGTTTCGTTATCACCTGGAGTGTAGGCAGATACCCTTCTTGTCGGGATATTAGTTTCGGTAGGTATAACCGCCTCGGTTCCAAATGCTAATGAGAACGGGGTCTCCCTTGTGGCCGAGTGTGGCGTGGTACGTATTGCCCATAAAACCTCCGGAAGTTTCTCTACCCAGCACCCCTTTCGGGCTTGCAGTTTTCTTTTAAGGAGGGTCTTTATAGTCTTGTTGACAGCTTCCACTTGTCCGTTACTCTGGGGATGGGATGGTGAGGCAAGTTTCAAATTGATATTGTAATCCGAGCATACTTTGCGGAGTTTGTGATTGTCGAACTGTGTCCCATGATCGGCTACCAGTGTGTGAGGAACTCCGAATCGAAAGATTACGGAATGCTTGATGAAGTTTGTTGTGTTTGCTTCGGTAATGTGTTTCAGGGCCTCCGCCTCCACCCACTTGGTAAAATAATCAATGGCGACTACTGCATAGCGCTTATCGGCTGTCCCCCTTGGCAGGGGTCCGATAATGTTGACTCCGATTCTGGCGAAGGGCCAAGGTGAAGACATGGGGGTTAAGGTTTCTGCTGGCAAACGAGGGATCAGGCTGGTCCTTTGGCATCGGTCACACGACTCGGAATGCGCTTTCGATTCTTTGAAAAGGGTCGGCCAATAATACCCTTGTCTGGTTATCCGGTGACCCAGATTTTTCCCAGCGGAGTGGCTACCACAAGATCCACTGTGGACTTCCTGGAGGATTTGCTCTGTCTGTGGGGGACTGACACATCTGAGATATGGTAGGGAAAATCCTCTCCGAAAAAGCAACCCGTTGATAATAAGATACCGGGGTGCCTGTCTTCTCACCCTCTGTGCCGTTCCCTTATCTTCTGGGAGGGTACCATCGCGGAGGTAGTTCATGATTGGTGTCATCCAGGATTCACCTACAGGATTTGGGATCAATACGCCGATTTCATGGTCTTCCGAGAGGTTAGAGCTCGGTAGACGAAATACGGTTATAGTCCGTGGTAGCTTCATGTCCGAAGTCGATGCGAGTTTAGCAAGTGCATCTGCTTAGGAGTTATGCTCTCTCGAGATCCGGATGAGGTCACATCGGATGAACCTAGACATCAGGGATCTGACTTGCCTAAGGTACCTGATCATTTCGGGATCTCTGGCTTGGTAGTCCTGGTTCACTTGATTGACTACCAGCTGGGAGTCACTATACACCGTTACATACTCAGCGCCCATGTTCAAGATGATTTTTAGTCCAGTGACTAGGGCTTCATACTCCGCAACATTGTTGGTTGCCCTGAAGTCAAACCGGAGTGCGGCTTGAGTGAGAGTTCCTTCGGGAGTGATAATGATTATTCCTGCCCCGCTACCGTGACGGTTGGAAGATCCATCTACGAACATTTCCCACTGGTGCACATGCCCGGTTGACAGATTGAATACCTCCGGGTTCGAGTGTTCGGCAATAAAGTCGACCACCGCTTGGCCCTTTACGGAAGTTCTTGGTCTGAACTGAATGTCGAATTCGCTAATTTCCATCGCCCATTTAATGAGTCTTCCGGCCAGCTCTGGTTTCTGAAGGACTTGGCGGAGCGGTTGATTCGTTAAGACTACTATGAGGTGTGATTGGAAGTACGGTCTTAGCTTCCGAGAGGCCACAATTAGGCTCAGCGCCAGCTTCTCCACTTCCGGGTATCTGGTTTCCGGTTTGGTCATGCTCTTGCTGACATAGTAGACTGCCCTTTGGATGGACCCCTATTCTTTGATCAATACCGAGCTTACTGCAGCCTCGGAGAAAGCAAGGTACAGAAATAGAGTCTCCCCGGTGGTTGGTTTGGCAAGCATCGGTGGTTTTGGAGGTACGTCTTCAGGTCTTCGAAAGCGGCCTGACACTCGGCAGTCCAACAGAAATCCCCCTTGTGCTTCAGGGCTTTAAAGAACGGGAGACACCTATCTGTCAATTTTGATATGAATCTGGACAGGGCCACTATCATGCCGTTAAGTCTCTGTATATCCTTGGCTTTCCTCGGAGGTTGGAGTTCGATCACTGCCCTGATTTTATCGGGGTTGGCCTCAATCCCTCTTTGGTGGACCATAAAGCCGAGGAACTTTCCAGATGATACTCCGAATGCGCACTTCATAGGGTTAAGCCGCATTTGATACTGCCTCAGGAGCATGAACGTGTTTCGGAGATTTGGCACATGTTCTTCGGCGGTCACCGATTTGGTCAGCATGTCATCGACATATACCTCCATTGTTCTTCCTATCTCGCTCGCGAATATCCGATTGACTAGCCTCTGATAAGTTGCTCCGGCATTTTTCAGGCCGAAAGGCATCACCCTATAGCAATACACCCCCCGATCGGTGATAAAGGCGGTCTTGGCCTCATCATCCTCATTCATTCGGATTTGGTTATACCCGGAATATGCATCCATGAAGCTGAGCAATTCATGACCGGAGGTCGCGTCCACCAACTGGTCAATCCTAGGCAGGGGAAAGCTGTCCTTCGGGCATGCCTTGTTTAAATCGGTGAAGTCAACACACATCCTCCACCTTCCGTCCTTTTTCTTTACCAAAACGACGTTTGATAACCATTCATTATAATCCAGGCTCCGAATGAACCCTGCTTTCAAGAGCTTGTTTATTTCGGTGGCTATTGCTTCATATCTCTCATTGTTAAAGGATCTTCTCTTCTGTGACACTGGTTTGAACATCGGGTCTACACAAAGGAAATGAGATATGACTGAGGGGTCTATGCCTGGCATGTCTGCATGACTCCACGCGAAGATATCCGAAAATTCCTTTAAGAGTTCTATGAGTTCAATCCTTACTCGGGGTTCCAAGTTTCCTCCGATAAGGACGGTTTTCTCGGGGTTATCTTCGCGGAGTACTACTGTCAGCAATGGTTTGGTGGGTTCTCCCGCTGGCTGTGATCCAACTTCCCGGGGATCAAGACTGGTAACATGAATTTCGTCTAGTGGGGTAGTATCTGACATTTGTGCAGTCGCTATATCTCCGACTCGCTTCTTCTTAGGCCTCCGTTGTTTCGGTGTGTTTCTTCGTGGTACAGGCGCGGCACTATAGTTCCCAATGGTGAGCACCGGGTTGGACCCGATCTGGATACATCTCTTGTATTCCTCTTGATCTCCGGTCACCTCCCCCGGACCGAGTTCGGTCGGGAACTTCAGTTTCAGAGAGTAGATGCTGGTAGCTGCTCTCAGGGCATAGAGCGTTGGCCTTCCGATAAGGATGTTGAAGGGAAAGGGGATGTCTATCACCTGGAAACTAACCCACACGGTTCGTATCCGGGGTCTAGTCCCGAATCGAACTGGCAAGTCGATCTGCCCTACCGGCCTAGTGCGATGCCCTCCGATACCTCTTATGCAATATCTGGAGGCTTGAAGCTGCGGAATTGTGTATCCGAGTTTCTGTAGGGGGTCCCAGTGGATAATGTCTAAAGAGCTTCCATGATCAATCAGGGTTCTCTTTACCGTACGATTCCCAACCTTCACGGAAATAACAAGGGCGTCACAGTGGGGATATCTTATTCCGTAGGAATCCTCGGTAGAGAACGATAACGGCACCCAATGTCTCGGCGCATCTTCTGGTGTAGTCGTCAGACATACTGAGGCGGTCGCCTTCCCGGAAGAGGTTGATCCGGGGTCTCCCGTGACGGGGATGGCATCAATGAAGTTGATGGGTTCTTCATCATCTAAATCCGGCACATTTACTGGATTTTTGTGGTCTTGGTGCTGCTGAGCCTTCGGAATCTTTTCAACCGATTCTTGTGGTTTCACACAGTCTCGGAGTTTTCCGCTTCGGACTAACTCCTCTACCTGGTCTCTCAAGTCGCGACACTTCCTGGTCTCATGTCCATGGTCGTTGTGAAACTTACAGTGTATCCTCCGATCTCTCCTCTCGAGGGCTGAATACAAAGGTTCGGGCTTCCGTAGCAATTTCTCTTTATTTGCAATTTCAAGTATTCTGTCCAGGGGGAACCTCAGCGGGGTATACTCTTCGAATTTGTCTCTTGGGGGAAATCGGGGATTTCGACCAGTGTTCCCAGTGTTTACCTGCTTGGACGTTTGAGGTTCCTTGCCTTTGTCACGTGCTTGCCTACCCCACCTCTTGGGTGCCTCATAGGGTTCCGCGGAAGTAGCGTGGCTTTTAGACTCAGAAATGTCTTCGGCTGTGGCATATTTTTCAGCCCTTTCTATCAGCTCCCTATAAGTGGTCGGGCCTTTCTTTGAGAGGGACCAACTCAGGTTGCCTTTCTGGAGGCCTTGTATGAAAGCCATGACTGCCCCAGCTTCGCTGAAGTCCTGGACTTGCCTTGCCGCTTCCGTGAATCTCCCCATGTAATCTCTGATAGACTCAGATTCAAGTTGTCTGATGGAGGTGAGATGAACCATGTGCCTCCGTCTTCTTCTGCTTGCGGCGAACCCGCTGCGGAATTCTTTCGAGAGCTCGTTGAACGAAGAAATACTCTGTCTTTTGAGACCTCCGTACCATGTCCGCGCATCCCCCGAAAGTGTGAGCGGAAAAACCCTGCATTTTACGGCATCGGATGTCCCCTGCATGTTCATCCAATCCAAGTAGGAGTCTAAGTGGTCATCTGGATCTCCCGTGCCACTATATCCGCACATGTCTTTCCGCGGCATTTTGAAGCTAGTTGGAATTTCTGCGGTGGCAATACCTTCGACGAATGGGCTCTCTCTGTGGGTTAGGGATCTCCGGTGGCCGTAATGTATCTGGTCTTGGATGTCTGCAAGCTGATCTTGAAGCTCACGAAAAGCTTCCGGGTCCGCGAAGGTATTTCTTTCCGTATCCCCATGATGAGGGTAAGATGCGCCCGCATTTTCTTGTCGGTGGCGAGTCCTTCGAGGCACGTCTTCTTGGACTACTCCGTCACGCTCCTCCCGACTTCGGGTCATCCCCGCAACTCTATGCGGCGCCTCGTGGTTCACATTTTCTTCTGGGTCAAGTTCGACAAATTGAGCTGCATGTTGTCTTCTTCTTCTCTCTCTCGGTCGGGTCCCAGCTGGGTTACCTTCGGCCCGGGAATTAGCTTCCTCTGAGTCCCCCTGCTGTCCACCGCCATCCACAACATTTATTACCCGGGTAACATTCTGGGCCAGGGTATCCAACCTGCTTGTGATCGCTCGGATGACCGGGTCTTCGGCCTGTGGGTGGAGTTGCTGCGGCTGTTGGTGTGAGTACATCGGTGGGTAACCCTGAGGATAATAGGCCTGATGTGGTATCTGCGGGTAGAACAGGTTCACCGGCGCCTGAGGGTACGGTTGCGGTGCCCCCTGGTATCCGTAGAACTGACCTTGAAACGGGTATTGCGCTTGATAGGGGTTGTACCCATAATTCGGTTGGGGTTGTTGCTCCCCCGCAGGCCCTGGATAGGGCGAGATGTGGTGGGGTAGAGGTTGTTGTTGTTGCTGTGGAGCCTGTGCGTAGTTTTGAGTTCCGGGTGGCCTTAACCCGAGGTTTACGTCCGAATACTGATCTTCCGGCTGTGGATTCATTATTTTCCCGCGAAGATGCTGGCACCCCCCTCCTTCTAGCGCCAAATGTTAGAGTCGAAAATGAATTCTCGGGGTACGATCTTCGGATTATAATATGATGAGACTACAACACTCGTATATGATTGGAAAAGGAACAAAAGGTAGTTTTATTGAATGATGTAGAAGTAAATTCCCACTTCTAAAGGGATTATACAATGTTCTTTTCGGAGAGTAATAGGACCAAAAAATTTCAGATCCCACTTTAGTACAAAATGAGGGCATATATAGCCAAAGTTCTGACATTTCAGGCACGTGTTGAGGGATCAGTGGTTGAGTCCGACAGCTGTCTGTACGTGGTTAGATATGTTATTGTTCATCAACGTTTATCCTCCGAAACCTCATTCGGTGTCACATTTTCGGTGGAAAGGAGGTCCGAGGGAAAACAGTGTTCAGAACATACTCCGAAACATATAATCGGACATTACATATCGGGGGATAAGGTTAATAGTCGGCATCTAAGGAAGTTCACGATTGGGCACAACAGTACCTAAAAACATAAAAACAAAACATTATTTACATTTCTATTCTTCTTACTTTCTGAAGTGCAAATTTATTAATTATACTATTACCATCAAGATTAGCTAACACTTTTTTCTCGATAGATAACATAGCCAATATACTCAACCTATCTTGTGACATTGTTAACACAAATACACAATTAATAACACATACTGACATACATTAACACAATAACACATTCACGTACTGACACACATATATAATTAACAGATTATATATTGTCTAATGACTCTAATTGTAACTTGTATTTTTAATTATATTATTATGTAACACATTAACACCCGTCATATTGTATTGTATATAATTATATTATATTGCCTAAAAATATATTTTAACCTGTATTGTTTTTTCAGTTTAAATCTGATTGGCCATAAAAGAACCCATGGCCAATTGAAATCTGTTTGTGTATCAGTATATTTGTGTAAATTGTAGAATGTAGATTTGTAGTCAATTTGATTATAATTATTTATAATTATATATTTATATAATCTGTTATAAAAGAAGTGAAAGAACCCAGGATAACTAAGATCACTAAAGCCACTAAAGCTTAAAATAAGTGGATACTAATACTATTGTAAATAAAATAAATAATTAAAAGATGAGTCAAAATCAACATGCAGAAATAATTGAAAACAAAAACCATACCTTTGATTCTTCAAATGTAAACGGCTTCAATATTGACAAAAAATCAAAGATAGAGTTTCAAAATTTCAAGAAAAGAGAGAGGCAGAGAGAAGAAAAGAGAGAGCCAGAGTAAAGTCGTGAAGGTTTTGATTCGTCTATTGGTCTCAGAATCATAATCACAAATATTGGCCTTTAAAGTTTTTTTTATTAATTGAATTAGTTAATTTGGCCTAAAAGCAAACTAAATAAATAAAAGCAAAAAATGTTTGGAATTGGGCCAGATTTAAACTTAAATGTAATGGAGCATGAGGCCCCAAAGAAGAAGAAGAAGAAGAAGAAGAAGAAGAAAATTGGATCAGTTGGGGGCCCCAGCATTTTGCTGGGTTTGCTGGCCCTATGGGCCGGCCCTGCATGTGAAGGAACTATATGATTGTTGTTTACTTCTTATTTTCTATAAACAAATTTGGAATTGCAACATAAAGCAGGGTTTGGCCAAGTTGTTGTTAACAATAAGGTTATTGGGTTAATTTTAGTCTTTAGATTTCAATCAATGGGTATATAAAATTAAGGATTTAAATTTAAATTAAAAAGTAATCAATTATCTCTTACATAACTGTCTAATAATCTTGCTGTTAATTGCAAGGTAGCAAAACCCATTAACTAAAAGAAATAATCAATAATTTTAATAGAACCTACTCGAGGTTTGACTAAAGGGTCGCCTGTGGTCATATCAATTATAAACAAAACAACACGACTTCTCTTCCCTCCATGTCCACGTGTCTCATGGGTTTCTTGATTTCCATCTACTTTTATACATGTGTTCGATACTTCGATGAAGATGAAATGTCCAAAGAAGTACGACATAACACAACAATTCACTGAATTGTTCAACAACTTTTTACATTGGAGTTATATATATATATATATATATATATATAAATTCTATTATCAATTCAAAAAGATAAAAGTTATATCAGTTCTTTATATGCAAACCACTAGATTTAAATACTTTGACTTGACTGTATGCACTTGTCAGTCAAAGTATTTAAATTCAGTAGCCCACATGCAAGGAACTGATATAACTTTTGTCAGTTCGAACTGATAATAGAAAGACTGTAAATATATATATATATTTATCCTATCAAATTTCAGATAATGCCACTCAAATGAATAATCATCACAAGTCTAAATTAGATATCCTTAATATCAGATTTCGTATAATATATTATCGGGGTTTATTTATAATATATTGGGTGTTCAACTTATGGGATATAAAATAAATTTGAATTCTCGATTATACAATTATGTACTTTTAAGTAAAAAAGATACTTATTTTTTTAGGGCATGCGTGCCCCTCTACTTCTTTTTTTCTTTTTTCTTTTTTTTTTTATTATTATTGTTATTAATAAAAAAAAAACTCTAAAGAACTTTGATTTTAAGAAGAAAAAAAAGTAAAAAAATATTTATTTAATAAAAGTAAAAAGTATTTATATATAAGAGTATTTTAGTAATAAAAATATTTATTAAAGGGTATAGATATTGACACCCATAAAAATGATAAGCGTACCCATATTTATAAGTACACCCATGTCTAAATTTTAAAATTAAAACATTACTAAAAACACATATTTTAATGCCAATAGTACCCTTATTTAAATGAATGTTTTCATTTTAATACAATTTATTTATAAACTCTCATAAGTTATTAACCTGCTATTACTAGGGGAATATCAATTACAATGATATACATCTCATCCTTCAATGCAAATACTACTCTATGATACAATAAAGAAAATATACAAAACATCCTATAAAACGGTACAATAGAATAATCTAAGAGATTTTACGTAACATTTGGGAAAACAACAATCTACAACTTCATGTTTTGTATCACAAATACAAGAAATATGTTTGTTTGAAGACTTTGAGACAAAGAATTGAGGCTGTTTGATTCCAAATAACAGTACAGAAGGAAATTAACCTAATTAGGTTTGACATGACATTAGAGATAAGGAAGCAGTAACATTGTGGATTCTGATAAAAACTGCCACTAAAAAGAATTACATAATTGAGTTTTTAAGTGAATTTTGCCTTGTATGTTCGTGTATCTTACAAACAATATAAAAATATGCCATTGAAAGAAGCTTCAGCCACCACCAGTTATGGAGAAGCCAATTTATTCTTGTTCCATTACTTTGTTATATGATAATGGAAGATTTTGACTCCGTTAGGTTTATGTTCTTCTTGTTCTGTTTTTTTTTTTTAAAAAAAAAAGAAATAGAATTAAAGTTGAATTAGGGTTTGATTTTTATTTTTATTTTAATAAAGTGATATAGTTGAAGATATGAGTGTAATTAATGAGTGTAAATAGTATTTTGTTTATTTTTAATTAAACTAATTTGTCCTTATTGGTAAATTTCTATTGAGATATTTTTGTAATTAAATTTTTTATTAAAATATGGGTGTACTTATCATATTTATTGGTGTCAATATCGGCTCTTTTTATTAAAATATGGGTGGAGTGACAACTTTTTAGTCTGGCTAATTGGTACTGTTGCCCCCTAAGCTCTTCAAAAATATGCACTATGCCCCTTATACTTTTTTTTTTTTCGCCATTAAACCCCCTGAACTCTCATTTTTTGACAAACACTTGGATTTATTGTCCCTTGTGAAGGGGCATCTATTGTCGGTTTTTACCAATTTATGAGAGTTTAGGGGGTTTAGTGGCCAAAATAAAAATAAAAATATAGGGGGTATAGTGCATATTTTGGATGAGTTTAGGGGGCATCAGTACCAATTAACCTTTTAGTTTTTAGGGTGGAACCTTCACTAAATTCAAATGGTGAGTTTTAAGACTATCATTAATTTAATAACTTAAATTTTAATAATACCTAAAGTGTGGATTTGACCCTTAAAACACACTCACAAAAATAAGTCTCGTGCTTTTTTTTTTTTTTTTTTTTTTGCCGAGACTTATTTTGGTGGTTCTAAAACTTATTTTGTAATTTTCGACACTTATTTGTAGTTTCCGAGACTTATTAGGTATATTTACAATTTTCAAAACTTATTAGGCAAAATTGAAATTTTCCTTTTTATTTATTCATCTTCTTCATCAACCTCCATTAGAGGTTGAACAACCAGACCTCCAATCGGAAGTTGAATAGACCTATTTGACCTCCATTAGTCCTCCATCAATGGAGGTTTTTGAAAGAAAAAAATAAAAAATAAAAAAACCCTAAAAATGGCAAAAACATAATAAAAGAAGGAGACGAAGATATTTTTGTCTATTAGTGCCATTTAAATTTATTTTATTAAACTATTGTTACTCTTAAAAGTCCACATAAAAAGAGTGTTATTTCTCCCTATTTCCACATTTTTTTTTCTTCTGAAAAACCAACACAACACTGATTTTAGTTAATGGGTTTACCAAATTCAAATGTTAAATAGTAAAATTATTTAGAGGTAATTACCCTGGTGGTCATTTATTTGGTCGGACACCATCAAAATGACTATTAAATGAGAAATTTGGTTTTAAATGATCATTTTAGATAAATAGTGTGACATAAATAGCTATTCTGTGAGAAAATTACCTTAATGGCTATCAATTAGGCTAAAAATATAAAAACAATTATTAATTGGTCAGAAATGAATTTCTTTACAAAGAATTTAATTCGCCTTGGAGAGTGAATTAACCGATCACCCCTGATCGCTTATATATGCAAAAGTGTACTAGAAAATGAATTAATTCAGATTTAATAATTGTATTTAGAATTACACTATTAAAATAACATTTTATTTTTATTTATTTGATTTATATTTAAAATTAACTTTTTATATCTACTCTAAAAAGATAGACCATTCCTAATGCTAGTATTTATCATTTAATGACCATTTTGACAATGCTTAACAAAATAGGTGGAAACCTCGGTAATTTTCTCTCAAAATGGCTATTTCCATCACATTTTTCACCTAATGACCATTTTGATAACGTCTGATCAAATGGGTGGCTATTAAGGTAATTTTCTCAAATGTTTATTGAATTTGGTCAAACCTGAAGACCTTTTTTTTTTCTTTTATCCTTTAAAAATTATGAATTATGATCTAAAGCTTATACATTATGTTATGGAATGGCATTTAATCTATCATGCTTCAAGCGGCAACACCTAGAGGTGTCCAATGGGTCGAGGCGACCCAGCTAGATCCCGGTCCTCAAATTGAGGACTTAACCTTTGCTCAAGCACGTTGAGTGGGCTGGCCAAGCTTGACTATCAAAGCCCACGGGCCTGGAGAGTCGGGATTTCACGGGCTTGAGGGTAGGATCGAACTTTAAAAAAAGAAAAAATAAACCAATAGTTTTACATATTAAATGAAGCAAAGCCCACTTTGAAGAGGGCTCATTGGCAGGGCCGTACCTTGCACAAATATTTAAAGCCCAAACGGGCCTTCGAATTTATGGCCTGGCTTGGCTGTTTGAAACCTCTAGGCTCTAGCAACACCGCAAAATGGAGTCAGTAACAGCACTTGGAATTGCTATGTAGCATCGCAGGACTAATCCAAGTCGCACAAATCACCTCTAAGATTTAAGAAAAGCATTTTGTTTGCAATCATAAACCAAGCCACAAGTACAAAGCTTGATAATGAAGGATATCCTATCAAGTGTACAACAGCAGTGACTACAACTCCCAAGTCTCATCAGACTAAAAATGCTAAATTTATCTCTGCATATAATATAAGGATCTTCCAATTTGGGGCGTGAAAAACACGTACTCAAAATTTTCTTACTAGAATAGGAAGAAACAGAAGCAGCCTGTCAATCCCTTTCCCTCCGTTTCTTTTTTTCTTTCTTCCCTTCAGCGTCATTGTAAGACCTGCTGGGAGAGTCCCTGTGTTTATACTTATGATGTTTTCTTCTGCTGCTACTGCTCTTTTCGCGAGAGGATCCTTTCTTTCTTCCTTTTGACTTGGAATGGTAACGATCCTGATCATCACCGGATAAATCACTATATGAGTCACTGCTTCTATAACGATGTCGTCTGGATCGTTTTCTACTCCTTTCATCTTCTGAAGACCAACTACTGCTCTGATTTCGATTGCGGCTAGAGGGTGATTTGGCTCTTGCATCCTCTTTAGTTTTTTCCCGATCAGCTTTACCAGGTCTATTTTCAGACAAATCAGTCTCTCTAAATTTGCCACTACTACTCTGAGGGTTGCTAGGAATGAATGTATTTTTTAGGGATTCACCCTCTTGAGTGGTTCCCCTCTGTTGTAGCACCACTCGGTCTACGGGAGTTCCACTAACAGGAGTCTTGGCTTTACTCATCAAGTAGGGTAACTCAGGGGGAACCTCCAAGCCTAGTTCTTTACCTAAGGATTCTAAGAAGTCACCTGCTATTAAATGGTTTAATGCAGTATGTGCCACTTCAATCTTCTTTTCCGGTTCCTCCACCTGTTTGTGATCAAACGTTTCTGCTTCATCATCAGAATCATCTGAGAATATAGCCTGCACATGAATGAAGATAATTAGCAATGGTGAGCAGAATATTATACTTACAGCAGGCTCATCTATCAAAAAATAGAGAAAAGAAAAGTAGTATGGATCGTGAACTTGGACTTCAGCAGTGCATTGAAGACTATACAGGAAAACAAGTATCAATCAGGTTCTGATTCAAAGTAACTTGGCACTTTCAATAGTTCTCTCCAACAAAGCAGCACAACAATGGAAATGAAATGTTGAACACTAAATATTAGTTGCTCTTTTGCAAGATCAGAATTTCAAGTACAAAAGTATGTCCTTGTTCAAGATGTAAAATTCCCCAACAATGATATTTAAACATAGTTTACAAACATAAGTTCAGTTAATTATCCCATACCCAATTTTACATCATTAAAAACTTTCAAATAAACATGAAATTCACATGAATACAGCCAAAAATATATGATCATGGAAATCCTAAAATCAAAAGGTGCTAGCTGTAGATCAGTTTGCATCCGGTTGAATGATTCTTTAGTTCTAAATTAATGAGCATATATACATGTATGGCGAAGAGTAAATGCTCTCATAACTGATAAAACAACTCGAGTCATTCTTCTCATCACCTTTTTCGAAACATCAAAAATAACTACAAAGAAGAATTGCCCTAAGCTGCTTTTGCTTAGAAACTGAAAGTAAAGGAAACCTCGTAAATGAAAAGGGAGTGGAGTGAGGAAGACCAGATATAGAAATAGAAACTACCAAAACGAGGGAGAGTGAACAGGAACATAATGTGTCCCAACCACAAAAGAAGAAACATCAACCAGAAAGCCATATTTTATTCTACAGAATAAGACAATATAAAATAATTTTTTTTTTTGGAAATACCTTCTTAGATATAAGAAACTAAGAAATATGAAGGGAGAAGGATGATAAGATGGACAAACATCAACCAAATTTTTTTTTATGGCTTTCTTTTTTTCTTTTTTTTTTTTGCCTTTTTCTTTTTCAGGCAAAGATGTTCTACATTTCTACTTACAGATAGCACAAATAAAAGATGTTGAAATTTGCTGAGATGGATTTAACTCATTCAACACAAGGAAAAGCGCAAGTATAAGTAACAAAAAAAAAAAAGGGGCATATAATTCTAATCAAGCAGAACGGTAAAAAAGAAATTTTCAGTTGTTGCATTTGCTGTGAGATTATTTGAAACAGGGGGTTAAATAACTTGACGTTATCATTGACCACAGTATGTCTATCTACATCTGATGCAAACCTGTTACTCATCAATTGCAAACATAACTAAACATAGCAAAGAGTGCCTTTTATTTGCAATCTGTCCAAATGTTGTATAATGATATTTAATAAACCAAGGATTCAACTGACCAAAATATGTCATGATGCAGCACATCTTTTATTTATAAATTAATAAAAACAATTAAACAGTACCTTGTACAGGTCAACTGGCCTCTCAACATTTTCAACTTCAACTTTAACCTCAACTTCAGTCTCCTCAAATTTGCTCATCTCTTGAGCATCAGATTGAGGCGTAGGATATGGACCTTTATTCACAGCATCAGATTCTTCCAACTTTGTGGGTTTGACAGAATCAGACATGAAGATGAGAGAGTCCATCTTGCTTCTCATCCTTGGAACTGGTGGTGGCTGCAAGTGGCAGTATTGCATTTCTAGTTATGTAAAGCCCAGATAATAAAAGATTTTCAGTATAAGAGGTTTTGTAAGTAATGAATCGAAATGGACATTGACTCTGCACTTTTACATGAACCTTCCACAAAAATAACAAACAAGCAAATACACAAAAACCAAGGTTGAGAAATAACAACCACAAACTCTCTTTTCCCATGATGGAAGCAAGCAGATAAAGCCAAAGAAGATAACAGTTAAAATCAACTGGGATGGCTATTTAAACTATCCTGATAAAACCTTTTAAAAATCTCAGCTATAATATCAAAACTCAAAAGTCTCTAGAACCTAAACAGCTGAGTTATTCTGCATAAAGAGTTGTTTAAAAAAAAAAAAAAAAAACATAACAACAAACTAAGAACCAAGTACTTAACAGTACCTTCCCCATAAATGGATCTGTGAGATCAAAACGCTTGCAGAGAATAGGAGAAGGACGCCATTGAAACTCTTCCCTTCTTGGGTACATGTTCTTAGTCGTCAAATTTTCAGCTTGAGCATCTTTAGCTTGCTGTTTCCAGAAATGTCAGTCAAACACCAAAAATGATAAACTTTGCAAACAAAAATCACACCATCTGAAATATACCTCTAGTCCACCAGAAGTAAACTGCATCCCTCCAGCAGGTGAAACCCCCGTAAACTGCTGTGTAGACAGTAAGCTTTCCTTACCATGTTTCCCTTTCCCTATTGCCTCAGCCACAGCTTCAAAGTCCATTCTCTCATGGGCACGAGCTGCTTCTGACATATTACTAGCTTTACCAGAATCAGCAGAACGAAGCCCTCCTTGATACTTTTCCTTGAGAAACCGTTCAAATCTATCTTGTTTTGCAGGATCGTCTTTGAAAGGTTTTACGATTTCTGGCAACTCGCTCTATATTACATAAGAGTTAAAAAAGAAAAAAAAAAAAAAATTAGCTCTCAGTAGAAATAACAGTGAAGTGAGACATAGCAGTTATTTAAACGAAAAGTTAAACGAAAGGCACCAAAAGAGTATGCTACTTACATATGATGCAGACTTAGTAAATGTATCTGAAAGATTATATTGCATATGAATGGAATTTTCAGAAGCAACGGATGAGCTTAAATCTTTTGAACTTCGCTCCAAAGGCTTTTCCCCTAATAGTTTGCCACGGCTCTCTGCTGTCATCTTCTGATCAGCCAGAGACGACTTCCCATCCATTGCCAGCATGGTTTGATCATTACGTTTCTGTTGCTCCTCCCACAACTTCCTTGCATAATAGTCATGGCCGTTTCCTCCGGTGAGAAAAGTAAATAATGGGTTATTTTGGTTCTTTTCTCTAGAAAGATCCTCAAACAATTTACCACATCGAGCTACCAAAGTCGCTACCCCATCAATTAAGAGTTTCATGTTATTATCGTCAGGAGGGGGAACCTCGGGGGGTGGGGGATTGGCAAACTTGTTGTCAGTCTCAAGAGGACCAGAAAATTTATGGTGCGGCACAAAATTCTTTGGAACAGTGGGAGGATCAAACCTGGACAACAATTTGAAGCATAAATATGCAGAGTAGCATTAAAAGTACCAGGAAGAATTTAGCTACTATAGATAGTTATCTTTCATTCCTCAACACCTCTTCACAGGAAAACAAAAACTGATGTCACTCAGAATTTTTTCATCCTCAGATTATTAAATGTAATCATATTAGGATTGCAGTTTTAAAATGATTAGGCTGATGTATCAACTTGTGTGGATCATATTCCAACTATCAAGTTACCTTTCCAACTGGTAGTCAGACTTTGATGCAATCATGAACCCAGGTAGAGCGCCCTGCTCCTTTCCTAATAACCTTGGCCTTCTGTCTTTGGTCACTCCAGAGGGCTCATCAACTTCAACTTCTTGAACAATGGTGTCCTCGAAGTCATATGCTGAAGAAAAACCACACTTAGTAGGAGAAACTAGACCCTCATAAAAGCATAAAATTAAAGAAAGGTGGACATCTAGTTAACTTGCAGAGACTATAATCTATAAGGAGAATAAAATTAAGCAAAAAAAGATTAAGAAAGGTGGACATCTAGAGCCTTATATAACCATAAAAATGAAAAAAGAGAGAGAAAAAGAAAAGTGAAGGTTTTATCCTATAATGAGAATATAATTTACCATAAAGGTGAACTGTATCTAAATAGAGCACGAGGATTGACACCAAGGTGGATTTTCCATAAAGCTAACATTATAAAAGTACTAACCAGTGCCATAAACATCCTCATCTTCAGCATCATATTCTTCAAGTGCACCAATGCCAAAACCAGGACCAACCTTTCCTGCTGATGTATGCCAGCTAATTAGTTAAATCACCCTCATTTTAGAAGTTAGCATTCAATGCAAGTAAATGTAACCAATCAGACAGAAGTAGAGCGTAAATTTTTATAACAAAAAAAAAAAAAAAAGGAAATTGATCATCAGATTATGGATCTTACACTTGAAACCAAAAAGACTATCTTTCATAGATAAAGCTTTACTATACCCAGGTTTCCTATTATCAGATAGACGTGATCTTTTCCTCTCTGAAATTTAAAAAAAAATAAATGTTAAAACATAATTGCAGTGAAAGAATAGTTAGCTGTAACCAGGCTTATGTAGAAAACTACATACCCCTGAATTCTGGAGCATGCTTAAAAGGATCATATCCTAAACCATGCAAGTCCTGCTTTGGATTGAGTACATACACCTGCATTGATGGCACAATAAATTTTCTTTCATAAAGCTTGGACAAGAATAAAGAATACAGCTGACATAACACGGTAATGAAGATATAATAAGTTTGAAAGTTAGGACATACTCCACAGTGCACTAATAATTTACACACACACACGTTTGTCAAATTGTTATCATTAAATGTTGTATAATTTTCGCATTAATATTAATCATACAACAATTATACACTAATTAACATACATAGATAAACTAATATCATTAAACCTTCTTCTAGTTATAATTATGATAAACATTAGAAAAGTAGAAGCTGCATTAGAACGCACTATATCTGTCCAATAAATATTTTGGATTATGGAATGATTTACAGGTATGTTATGTTATTAGAGTCAAAATCTTGTTTTAAAATGCTGGATATGTTTAGTATGTATAAGATAGTATCTAAAGATTAACAGTATCCGATTAATACTTATAATCTGAATCACATATCTTAGGTCCTTTATGGTTCCAAGGTTGTCAACCTAAAAAGTCGAACCACATAATTTTGAAGTACTCATTACCAACATTTTTTCTCAATTATTTCTTTCTGCGAGATTTTATGTTTGGGGACATTTGGAAACCAAAAGACTTTAAAACCCATGTATACATTAGAGTATAGATGATGTTTCCTTAAAAGATTGGAGTTCCTAACATGCACAAACAATACAGAATGAAGGGATTAATTATTCCAGCAAGAAAATAAGGAACTGGCTCTTTTTCAGGGGGAGGACAGTAAGTAAAGCATTCAAGCTTAGCAGAGACTTTAACCTCTAACACCCATAAAAGCAACTTGCCAGTATGTCAAAGCCAAATTGCACATTGACAACAGAGATAACAAACTATTAAATATTCCTGCAGTGGACAAGAACATTGAAAAGCTAAACAAATTATCAACTCTTCCAGACAAGAACATTACAAAATTTAAAGAAGGACTCAAAGTACTGTTTATCATTCATCCTATCATGCTATTTGATTTATAAAAGCTTTTAAACATACATTAAGAGGCAAAGCAACTTCTGATAAAGATATAGCTCCAGGAAAATTATTACCGGAGTGCTTCGAGAGTACTGGACATCATCATTCACAGGCTGCTCAACAGAACTTTCAAGGTGACTCTCACCACACTCTGAGTCAGTAAGCTGTGTTTTGGCATCATCAGAAGAAAATGCTAAGAGAGCTTTTCTAGCTTCTCTTCGAGATTCTGTGAATTAATTGTGAAGATGAAAAAAATAGATCAGTCTGCTTCAAAGACCATTTAACCTAAAGAAGCAAAGCCTTAACAACAGAAAATTAGATGATCATGAAAATTTGAAAATGGCTTTCAAAATTCCAATCCACATGAAGGTAAATCGACATTTGGGAAAAAAAGGACCAGGAATTTGCAAATACTTTCCCATTATTTTTGAGTAATTGAAAATGGAACATAGCTTACCCACATTATTTGAGGAAGGCAACCCAGGTAGAATCCATATATTCAAAGTGAAAAAAGCCTTTGTAAAAGTTTCATTGACATGTAAGGAGAAGCACCAAAACTTTGGACCACCAAAAATGTTTTGGTGATGTTTTCAGTGTTTCTATGGTGGGAGGCTCATTCCAATATAGCAAAGACCACTATAGTACTTGACACGTAGGACAAGTTTACTGATACATTTTAAATAGATAAGTAAATTCCAATTCAAATTTATAATACCCCATTCGAGTGTCAAGTGTTGCTCACATAACAACTTTTCAACCATAAAAAGCTAAAATCTCAACAACAACAAAAAAAAGATTTCTTTTGCTTATAGATGTCACAAATTTTAAATGCAAGTAAATCATTTTGAAATGGTATAAAGAAATATACCATATAGTGAATCTACATGGGAATCCCTAATTGACCGGCCACGTCGCCAACCCATCTTCAGCAGCAATTTTACACCTGGTTAAAAAAAGTGAGGTGGGGCTAAGGGTGATTAATTTGCATAAAATATACTTTTTTGAAAAATAACTATTATAAATTAGATGAGACAAACCAATAGACTCTGTGGCTGGAAGAACTAATTCATCAGGAACAGGTCCTGGGATTGCTGACGGCCTGCAACACCCACAAAGTATAAATAAAGAGAAAAAATCTACATAGTGCACTCAGCAGGAAATGAGAATGTACACATACATATATACATATATTTAGACATACACACTTGTCCACATGCAATATATATACAACAATGTAAACCCATAGATTGGCATTTTCTCTTAAGACAAACCATCTACATTAAACAACACAAGGAATAACAAAAATATGTCACTATATGAAACTACATAATAGTACGGTCATAAAGTTTCTGTGGTTGCAAGAAACCATAGCAAAATAAGTTTTCCTTCCCAGATACATAGCTTCCTTTATAAGATGTAATATCTATTATTTTTGTCAGAAACTTTATACATGAAAAATCAATTAACTAATGAATAATTTAGTTACGCTTCAAGAAGCAATTATGTTACAAAATTGAATGTTGAACATCAGCAGAGGATGAACAGAAACATGACACAGACAGGACAACACCCAAATTCCTAAAACAGAAAAACCAATGAACAATTACAGCAAGGAAATGCATAAAGTACACACATGCATACTTATGTCCATAAATGTATTGTGTGCTTGCTCTTGTGAATGTAAAAGAAAGTTAAGTTGTACAAAAAGACTCAAAAAGTGCTTTCTCAGTGAGGTCTAACTAATCCCTCTTAATTTTCTGTACACATTTCACAATTAAAAACGCTTTTCTCATAGACTAGAAAGTCCTGATTTCGTTTAACAACAATTAAGATCTTATGAAAAGTAGCAACAGAGAAAAAAAAAAAAAAAAAAAACTTCTCGTGTATAAATATTTTCATTAAATTCACCTTCTTAGGACACTCTCACAACTTAAAATAAGCACATTTTTCAAAATGCATAAAGGTATAGAGGAAAATTGTGCTAAGAATAGGTACTCATTCAGTAGAAAATTAAATTTAAATGTAAAGACAAAATGGACTAGTAATGAACCAATTATGGCACGATCAGGGAAAAAATAAAAAATTAGCTAAAAAGGGTTTTCCAAAGTGGTTTGGAATCTACAGTTCCAGGGAACCTGCTCTTCTAATAACAGTCGATCAATAGGTGTGCTTGAACACATACACAGAGAAGAAGATGGAGATGTTGATGATGATAAATAATGAAGGTAGACAGGGAAGAAGACCGTAAGTGTGCTGACAATGCCCGCAGACCAGCAGAGTCGAAGAATGGTCTATGATGGATCTATGAACCACATCTCATTCTCATTAACATAAGCAACTGCAGTGAAAGTTTTCAGACCCATCTCTGCAGCCAAATTCAGATCTTAGGGAAACATTCTTCATTGATGCAAAGGGGAAGCTGAGCAACCTTCAATTTTGGCCTCATGAAAAGTGGCATTTTAAGCACTATCATGCTATCCAAAATTCCGAATGATAGGAGTTACATTACTAGACACTAGTCATATAAACTAACTTTCCACATAAGTATCAACATAACTTATCACACTCGAGAATTAAAGCTCTCAACAAGCAAACAGGCACCAATCAAAGAATTAAATATAGCTGCTGCAATAAATAAAGACTATCAAAATAAATATCTCAAAATATTATAAAACCTTTGCTGCTGCTCCTTCTCAGCTTGTTTACGAGCTAATTCAGCAGCTGTAAATCCAAATGTATCAAACTGTGACGATGTCCCAAAGGATTTACCTTCCAATTCCTAAAACACAAAAGAAAGGCATTTTTTAAATCTTTCATTAAATCCTCATCGTTAAAACAAAAATCAACAAAGGAATATAAATCTCCATGAAGTGTCATATCAAGACCATACAGAGGGATTATTTTAATGCATAGTAATTGTAAAATGAATAATCACAACATAAAATACAAGGGTCAAGCAAATATGTCAGGAAGAAAATAGTAGGATAGACACATACCAACAAAAGGAAAAAAAACAAATATGAAGAAATTGAACAAGGAGACAACATATGCACCACCAAAAGTCCAAAGGAAAAACTATTCTCATATTGGCAGAAAATACCAGATCCCATATGATTGAACTTTGAACTCAGATGCAACAAACAGCAGAACACTAAATTTTCTGAATTATGGGAATTTGACTGTCAAGGATAGAGTACTTTCATCAGGTCAACAACTGTGGCTTCAGCATCATTGCTTCTTAACCTCTCTGCTGAGACAATTTTACGGCAAATAGAAGCTATGTAAATAATAAACTTGCTGTTAAAGGAGTTCTGTGATTAATGAAGGACATTGGTGCGGAAAATGCATACAAACTATCTATAGCGCAACACTACATTGACAATTAAGATGGCATCTTTTGACACTGATGTTGTATTTTCTTTCCACTTTGTGTTAAATTTGAATCAAGAAATCTTCCAGTAGCACAAAAGCTATCTAGCAAAGATGGTGATATTATTGATTCAAAGACATCTAAGAACTCTTTAAGCAATAATTATTTGGGAAACCTCATTGACATTCATTATAAATCTATAAGAATTTTTAACTGCAAATATATGAATGTTAAGGTCGTTTTGTCACTTGAAAGTGAACTCCTTTGAGAAACCAAGCTTGAACAATAACTGAATTTGCCTAAGAATGAGAATTATTCCAACTTATAATTTTATATGTGAGGCATATTTAATTCCCACCTTCACCTCCATACGGTGTACCAGCCAACTAAAATGAATTCATTATGATAAAACAAAATTATCCACATAGATTTGAAACACTCTAATGATGTGTTCGGCAGTATATAATTAAATCTTTGAGATTGGAATTTGATGGAAACAGGAATGACAGTCCAATAAAACTACGATTATCCCAAATTTAAGGCTGAGTACAACCAAAAAGAACCTTAGAGAATTCAAGAACATCAACAAGAATTCCACCAAGTCAAAAGTCTGCGATATAAGTATATTATAAAGGGTCACACAACATTGTAAAACGTACAGTTTTCTCATCTTCGTCTAAAAAGTTAAGAATGTTCTGCTGTTTGACTTCAGATCTATTCTTCCTTGACGATGTAAACGACTGTGGAGTCCAGCCTGCAGATTCATTTCAAATTGCATTACATTAATCCGTAATCAACACAAACAAAAATGCACAGGGGAAAATAAAAAGCAATCTACATCTCTAATTCAAATGCAACTAGCACATACCTTCTTTTGAGCCCGCTGTATTATAATAACCAGCAGAAAATCCACCAGTAAATGCTCCATGAAATCTTCTTCGTCCTTCTTCATCAGTGACCTGAAAAATATAATTTAAACAATACACACTTACATATTCATAATAAATCCATTTTCCACTAATTGTTCCATAATTTCATATATATATGATATAAGTTCAATCAAAAGTTCAAAACCCCAAATACTAACAATTGTATTTGCAACAAGTAGTGACAGTGCACGAAAACTTGTAAGAGCATACGGATTCGCCTATAACATGATTAAAAAAAAATTGCTGCTTTATAATTTATATCACTACATTTGATTGCTTAAAAAAAAAAAAAAAAAAAAACTCCATGTAATAAATTAATGTTTATTTTCCAGATTATTCAATAAACATCAAAGAATGAAACAGAAACAAATAACACTTGGTTCATTACATTTTATAAAGTAAAGTTTATTTTCCAGATTATTCGATAAACATGAAGGATGAGTTATTCTAAGCTAAAAAGTAAAAGCGAAGCATTGAAAGTACCTCTTGTTTCCAAGGAGGGAGGGCACGGAGGTGACCGGAGGCCTCGGCTATGGATTTCTTTCGCCGGCTGGTGATCTCTTCCTCACGCTCTATCGGTGTGCCATAAAACACGAAATCCTCTTCGTCTGAATCCATTTTTTCCAATTATTATTATTTTCGGCGTGAAATCAAATCACTGAAAACCCAAGAAATGTTTTCGGTGCACGGAAATTGAAAGCTGTCGTAGTAGAGTCGAGAGAGGAGAATGATAATGTTACCGGCACAAAAATTTGCTAGCTCAAGTGCGCAATGCATTGATTTGACGGAAAATTGCTAAAGGTAGCCAAACCAATTATGTAAAAATTATTTTTGACTTTTTTTTCATATTTTAATTGTTTATAGAAATAGAGTGATTGTATTGTCAATCAACTAAGGGCTTGTTTGAAATAACTTTTGACTTTTAACCAGTAGAAGAAGAGAAGTAAAAGCATGAGCTTTTCCATTACTATTTGGATAATGGATTTCAGAAGAGCTTCTGTTTTCAAAAGAGCCTTTCAGACCGTTTGGATGAAATATTTTAAATTGTCTCAAATTAAATATACCCATTATACCCCCATTAGAATAATGCTAGATTAAAAAAAAACAAAAAAAACAAAAAAAAAAAAACTAAACAAAAACTCAATAAATGATAACCTTATAAAACTGAAATGATAAATGTATTTTAAAAAATAAAAATAAAAATGATGAATATAATTAATTAAAAAAATTGACAAGTCAACTAATAAAAACAATAAAACAACAAAACAAATGTTAAACCAAAATCTCTCTCTTCATCTTCGATTCTTTTCGAGGAGGTGAGAATTTTTTTTTTGCTAAACTAAAAATTTGCTTTGCTTTACTAAGTGTTAACAGCGGCCGTCAAACCATCGGAGCACAATCAGAAACCAACACCCACCCACCCACAACAACCATATCAGAGATCCAACTGAAGATTGAACAGGCTCTCAAGTTCCACCACTTTTTTCTTTTAATTTTCTTTCATTTTTTCCTCTTCAGATCTTTGTCATTGTCTTTTTCATCATTCTCAAATTCTATAATTTTGACACATCTCCTTCTCAAATCTTAGTGAACCCATTGCCAATGAATCCTCTCTCTACTTATTTACTTCATCGATTTCTTGTTTTATCATGTAGTTTTGTCAAATTTTCTTCTGGGTTTGATTGATTTTTGTGTTGGTTTGAATGTTTGTAAAACAATTCTGGTGGAGATGTGTTAGAACATGGTCACAGAGAAGGTGAGAAAGAGGGGATACGAGTAGATTTTCTATTTTGATTTTGATCGATGGAAGGATAAAATTGGAAATAAAATAAATTCATTAAAGAAATTGACTGTAGCGCGTTTTCGATGGAAGCTCTTCCTGGAGAAGCACCTCATGTGGTGCTTCCAATAGAAGAGCTTCTAAGCTTAAGAAGCTATTTTCATACTTCACCCAAACATCTCCAAAAGTGGCTTTTGGCCCTCAAAAGAGTTTTTGAGCATGTCAAAAGCTATCCCAAACAACGTCTAAATATCTTCGTATATTTTATTTTAATTATTGATTTTATAATAATATGATAACTTTATTCTAATTAAAATTATTAAAGAGGACAAAAAATTGT
This sequence comes from Acer saccharum, assembly GCA_030490815.1. Lineage (NCBI taxonomy): Eukaryota > Viridiplantae > Streptophyta > Magnoliopsida > Sapindales > Sapindaceae > Acer > Acer saccharum. Next base: position 19,821,857 of record CM059876.1, on the reverse strand, counting down.
TTTACAAAACCCTATAAATTTATATAATAGGAAACAAACAAATTTTGTTTAAAAAAAAAGTGTTGGTTTTTAGAAAAAATAAAATAAAATAAGATAAATCTTTTATTAATTAAGAAGAGCAGCTAAGTGAACCACCATAGAAAGCATCGGCTCAAACGATTTTGCTAAACATCATTGTAAACTCCGGAAATGGATCAACCTCTTGGTTTTGGGGTTGTTTTAGAATGTCTTTTGGCCTTCTTATAGATTGATAAGGAGGAGAGCACAAACGAATAGTGATGCTCCAAGACTTATAAGAGTATACTTTAATATGGTTAGTACCGGCTTCACCTGTGTACAAGTCTCTTGCACTACGATTTTCCATCTAAACAATCGATGAATACAAGGAAGCAACTTCAAGAGACAGAAAGGGCTTTCAAACATGAAGCACGACTCTTTAAATCTATTTAAATTAAAATGATAAGCTTCTTGAGGACTAGTAGCTTGTTTAAAGCTCTTTGTAGAGTAATCTAAAACAACTCCACAAAATATAATGAAGCAAAAATAATAATAATAAATTAAAATTAAACTTTCCAATTTCATTATTCAATGAAAAAAAAAAATTAATTTTGAAGCAAAATGAAGTATCTTTCGAATATTTTTTTTTTTATAAAAAAAATAGCTTTTTTTGGATGGAATGTTGACACGTCCTAGCTGGGTCTCTAATTACACTATAATATGATCTAAATTACCACGGTTATGTTACTGAACGCACGAGTATTTCACCCTTTGCAATCGTACAAGTTGTTAGACTAGTATAGTGTACAAAGTAAGGGTATCGATCCACAAGGAAATCAATTGAATGGTCTAAGCTAGAATTAGTGAATCTTTACTGAATTAACTTAATGTGGTATTAAATTATTACAATAAAAAGCTAAGATGCTAGGGAATGTATGAATTTAGTAATGATGCACCACAAATAACCACTTTCATGCAATAAAGATCAAGTTACTAGTGTAGTTCCATTTATACAATTGGCACACTCAACCATTCACCTAATATATCATCTAAGGTTTAGATTAATCATTAGTGAATGTAAGTTGTGGAACTGAGATTGATAGAGTGGATTCTTAAGATATTCTTATGATCCACACACTCTAATCAAACAGTAGTATATGAACATACACCATTCAAACATCAGGAATTTAGTATTTCATCACTCAAAGGTAATCAATTCCATGCTTCCAAAGTTCCTTAGATACATGGCATGATTTCATCAAGTTTAAGCATGCATACACAAGTGATTCATATAAGAAAAGTGGTAACAAGTGATTTCATCAATACTTTCATAAATTCCCCAACATAAGTGGGTTAGTTACACATGATCATTGAGTATAGCATAAGAATGAAGAAAAGGAAGAAATACTACCCTTGAAGTCTTGATCGATTCCAAGGCCAAACCTCTCATTCCTCCACAGCAACACAAGCCGAATGAACACTAGCAACCTTCAAGAGATTGATGAACTAGGTTCTCTACTAAGATTAATATCTCTTTAACTACAAATATTACAAGATGATAAGCTTCTTAACACACTGGTCTCTTCTATGATATAATACCAAAAACTACTAATAACTTAATTCTATACTAATTTTGTCACCCTTTGTTCTGCAAGAGAGAGAAGTATATATATCTTTTTCTTCAAATTGGGCAAGGAATGCCCAACATGTCTGTTGTATGTATAAATTCGCCAAGCAGAAACGTCACCAAAGGAGTCAATAAATGATGAAGAGAAGGTTGCCACGTCACTCATTGACCGGGTCAAGGGAGAAAATGTGGCAAGCCAGAATGTTGATGCCTTAAATCAATAGAATCAGAGGTGTGGTCGCCAGAACTAGATATATACTCGCCACAGGTAGAAACGTGGTCGCCGAAGGATAAAATCTAGGAGTGAAGGTGCTCGCTGCATCAGCATACTGGGCCCGAATCGATTCGGTAGAAACACATAAATCAACCCTAAAACCTTAGAAGACCCATGGCAACAAGGAATCGTAAAGAGATAAGAGAAGTATCCAAGTCCGTGACAAACATGGGAATCCTAGTACGAATCAAAGAGGGAAACCTACCACCAACACGGCTAAGAACAAGGGGAAACCCTAATTAGACATGTATAAATAGAACCATCTATCCCATGAGAAAGGGGTTCGAAAACTTAGAGAGAGAAGAGAGTAATCGTATGAGAGATTTGAGTGTGTAACAAAGCAATAAGACTAGTACTATTTTTCTGCCCTCTAGGGCGCCGTGGTTTTTTCCCATTCAAGGGTTTTCCACGTAAAAATCTGTCTCTTGCATGCATTGATTATTTTCTCGTTTTACTTTAAGCTGATATAATTGTTGTGTGTGTGGCAATCCAAATTTCACCATCAACAATGTCCTTGGACGTGTCTCTGGCGGGTTCATTCCACGGCTTCAAGCCCGCTGCTCAAACCCGCCACGACTTCTGAAGAATTCTCGGGGCCATCTTTCCCGTTGACACGAACTCGCCGCGGTTTCAGGCGACTTCAGACTTTTGGGACGGCTGGAATAGTCTCGCTGCATGAACCCGCCGTGAATAACTTGGCGAGTTCTGACCCTCTGGATGGCGGCTTATGTCTAGCCATATTTTCCTGCGACTTTGTGCCACGGCTTCGTGCTGTAAGCTCTATCCCGCCACATCTTCATCTCATGGTTTTGCTCCTCTCTTGACAACTTTGATGCAAACACCTTCCTGAAGGATCATATTACCTGAACTTAACAAAAACACATGTTATGCACACAAAAGTGCTCGAATATGAACACAAAAGGTAGGAAAAAGGGGCACTAAATGTAAACATTCATAGCACGATCAAGTGTTTTCAAAAAAATGAGTTTCAAAACTAAAAAGGTGTTATAAATAAATGTTGGGATGTATACCCTAAAGCTTGTAATTAGTAAATATTATAAATGCATTAATAAAAGAAGTAATTATTTCATTCAATTAACATGACTTATACGTTTATATTATATGTCCTAAACATCCAAGATTGCTAGATATAATCTCAAACTGAGTATATGAATGTCATATACAGATGAATTCATTTTAAGACATACAATCGAAAGAGTCCGTAGAAACAAATAAATCTGGGTACTTTATTTGTGGTTAATCTATAGCCGCGGTCCATTCCATAATGTACGGTGGTCTTATCCTAGACTACTCATAAGGTGATATGAGAATAGAGGAACCTTATATGATGTGATCATATAGGACTAGGCCACGATCTATATGAATCTAAGATTCGTTAGTTGAAAAGATTCATATATATCGACCAATGATAGTTGTATATGGGTGATCTAAATCCTGAGTGTCTTACTGACTCCTTTGAGTTATATCGTGTTTCTTGAAATACCATGGGTGAGATTGGAGTAGCATTCCCGATTAATAACTCCATTTATTGGAATCACGGTTTGACTTGTGGCTGGGAAGGTATGCACACAATAGTGAAATCCACTCCTTCTTGCGAAAAATAGATGAGTAGTTCCCTTAAGGGTTGATTCGGGACTTGAACGATTAAGAGTGCTCTCCTTCTTCCATAAAGGAATGAAGGATATAATCATTCATTAAAGAATCAATGGTACTTAAAGAAAAAGATATAATTAAAGAGATATAACGGGCTTTATGACCTAGCTCTAATTATGAACTACTTGTGGAGAATCATACCATATGTAATAGCTATATCGATGAACACTAATTATTTGGTTGTGTAAAACATCTATAGTTACGAGAGTACAACCTTGGGTTTTTAGTGGAATAACTCTGAGGTTAATAATAGTGAAATATTAATTAAAGAGTTTAATTAATTTTTCTAAATATTATTAGAGATCAAAACTGCGAGTCCATTAGGTCCCCTTGCTAGCCATTTACGATTGATTGATAGCAACAAGGTTCACAGAGAATTAGATGGTCCAGTTAATTGTGTTATGAAAGTAACTTAAATATATTTTTGGGAATTAATTAAATGATGTGATTATTTAATTAATATATTATTTAATTGATGAATTAAATATTATTAAATAATATGATTATTTAATTGACATATTAATAATTAATAATTATTAATTGTTATATGGAGGTTTTAAATTCGAACCTTGACAAAAGTAAAAGAATAAAGTAATAAGTGATTATTTTTATTTACTCTAAAGTGGTCAAATGTTCAAACCCTAGTGGTGACCGAATTAAAAAGGATTTAGAATCCTATTTTAACTTGGTTTACTAAACTCTAAGATCCTAGTATATAAGATATACTTATTAGGAAAAATAAACTAACTGAAACCCTAGAGAGACTAAGGTGGTATGGCAATCGCAAGAGGAAAAAGAAAAAGTTTTTATTTTGCTTTGCTCATAGGTTGGCCGAATTCACTAGAGGAAACAAGGTGTTGCCTTCCGGTTCTCTTAAGCCTCAATTCAATTGCTCCTGGAATCCATGACGTGCCCATACACACAGTTGCTAGATCGCGAGACATAGCTCGAAAGGCTTAGTGGTGAAGGATCGAAAAGAAACAAAGGAGTGTTCTTCAAAGGTATGAAAACAAATATCTTCCTTATATTTGTGTATACAAAAGGTCCCAAAAGACGATAAAATTTTAAAACTTATCGTTCTGTTTTTGATCACTTTTTCGCTACGCGAATTACAATAAAATGAAGAATATATGAAAAACATATGAATAAAATGAAGAACAATTGAAGAACATAATAAATAAGTAAATAATGAATGAGAGACGAGAGAGAGAGAATATTAACTCTTAGTATTGATTTCTAGTGATGCCGATTTTACAAGTGAGATGAACATATATATAGGCAAAGGAGAGGTGATCATCACTTGTATTGGTGATGATGATAACACAAGTGGGTGCACAAGTGGGTGAAGCCAAGTTAAGGGATCAAGTGGGAGATGAGGTCAAAAGAATTTGATAGGTAGTGGAACATCCAATTATAACACTCCCCCTTGGATTTCCACCATTTGAACTGTAATTTTCTAGGAAAAACCCAATGGGACAAAACCTAGTTAAAATATAAACAGTGATCTTTCTAGATCTAGAGAGGTTGGACATTAAAACTATCTCATTAAAAACCTTGTCAGGAATACTCAGTGGGACAAAACCTGATCGAAAGAAAAAAAAGTATAGTGCATACATGTCAATTTAAAACTTTGCTCCCTCTAATTGAATGCTCCCCCTCATAAAAACTTCAGCATTAATCTTGTAATTTACAAAGTCAGTGTGTGCCTATTCCATATACCAGTTTCTTAAAAGTTGATATAGGCAATGCTTTGGTAAACAGATCTGCAAGATTATCTGCAGACCGTATTTGCTTAACATTAATTTGTCGGCTCTGTTGAAGCTCATGAGTATAGAAGAATTTAGGAGAAATATGTTTGGTTCTATCTCCTTTGATATATCCATTCTAATTTGAGCAATGCAAGCCGTATTATCTTTAAATATCGGTGTTGGCATTTATGTAGATAATGAAAACCCACAAGTATTTTGAATATGATGAATAACTGACCTTAGCCAAACACATTCTCGACTTACTTCATGAAGTGCGATGATCTCAGAATGATTAGAGGATGTAGCCACCAAAGTCTATGTTGTTGAACGTCGTGATATTATTGTGCCATTATATGTAAAAACATATCCCGTTTGTGAACAAGTTTTATGGGGATCAGGCAGATACTCAGCATCAACATAACCAAGTAAACATGAAAAATTGTTAAATTTTGTATAAAATAATCCTAAATCTTTTGTTCCTCTAAGGTTACGAAAAATATGTTCGATCTCATTCCAATGTCTTCAAGTTGGTGCTGAATTGAATCTAACAAGTACATCCACAAAGAACGCAATATTTGGTCTAGTACACTGAGCTAGATGTAACAAAGCACCAGTTGCATCAAGATACGGTACTTTAAGACCAAGTATCTCCTCACCATTTTCTATTGGACAGAATAGGTCCCTTTTAGGATCAAGAGTTCTAACAACCATAGGAGTACTTAATGGATGAGTATTATCCATATGAAATCTTTTTAAAAAATTTCCAACATATGTTGATTGATGGATAAGTATTCCATTTGATCTACGCTCGATCTCCAGGCCGAGACAATATTTTGTCTTTCCCGGATCTTTCATTTCGAATTCCTTTTTTAAGTATTCAGCGGTTTTCAGGAGTTCTCTAAGAGTTCTAATTAAGTTCATATCATCAACTTAAACTGCTATGATAGCAAATCCAAATTCTGATTTTTTAATGAAAACACATGGACATATAAGATTATTAATATACCCCTATTTTATCAGATATTCATTGAGACGGTTATACCACATCCGTAAAGATTGTATTAATCCATACAAGAACCTTTGTAATTTTATTGAATACAAATTACGATATTTTGAGTTACATGCTTCTGGCATTTTAAATCTTTCAGGGATTTTTATGTAAATATCTGAATCTAGTGAACCATATAGATAAGCGGTCATTACGTCCACTAGACGCATTTCAAGTCTTTCCAAGACAACCATGCTTATTAGAAATAGAAACGTAATTGTATCCATCACTGGTGAATATGTTTCATCGAAATCAATGCCAAGTCTCTGCAAGAAACCATATGCTACGAGTCGTGCATTATATCTCATGACCTCGTTTTCTTCATTACATTTCTGTATAAAAACCCATTTGTACCCAACAGGTTTGACATCTTCAGACGTCTGGATTATTGATCCAAATACTTCACGTTTGGCTAATGAAGTCAATTATGTTTGAATTGCTTCTTTCCATTTAGGCCAATCAGACATTTGTCTACAATCATTGAGATTATGAGGTTCACAATCATTGAGATTATGAGGTTCATAATCATCAGTTATAATTTCAGTTGCCACTGTGTATAAAAATACATCATCAATGATTGTTTCTTCATGATTCCACAATTCTCTTGTATAATTTATAGAATTTCCCTCATTTCTACAATCTTGTATCTCTTCAGAGATTCCTTCCCCCACAAGGGATTTTGTCACTCTAGTAACTTGTGTCCCTTTAGGGACATTTAACTCTTTTGGAGTTAACTTAGAGAAAGTGAATTTATTTATTTTCCTTTTTCAAGGAGCAATACCTTTTGAATCAAATGGTCTACCATGCTTCTAGCATACAATAGATGATTCTTTTGCTATCATTTGTTTAGATTATTTTTTTAGAACAATCACTAGTGCTGGTACATTAACAGCTGGAATGTAAGATTTCGTTACCCTAGTAGCATCTGTAAATGCATCTGTAACTGATTCGCTATTGCTTGAAGATGTACTATCTTACGTACTTCATTCTCACATTGAGATGTGTATGAGTCTAAAAGAATTAGACTAAAGTTCACGCTTCTCTTCAAAGGAAGTCTTTCTTTCCCCTAATGATGGGAAATTTGCCTCATCAAAATGAGAATCTGCAAATCGTGCAGTAAAAAGATCACCAATCAAAGGTTCTAGATATCTAATAATTGATGATGAATAAAAACCAACATATATTCCCAAACGTCTTTGGGGTCCTATTTTAGTTCTTTTTGTTGGTACAATAGGGACATATATTGTACAATCAAATGTACGTAAGTGAGATATATCTGGTTGATGGCTAAGTGATGAGGTCGTTTTGGTGCTCAACAAAATGATGTTTTATGTTCTTTTGAAAACCGTATTTTAACCACTTAAAAATCCTTTAAGATAATATTTCTTAGCAAGTGGTAAGCAAAGTTCGTTCCACAGGGAGATGAAGGATGTATTGGATCAATTGACTAATCTAAAGCAATAAAATAAATCATTGAAAATGGATAGTTGTTTGGGTTTTACAACCCATGAAATTGCAATAAAAATAAACATACAAAAAATGATATGAAAAATAAAAGACTCAAATATCTTGATAAGAGAGATGATAAAATCAATTAATAAAAGTTAGGGAATAGATTGAGTTACTCATGAATCTAAATAATGCTTTCAAAACTCAATAATGACCAATCTCATAAATGCTAGCCATTTGTTTTATAAAGTGTGTTGAGGTCATTACTATGAATACTCAACATCTTCTCACCTCAATTCCTAATCGATTAAGGAAAGGGTGTCAAGGTGAGATTAGTTAGGTACGAATCAAGGTTTGGATCAATGGGGTTGATATACCCACCACTAATCCATCTTATTCACTAAGTTCTTCAACCAATCAAGGGTGTCAATCCAAGATTGGTTTCACAACAAATTATCCCACACAATATTATGATCTACTAGTGATATACAATGCAAATCACAATAAGCATAGAATCTAAATATAAAGTGAAAATGAAACAAATAAAGATTCAGTTACAAATAGTTTAGAAAATACCCATAACCACAAGTTCCTCAAATCTATCCCCTAAATTAGGGGTTTAGCTACACATAGTTATAATCAAAAGAATAAGAAGTAATAGTTAAGGAAATCACCCTTAGGCCTCCTTCTTTAGAGCTTGCTCCTTCCTTTCCCTTGATGCTAATAGTGTAAATAGTGGTAGAAGATGAAGTGTCTAGATAGGTGGGTGTCTAATGGTAAGTGACAAAGGTATGGAAATGGAGAGAATGGAAAGAGAGGAATGATTGGGTGAAGGAATCAAGACATTGTGTTGAGGTTTTGGATGGTAGAGATAGTTCAAGATTAGAGGATGGAAGAGGTTGAAAAGTGAGAAATGGATGAGAAACTAGGGTTAGATTTGTAAAAATTCCATGCTCTCTAAGTATGGTGTGTCTCTTAAGTTTGGAAGAAAAAGGATATATATAGTGGCCATGGACATGTACTAATAACTGCTGGAAAATTTGATGTGGCAAGGTGTCGCCACTTGTCATGGCAACATAAGTGGCGACATAAGTGGCGACAGACAGTTATGCTTTCTGAGATTCATATGTCGCCACATTCTTCATCTTTTTCGTCACATTGCAACTGGCGACACAAGTGGCGACAACTCTGATGCTTCAAAAATCCTTCTCTCGTCATGGCGACACTTGCTTTCCTTCTGTGTCGCCATATGTAAAGTGATGACATCAAAGTGGCGACGACACCTGATTGAATTGGCCTGGAATAAATCCTTCTGTCGCCATGGTGACACAAGTGGCGATGCTTTGTGGCGACGCTTTGTGGCGACAATGCCCTGTTTTGCCTACTTGTGCATCAAACTTCACATTTTCTTCACAAAAGCACTTAAGACCAAAATAAACATGAAATGCTCAATTTAACACTATTAAATATGGGGACACACCTGGGAATCAAGCATAAAGAGACGGGAATGAGGTACAAAATCATACCAAATTTGGCTTGATCAAATACCCTCAAACCTATCTTTTGCTAGTCCTCGAGCAAAATAATCACAAATCAACCCCAAAGACAAGCATGAAGACATTTCAAAGGTTATAATACTCTATAACTTATCCAATCAAAGACTTTTCTTATGAAAACAAATTATGCAAAACCAATATGGAGAGATTAAAACAATGATGCACTAGTGAGGATTTAAACATGTAAGAGAATGTTAAGTAAAGATTAAGAGCATGCCACTCTAGATATGATTGTACGTAATGCGACCCTACATTCAAAATGCCAAAGCTTCAAAGCAAAGGTGCTATTTGGTTTAGAATGTAATTCACCTCGATTAATTAATCCTCACTTGATTCTCTCTTTTCTTTCCATTGATTCCTAGGTTTCACTCAAATATACATATGCAATATGAATTCATGTCATGGATATCAAATTGATTGCATATGATGACATTTAAAACGCAATTTCCGGAAAATAAGTCTCATGAAAGGAATTGCAAGCCATGAATTAGAAAGAACATGCATCAACCAAATTTTACAAAGTGGACACTCCTAAAGATCATGAAGGTCTTTCTTTTGGTTGTAATGGGGCCTTAGGTGATGGTGAAACAAAGAATGGGGCAATGGATAACAAAGAACCCGATAATACACTAAGGCATACATTCTAATTGTGACTTCCGATGCTTCACACATAATGTTCACACACTAGGCGTCCAGGCTTGCAATTTCAATTTATATGTGCATTCTACTCTAATTTTTAATTTGAGTAGCTCATTTCACTTTCATTTTCACTCAAGGCCAATTGTGCCTATATATTGGTTCTCTTTTCTTTACTTTGCCACATTTTTCTTTTCAAGCTTCTTTTCTTTTTACTTCTCATTTCTTTTCAAATTTCTTTGCTTTTCTTTTTTCTTTCAAGTTTTCTTGCTTTGCAAGATTCTTTTGCACACACTTTCATGCCTAGGTACACACCTCTACATTTTCAAGTATAAGATCTTACATTGATTTCCTAAGCCTTAGTAAATCATTTGGTCAAGGTAAGTCAATCATGTAGGCTATAAGGTTAATGTAGACGTGGTTCATGAATGAGAGGCTTAAAACGTGTTTGGCTTCAAAGGGGCTTGGGAGCACACACATTAGAGGGCTGTAAGTATTTAGGCCAATTAGTGGTTGACACATGCATTGCCTAAAATCCTTTCTAAAGGCTTGTCCACAAAGCAAAATAAAGCATCCACAAGTAGACCATAATATTCTATGGCAAGCAATATTTATGTGCAAATGAGACCTATACATGCTTGAATGAGTGTTTAAAGATTGAATATTTGAAACTCAAAATTTGCTTTTTAAGGCTGTGTTTGTGTTCCTCACGGGAATCTCCACTATTAATTCCTAGCCTTAAGCAACATTGATAATTCACCCTAACAATTTGAGAAAAAGATTAACGCACTTTGTTCAATGACACCCTAAATGGCATGACGTTAATCTAAACCAAACAATGGCAAAGATGCACAATTCCTCACTACTCATGTAAAAGATCAATCTCAACAAGCAAAGCATGCTCAAACATGGCATTATCGCAAAAATTTTGAAAAATTCGGCTCAAGTCTCAAGTTCTAAGATCAAGCAAAATGGTGTTGCACAAGTGTACCCCCAAACCTAAATCAAACATTGTCCTTATGGGAGGTAAAAACTATACAAAGGTGAAATTCTCATATGATCAAAAAAAATATATTCAATTATGACAAGTATATCTTCAATATTCCATTCTATCAAAAATCATCAATAAACACAATCATCCTCCAACTTCTACCAAAATCCAAAACACACCCTTATTCTAAGCAAAAATGAAACAAAAGCAAAAAAATAAGACAATTGAACTCAAAGAAATTCAAATGAAAGTAAAACCAATGTAATCAAGAAGTATCAATACTAATAAAGCAAATAAAACTAAAGTGCTCAAAATATCCAAATCTAAATATGATGCACATGTGATAGTCCAAATGATATCTAAATGATAGTGGTACTACTCTGACTCCTCCTCAGAATGCTCTAACTCCGCTCTCTTCCCTCTCAGGTCCGTCAGCTCTGCCACTCTAGTTGTAGCCTCTCTCCGGGCCTGCACCTCTGCTAATCTCCTACGGGCAGCTGCCTCATTCACTCGGGGTCCTCCTCTGGTACGAACGCCCTGATCTATAAGAGAACGGGCTAAGGCCAGCTCATACTGCTCTGCCTCCTCAATGGCAGACCATGCAGTCTGTAGGATCAGGTCTGCTATAATCATTGGTGCAACTGAGGAACTGGGCCCTGCTACTGTGGCTGGGATAGGTGGAGTCTCTGTGGCGGTAGTGGTACTGGAGAAGGTGGCTGGGCCAGTAGTCCTCCTCGGTCTCCTCACGTACGGAATGAGTCTTAACTCCTTACGGAGGCCTATGAAGTCTGTAATCATGGACTCTGACATCTCCCTGATTAGATCCTCTAAAGACGACTGCCTATCACTAATCTCTGTCTGTTTCTTCTCCAAAGCTATCTGCCTATTCGCCAAAACTAACCCATCCGCGTGTAAAATATCAAAGTCAGCAGTCTGAGTGTCTATGATACGCTCTATACCATCTAGAATCTGAAGACCTATAGGCTGACTAGGATCATTCATAACAGCTGGGGTCTCCACATCCTCATCATCATTATCACCAAAATGCTCCTTATCTGGAATCACTCTATCAAACTTTGTCTCGGCACTCGTACCGGACTCTGATTTGCGTGCTCTCTTCAGCCTCCTAACAGTTGATCTAACCGGATCTTCGGGCAACCTAACTCCACGCATGCTCAACAAACGCCGCCATATAGACAAACCCATATCGGATGTAGGGAGCTTTAAAAGTATCCCCAAATAAGTCCACACTCGCCAACCTATACATCTCAATGATAGTGCGTGGGAAAGGTAGAATGTCTAAATCTAACTCATTCCAATCTATCCTCTGAATCTCTATCTTTATTATCACTCCTACATCAATGGGCTGCCCCTCCATAATACAATGCAATATCTGGGTAGCCTCAAATGGTACTGTGGACCTGTGGGAAACCGGCCTAAGTGAATATGCCATGAAAATGTTCCAAAATACCGGTTCAACCTTCAAGTTGGAATGCTTGAGAGGGTATCCTTTAGCAATCTAGCGTGTAATAGGAGTAGTAGTCAAGGTATTAGCGAAGTCCACTGAATCTCTCTCATACAACGGGTTCAAGGTGATCCCTTCGATCATGCGCTCACGTATCTCATCAAACTCCAAAAGTGTGGTTCCAAAATAAATATTGATGTCCGCCGCATTCATGAAAACGGGAACCCCTTTCACTAAAACTGGATCACCTCTCATGAACTCCCCGGGGTTCATCCCCGCATAGAACTCCCTCACAAGTGGCTCACTATGCATGGGTGGTATGGCTGCTAAACCTCTCCATCCTCTATTATTTATCGTTGCCACCATTGGGGAGTTACTCAACTTATCTAACCTAATTCCCCTTTCTGGCCAAATTTTTTTCACCTTAAATATTTCCATTCGGTCGTCAAAGTCTCTATTTAGGGTACATTCTGGCCCCTTTTTCTTCTGAGTTGTAGAGGTCTTACTACCCTTACCTCACTTATTTGGCAATTTCATCTTTGGTGCCATTTTTCACACAATTTCAGATATCAAATTTCAGACGAAAATCCAGCAGCACAACGGCACTTCAATAGCAATAACACCACAAGAAAACACTTCTCTATCACCCACAATCACTCCACCAAAGTCCCAATACTCCAATATACACAATGTATCCACAAAATCCAATCCTAGGCACTACTCTTATTTAAATCAAACTCAAAACCACCCTTAGGATATCTAGATGCAATATGGAGGGAATGTGAATAGAAAAATCAAAGAACTAGAGTGATTACTTACCAATTTCAATGGTTTCGAGCATGTTTGAATTTGAGAGAATTTGAGAGGAGATGTTTCTTTATGTTGTGCGGCTGCTATGAGTTCGACGAGAAGTTTATATTCTGTCCGCCCTAGGTCGCCACTTCCATTGTCGCCACTTGCCAAGTGGCGACACTTCAAAATTGCTGCAAATTGCATGGTGTCGCCACTTCTTCTTTGGCGACAACGAGTTGCTTCTGGCGACATTCATCAGGTGTTGTTGTCGCCACTTTTCTGTCGCCACTTCATATGGCGACATTTTAAAGTTTTAAGTGGATGTCGCCACTTTGATTTCGCCATTTTGGCCGAGTGACCCAAGTGGCGACATTCACTTGTTGGGCAAGCTTGACCACTTTTTCACTTGAATTTGATCTTGTAAAAATCCACCATACACAACATAAGAATGAAATGCACTAGAGAAGGACAATGGAACACTTATTAGGAAATTAAAACAAGCAAGAAAACACACAACACAAAATTTAAAACAAAACACATTTTATTTAAAGCATAAAAACATAAAAGTGCAAATCCGCACTATCACATCTCAACATGCAAATTGGAACCATGATGCTCATCATAAGGGTCAACCAAACATTCATTCATGCTTCTCTTGACTACCCAAATTGGTCCCCTAAAATCAATCCGGACTTTGTCCACCAAATCCTTTCTAACCCAAACTTTCTTAACATGGTTAGATGACACCCTAAATCTATGTTGTTCATGATTAACATGCTTCAAAAATTCAAAACACCTAGATTTAATATGACCCTTCCTATGACAAAAATAACAAGATATAGAAGAGAAAGGAATCCTCCCTTTTTGTGTTGGAGCTTAAGGTTTGGGGTGACCATTCTTGGTGAGTGTCTTGATGGCTTGTTCCATCTGATCTATCTCCACCAAATAATCACACTCCTTCACCTTTGCAATTTTTAGTGCCACCTCTTTCTTGCTGATCTTTTCTTTTATCTCCTTTAATGCCTTGTTCTTAGTGTCAATGCTCATGAGGGTCTTCCTCATTTTTCTTGAAGTTTCTTCCTCATATTCTTCGGTGAGCTTGGCTAAATCCTCAAGTTCTTGCACCCGTTGACTTGTTCTCTTTGGTAAGAGAAACATTAAGCTTCTTGAGTTTGTGATTCCTCCTATATAGGTCTTCAACCTTCTTCTCAAGAGCATATTTTTCCGTCTTGAGCACCTCCACTTCAAGCATAAGCTCTTAATTTGCATTTTTGAGCCCTTCGATCTCCGAGTCACTTACACTCTCCTCATCTTCTTGGCTACTCTTCTCATACAATTGAACCAAGTTGCTAACCTTTCTACCCTTATTCTTTGGTGGTTGCACATCTACCACATTGCAACTCCCAATGCTCTTTAGATCATTGTTGCAAGCGATGGAATCAAGCTCAAGCTCTCTCTCAGATGAATGTATCACAACTCTTCTCTTGCACACATTAATCTTCATTTGAGCAGTGGCCATAAAAGGTCTACCTAGCAAAACTTTCCATCTCGCCACATCATTGGATTTTTCTTCAATGTTTAACACCACAAAATCAGTCGGGATCACTATTCTATCCACTAGAATAGGTATATCTTTTATCTCTCCATGTGGTGCTCGAGAAGTTCGATCTGCCAACATAAGCTTCTTCCTAGTTGGTTCTAGACCTACCAATCCTAACTTCTCATACAATGCCAAGGGCATCATATTGATGCTTGCTCCCAAGTCAAGCATTCCCTTTAGTAGTTCACTTCCTCTAACCGATATGGGGATCACAAAACTCCCTGGATCATCTACTTTTGCTTAGAAAGCTTCTTTAAACATCATTGCTTCATCTCTAGCTCCATCCTTGTTGATGAAATTTCCCTCCTTAGCTTGCTCGGTGTGACTTGGAAACTTCCCTTTTTCTTGCTTTTGGAGAGCTTTGGCAATTGGCCCCATTTGAGCCTTTAATTTTCCAAATGAAGCTTCCAAGTTGCCAAATCTTTGTCCACTAGCTTGCATGAAGTTTGTCAACATGCTCTCGGCTCTTTGGAAACCTTGCATCATTCCTCTCATTTCTTCATCAACATTACAGCGAGGTTGATAGTTACTAGATTGAGCATTGTTGTTGTTGTTCCATTAATTACCTCCCCATTGATTTCCTCCTTGGGGGTACCCTCCTTGTTGATATCCACCTTGTTGCTCTCTTTGACGGTATCCACCTTAATTGTTTCCATCTTGTTGGTTCCTAGGTTGTGGGTTCAATATGTTGTTGTTGTTGGACCAAGAGAGATTTGGGTGGTTTCTCAATCCTGGGTTATAAGTGTTTGAGTAGGGGTTATTCCCTTGACCTTGGAAACCTATAGCTTGAACTTCCTCTTGCTCTTGCCCTTGATTCATGTCATTGAATCCTTCATCATTACTAAATTGATCACTAGAGCTACCCTCATGTCTTCCTAGCATCTTCACCCCGGCCTTAGGAAATCCAATGCTCTCAATGTAAGATGTCAAAGACTCCATCTGCTTGCTCATCCTAGAGATATCAATGGCGGTTTCCGTGTTTGCACTCACATCAAATTTTCCTCCTCGAACACTATTTGCATTCTTTTGTTGAGAGTTTTGTGCTAACATCTCATATATCTCAATGGCGGTCTTTGTGTCATAAGAGCCCCCACAAGCATTATCCACCAATACTTGAGAGAAACGAGTGAGACCACCTTGGAAACAAGACACCTTGTACTTTTCCGTAAATATGTGAGGAGGGCATTGGGCTAAAAGAAGTTGATACCTTTCCCATTGAAAGTATACAAACGTAGTTAAATTACTTAAGGCATACCTAGAGAGGGGGGGGGGGTGTGAATAGGTTTTTACGCCTTTTTCACTCCCTTGAACAAACTTTCGTTTGTCCCTCAAGGTTGCCTTACATACAACAAATACACTAAGGAAAGACAACATACATAGACAATATGAATAGGTAATCATATAAGCATGGTCTACATACATCACCAAGTTGTATGAGGTAAACAAACAAATCAGTATAACAACAAGAATACTTGTATTTCACTATATGTTCAATGAGTTACAAGAGTGATCAAATATCACTATACACAAATTTAATATACAAAAGAATCATAGAAATAAAATTGATCAATAAAATGAATTCACTAATCACACTATACAAAGACTTGCTTCACAATACATCATAAGTGAACATTATGAAACAAGATAATAAAATGTACAAATAAAATATAAGAGATAGAGATAGGAAGAATTAACACAAGAGATTTTTTTAAAGTGGTAAAACCTCCAATGAGGAAACATCCACGGGTTGAACTACAACCATTGGGTACTATATTATTGGAAAGTAAACATAGAACATTCACAAAGTGACCAATCTTTAGCTCACCCAACCTAGTGAAGTCTAAGCCTACCCAACCCTATTGGAAAGTGTGAAATCCCTCAATGATGCGAAACCACCATATATTGGACACCACATAAAACCAACATCGATGGTAGATTAGAAATTCCTCAAGAGTGCATACACCTCCTGTGTACCCCGCTCTATTGGAGTCTATGTCTAACCATACGCCTAGGCCTACCAATAGAATAGCCAACTCTCTATCCGAGACACTCATGCCTCTAGGGAGCCTCCCATGCATGACTATCCGAGTCCTCCCGACTCTAGCTATGACTCCTTGCTTACCTATCCGAGTCATCCCGACTTTAGGCAAGTCTTCTTGCTTGGCTATCCAAGTCACCCCGACTCTAACCAAGACTTCATGCCTTTTACAAGGACTTCCTAGTGTGATCATGTGAATGCAAATGATGCAAACAATCAAATCAACATAGAACATGTGATCAATACATTCTATGGCACAAATAGACCTAAACATGTGACATCACAAGTAATAAAGTCTAGATGCAAAATACAAGAATAAAACCTAAAGCATGTGAAACATCAAACACATAAGCTCAAAGTCTTATTCACACATACAACACTTGAATCAAAATATATTCATGAATAACAAGTTCAAGATGCTATCAATATACAATAAAATGCTAGATATATGAGATTTAAATCAATCAATATTCTAGCAAAAAATATAGAGCAAGGATTCAAGATATAAATCAATCAAATCTTAGATTGCTCTAAAACACAAATAAAATTTAATAATCCTAGATTTCATTAATCAAATGATCAAATCAAATCTCAAGGTCATTTATCACAAAATTGATTCAATTAAGTTCCAAACAACCTAAGATGCCATTCTAATCACAATACAACTCACAAACATATGTAAAACCTAGAATCATAGAAACTAGTCAACATTAGTCTATAAATTGACTTTCAATTAGAATGATAATCAAGCTATCTTTCTCAATAGCTTTTACCAAACATAAACATAGATATAGAAGAAGAAACCCCAAGCAAATTGAAGGTTAAAAAGAAAGAAATCTCAAAGATTAGTCAAATACCTTTGATTCAACAGCTGGTTCGGAATTTAGTGTGCAACCACCAGAAAACTCGATCAATCAGCTACCAAACTACTCAAAAATGATAGATGACTCAATTACGAACGTTCTCCAATTTGAATCACTCAAATCCGACTCCGGATAAGGGAGATATGATGTTTGGAAGATGAGAAAATGAAGAGGAGAGGACTGACAGGAAAATACAATTTTTTCTTCTTGAAAATCAAATGGAGAGAGATGGAGGGAAGATAAAGGAGGAGAGAGAAGAGATTACGGACCAATCACAAGAGGCCACGTCACCCCTGGCCATGGGGGGCGCGTGGGCCTCACAGGGGCAGAGAGCCCCCTTGGCCGTGGGGCCCACGGCCTGCACCATTTTCTCACGCGCTCCCTCGGTTCTTCAGCCCGTATCTTGGGCACCCGAACTCCGATTTCAAATCCGTTTTTGGATTATGAACCGTGACTCTCTCACGCACGACAAAGACTATATAACTTTGAAAAATGGTTGAGAAATCATCTCGAAAAACGACGATGAAGTCAACTCAACGAATGAGAACGAAAAGTAGCGTAGCTACATCATTTGGACTCAAAATTAAATGAATGAGTAACCGAAACGATCGGAACTCAATAAGGAATCATAATAGATCATATTCAAGTCCAAATACAAAAATACGGAAACATACAATCACAAAGACACACACATATGCTAGTTTCCGGACATAGTCCTAGAAAATGCAATAAACAAAGTTTTACCAATATAATATGAATGCATGAGCATATTTTGTCATGTGTGTGAAAGTGATACATAAGTGATGTTTAATCATGAAGGAACACACAAGAATGCCATGTGTGTGTGTGTGCGCGCCTAGCCTTGTAAAAGATATGAGGTCCTTTATTACCTTTGTTGAACAATGATGCACAAATCTCTTAAATGTCGGCTTCTTAAATGAATTGTGGTTGAGACATCCTTCGTCTTCTTAATTCTTCAATATACGAACCACTAAACATTACAAGAGAAACACGTTTTGATATGGAATTAATACCAACACAAACTATAAACCTAACACCCATGACTTATGAAAAAGCTCCCCTTCACTCTCATTGAAGTCTGCTATCTTCACCTTTAGCTCCTTAGCCTTCTTAGCGGGGAAAAACCTATTGAAGAACACACCACAAATTTGCCCCCAACTTGTCAAAGATCCCAGCCTAAGTCCCATCAACCACTTCATTGCCAAGTCCTTTAAGCAATATTGGAAACACCTCATGTGAAGTTGCTCCCTGGTTAGGCGCATGATTGGGAATGTCTCAATGATGGCACTGAACTCCTTCATGAATTGCAAACATTCCTCATTCAACTTCCCATAGAGGAATGATTGGGTGAAGGAATCAAGACATTGTGTTGAGGTTTTGGATGGTAGAGATAGTTCAAGATTAGAGGATGGAAGAGGTTGAAAAGTGAGAAATGGATGAGAAACTAGGGTTAGATTTGTAGAAATTTCGTGCTCTCTAAGTATGGTGTGTCTCTCAAGTTTGGAAGAAGAAGGATATATATAGTGGCCATCGACATGTACTGATAACCGTTGGAAAATCTGATATGGCAAGGTGTCGCCACTTCATTGTCGCCACTTGTCATAACGACAGATGGTTATGCTTTTTGAGATTCATATATCGCCACATTCTTCATCTTTTTCGCCACATTACAACTGGCGACACAAGTGGCGACAACTCTGATGCTTCAAAAATCCTTCTATCACCATGGCGACACTTGTGGCGATATTCACATTCATGTGTCGCCACTTCCCAAGTGGCGACGATAAGTGGCGACACTTGCTTTCCTTCTGTGTCGCCATATGTAAAGTGGTGACATCAAAATGGCGACGACACCTGATTGAATTGGCCTGGAATAAATCCTTATGTCGCCATGGCAACACAAGTGGCGACGCTTTGTGGCGACAATGCCCTGTTTTGCCTACTTGTGCACTATTTGAATCAAACTTCACATTTTCTTCACAAAAGCACTTGAGACCAAAATAAACTTGAAATGCTCAATTTAACACTATTAAATACGGGGACACGCCCTAGAATCAAGCATAAAGAGATGGGAATGAGGCACAAAATCATACCAAATTTGGCTTGATCACTAAGTACAAGTTGTACTGGTGAATACTGATGATAAGCAGTGGGCTGAAACCGGATTAATACAGCAGCATGTAATATAGCATGCCCCCATACAGAAATTGGTAATTGCATTCATAGTAATAAAGTCCTTGCAATTATCTGGACACGTTTAATAAGTGATTATGCTAACCCATTCTGAGTATGAACATGTGGAACTAGATGTTCAACATCAATCTCAGCCACTTTGTAATATTCATTAAATGCATTGGAAGTAAATTCACCAGCATTATCAAGGCGTATTGTCTTGATTGGATAATCAGGAAATGAGCTTGAAGCCTGATAATTTGTACAAGTAATCTTGCAAAAGCAACATTACGTGTTGATAATAAGCAAACATGTGACCATCTGATCGATAGTGAAATGGTCCACTTGGTGGATGAATATGTCCACATATATCCCCTTGAATTCTTTGTAAGAATGATGGAGATTCAAACCAACTTTAGAAAAAGATGGTTTTTATTGTTAATTTCCATTGGGAACATGCATTACATAAATTCTCATGGGATAAAAGAATCTTCTGATTCTTTAATGGATGTCCATGAGAATTTTCAATGATTCTATGCATCATTGTAGATCTTGGATGATCGAGACGGTCATGCCAAAGTACAAACATTTTTGGATCTGAGAATTTTTTATTCACAACTGCATAAACTTCTACACTTTTGATAATAGTGTAATATAATCTAGAAGATAAAGCACGCAATTTTTCTATAATGAGTTTTTGGCCAGAATCATGAGAAGTAATACACAGATATTCAACATTCTCTTTATTCATAGTTTCAATATGATATCTAAGGGTGAGCGTTTAATAGATCAGTTCATTTTTCAATAGAACCGATAAAAAACCGATAAAGTTCTGTTTCTAAAAACATGAACCTATCCCAAAAAATTTACAAATGTCAACCGATCAAAAACCAACCGAATTGGACCGGTTCGGTTTGTTTAGTTTTGGTCCTACTCGGCCAAATTCATGGGCTTTAATTATTACACACATTTTCATATTTTAATCATTTTGGGCCTTCGACCAAATTTAAAATTGGCTTGAACAAATTGTAAATACTAGTTTAAAATAATATTTAGCAAAAAAAAAAAAAAAAAAAAAAAAAAAACAAAGAAAAAACTATATCATGTGACACACTTTCATAGTTTTATAGTTTCATGGATTGTTGAATATTAAACTAAGGTTTTTTTTTTTTTTTAATAAGTTGGATCTTGGTTCGGTTTTCTAGTTTGGGATAGCGAACTGAGAAAAAAACCGATCCAATCGGTTTTCAAAAAAATGAACCGAACTGAACCGACCAACATAAGAAAACTAAAAAAAAAAAAAAAACCAATTGGACTAGTTTGGTTCACTATTTCGGTTCTGTTTATTGGTTTTTTTGCCCACTCCTAATGATATCCATTCTCTGTGTATCTTTGAAACTAAGCAGATTCCTTATGGATCTGCTTGAATATAATGCATCATCAATACATAATTTTGTATTGTTTGATAACAATATCATGGCTCTTCCAGAGCCTTCTATCAGGTTTGTTGGACCTGATACAGTATTAACATTTGCTCTGAGCAAAGTTAAATTCATAAAATATTTTTGGCTCCACAGAATTGTATGAGTTGTTGCATTGTTGGCTAGACATATATCTCTTGCTTCCATCTTTTCAATAACCCCCAATTTTTCATTTAGATTCATACTGTATGTTTGATAAAAGATAAATGCATATCAGACAAAGTGATCAATATATATATATATATATATATATATATTGCACTTGGATATATTTTACATGATTATAATAACAAAACAATACTACTGAAGTAGTATTTAATTGGTATGGACATTTCCATCACCAATTGAAGCAGTCGGCTTATCTTTCGGGTCATCAAAGAAATTTATCACATTGAGATGTGTAATATCCATAGGATATGAATATTCAATGAAATGTGTCTCGGGTTTCTTCTCCTTTTCTTTGATTAATGCTTGATAAAGCTCAACAAGATGTTTAGGTGTGCTACATTCATTTGACCAATGATTGTAATAGTCACACCTATAACAAACACTCTCATTTGCATTCAGCCTATTCTAAATACTTTTTCCTTTGTATTTACTTGGTCCGAAATAACCACGTCCTCTTTTAAAACTATGGCCATGGCCATGACTAGGATTATGACCATTACCACTACCATGATCAGGATTACGATCATAACTACGTCAATGATCAAGATTACGACCACGACCACGACCACGACCACGACCACGACCATGGTATTTAACAGTGTTAACATTCATTTCTGGGAATGCTTTAGAACCAGTCGGGTGTGTTTCGTGATTTTTTATTAGTAGCTCATTATTCTTTTCTTCTACTAAAAGGCATGAGATCAGCTCTAAATATTTTGAGAATCCGTGTTCTCAATATTGCGGTTGCAACATTATATTTGAGGCATGGAAAGTTGTGAATGTCTTTTCCATCATATCCCTTTCAGATACCTCTTCACCGCATAATTTCAACCTTGTGGTGATTCTGAACAAAGCAGAATATAATTAGAGACTGATTTGTGTTCTTGAAACCGTAAATGCTGCCATTCATACATTGCCATTCGACAGGATCGACGTCATCTCTGGGGTGCATCGTCTTCTCTAGCATCGTCTTCTCTCTTTGCGTGCACTGTTTGCAAGCTATCTCTCTCTTCTTATGCTTCTAGTTGATCGATAGAGAGGGTGTTGTGAGCTTTGTTTGTTTGTATGTTTTTTTTTTTTTTTTTTTAATTTTTTTATAATTTTTCTATTTAAATAGAGGCATTACAGTAATAACATAAAAATAAGGTTATAAACAATTAAAATTTGAAATAAGGTTATAAACAATTAGCTGATGTTTCTAATGACTTGAAATGAATTTTTCCCTTGATTTGATTGGAGTACACAAATACAGCCAGTTCACTATATATACATATATATATATATATATATATATATATTTGTTAATTGCACAAACACGAAATTGCATGTATATTCAATTTTTGTATGAAAGGTCAAAAATTCCTATCAATTTTAGTCTAAGGCTAAGATCATCTCCAATGCACATATATATTTTTGAGTTTCTAAATAGTGTCACGTTAGCATTTCTATTTATTATGGACCCACTTTTGAAAAAAATTAGAGAAATGCATATTCATATTTCCAATGCAATTATCTAAAATCAAATATGCATCCATTTTATGACCAATCATAATAAAACAATTATTCCACTCTCTTTTATTTTACAATTAACACTATGTTTGGTAGGAGGGAGAGTGAGTATGATGGATGGATGAATTAAGAAGGAGAAAGAGTATGAGGGATGAAGAGGATAACATCTATCCTTCATGTTGTTTAGTAAGTTAAGAAAGATGGAAGATAAGTCTTCATTCCTTTGTTTGGTATTTAAAGGAGAGTTGAATGGATGGATTGATATATAATTGTAAATTTACTACATTGGTGGGCCTTGAGGGAGTTGAAGTCTCTCCTCCTTCTCATCTAGGAAATTATGCATTCTGGTGAGCCCTGAGGGAGTGAGATCCCTCCTCTTCTCCTCTCCTCTCTCTTCTCTCTCCAGCCAAACAATGGATTAGAGATCTCCTCCCAACTCTCTCACTCCTTCTATCTCTCCTTCGTACCAAACATAGCGTAAATGAGCTATAATATTATTGGTGGAAAAAATTAGAAATCTTATTCAGCATTTCCATGAGAGTTTCTAGAATTGGAAACTCAACTTCATATTCTCTAACTTTTGTTTTTGTCACATCATCTCCAAATTGAAGTTAGATAATTGCATTAGACAGAGTTTTTCTAACTTCATAAGTATCTATCCTATATGGCAATCAATTTTCTCCAAATGAATATTTGTATTGGAGATGCTCTAACATGACATAATATTTTGGAAATAATAACTTTACCCCAAATATTTAAGAAATTGCACATTCACCCTAAACAACTCCCTTTAAGGTAGAGGTGACCGCGATTCGGTTCCAGTTCAGTTCTGATTCCGAACTGTAGGGGAATCGGTTCTGGTTCCCTGCTTTTTCTTGACGAGATCCACATCAGCACGGATACCAGCTATTTCCTTCCTCATCTTAGCCATCTTCTTCAATACCTTTTCCAACAATTGGCAGTCATTTAAGTTCCACATATAGACGTCATCGTATCTCTCACCAATGATGTCCTTGTTCGCCTTGATCCAAGCAATTATTAGAGTAAGGTCATAAAGATTGGGATTGTCTTCATCTGAAATCTCATCATCTCCATCCTCCTCAACTGCATCTTCACCCTGTTTGGTATCCTCATCATCAACACCTGTTATACCCTCATTCAACACCAGCCCACCTCTTTTCCGCTTCTTTGGCTTATTAGATCTCACCTCGTCCTCCACCGGCCTCTTTAATCCTCTATTGGGAAACATCTCTTTCCATGTCTTTAGGTTAAGATTACCTATCAAATCTCTTTTAGCTTGCCTATCTTCTTCACTGCTTATGTTGACTCTGGCGTTTCTACAAAGCTGAGTTATCATGCACGAAAAGGGCATTGAGTCATTCTTCGACTGGTTGCGGCCCACCCTATGGATCTCTATTCCCACATCAATATCTTGCTTCATCAACAAGCAATAAATGACCAAATCAAATATGTTGACATCAAAAAATAATTTTGCAAATCAAATGGATAATTGATTTACTAATAAGAAGTAAAACACATCAAATTATACAAAATAACAAATTAAAACAAAGAATTAAAACACCAAATAAATTGGTATAAAGACATTCTACAACAATTGTTAATTAATAATAATAATAAACTTACGAAGGTGGACCAAATTACGAGTGAGAGACGTTGAAGACGGGGACAAGGATTGAAGACAGATAAGACTTGAAATCAAAGACAAAGACGAAGCTCCAACTTGAAGACGAAGATTAAAGGTCGGCGAGACTAGAAAAAGATAACGAAGCTTGAAGACAAACCCGAAGTGTTAAGAATGAAAATTGAAAAAGATGAAAGCAAAGTGAGAAAGAAAGAAGATAAAGTGTAAATGGTGATAGTGAAATTAGTTTTTTTTTTTTTTTTTTTTTTTTAGAAATCCTTGCTTGACATATCTAACAAGGGCCCTTTTTTACCCATAGTAATTAACAAATATCTAAAACGGACATACAGAGGTGTAGGAACCTAGGGTTACAAATTGTGCAGTGGAAGGGTTTTAAAAATTTTATGCAATCATAAACTAACCCATTTGTACAATAATAATCAAATGCAATAAGAAGGAGAAGAAAATATTTCATACCAACGTTTGTAGTCTCCTTCTTTTCAATCTGCTTCTTGATTTGAACCATAAGATCTTCCAGGCTATCACCCGGGATTGGTAACGGTGTGTGGGCACGTCACGGTACTCAGGAACTTGAATGGAGGTTGAAGAAGAACCCTATGAAAACAACTCTTGTTTTCTATGTGTGGAATTCGGCCACCATGAATGAAAATTAAAATAAAACCTTTTCTTTTTCTTTTTCTTTTTTTTTTGTGTAGGCCGCACACCTTTCTTGTTTTCTTCTTTTCTTTTTTAAACGTTAGTTTGTGTGTTGATAACATATATCATATATATATTATAAAATAAACTAATTAATTAAATCTTTTTAAGATATCTGATATCTTTAAAGATATTAATTAATATTAATTTATTTGATTTGATTTGAATTCAAAAACTCTTTTAAATTCAAATTCAAACATTTAATTTAATGAAAATAAAATAATCAAATTATCTTTTCTCCATTCAAAATTAAATATCAATCAACACCCTCCATCTAATGATTAATTACACAATTAAATAATCTAATTATTTAATTAACATAATCATTAATATTCATTAATTAAATAATCACATTATTCAATTAATTCCTGAATAGACACTTGTCACTTTCGTAACACAATTAATTGGACAATCCAATTAATTAACCGTGACCCTTGTTACCTTAATCAATCGGGCTAGCAAGGGGACCTAATGGACCCACAGTATTTTGAGCTCCAATAATCCTTAGAAATAATTAATTAAACTCTTTAATTAATATTTCATGATTATTAACTTCGGTGTTATTCCACTAAAAACCCGAAGCTGCACTCTCTCAACTGTAGACGTTTTTACACAAACCAATAACTCTTGGTGTCCATCGATATAGCTATTACATATGGTATGATCCTTCACAAATAGTTCATAATTAGAGTTGGGTCATAATGTTCGTTGTACCCCTCTAGTTATATCTTTCCGTTAAGTACCATTGATTCTCTAATGAACAATAAATCCTACATTCCTTACGGAATTAGGAGAGCGCTTATATTGTTCAAGCCCCGAATCAACCCTTAAGGGAACTATTATCTACTTCTCGCAAGAAGAAGTGGATTCCACTATTGTGTACAGACCTTCCCAGCCTCAAGTCAAACCGTGATCCTAACATACGAAGCTTATTGATCAGGAATGCAACTCTGACCTCACCCATGGT
The DNA here is from genome assembly GCA_030490815.1 of Acer saccharum. NCBI lineage: Eukaryota > Viridiplantae > Streptophyta > Magnoliopsida > Sapindales > Sapindaceae > Acer > Acer saccharum. The sequence goes on along the minus strand of CM059876.1, from coordinate 19,795,422 downwards.
ATATCAAAGACCACGATCTAACCTGAAGGAGTCAATAAGACACTCAGGATTAAGATCACCTACATATAGCCATCATTAGTTGATATATATGAATCTCATCGTTAAACGGATTTTAGTGAGAGATTCATATAGATCATGGCCCAGTCCTATATTGTTGTATGTATAAATTCGCCAAACTGACACGTCATCTAAAGAGCTAACGAAAGATTGCCACGTCATTCATTGACCGGGTTAAAGGAAGAAGTTTGACTAGTCAGAATGATAGAAAAGCTTAAACCAGAAGGAAGTCAAAGATATAGTCGCCGAAGATAAAAACCTACTCGCCGAATATAGAAATGTACTCGCCAAAAATGCAATACCCAGAAAATAAAGGTACTCGCTGGACCAGCACACTGGACATGAACCGACTCGACAGAAATACGGAAATAAACCCCAAACTCCAGAAGACCCAGAACAACAAGGAGTCATGGAAAGAAGAGTAGACCTGATCCGTGACAAGTCAAGATCCTAGTACGAATCAAAGAGGGAAACCTTTCACCCACACGGCTGAAAACAAGGTGAAACCCTAAGTAAACATGTATAAATAGAACCACCTACCCCATGAGGAAGGGGTTCAGAAATCTAGAGAGAGAAAAGAGAGCGATTGTGAGAGATCTAAGTGTGTAACAAAGCAACGAAAACCTAGTATTATTCTTCTGCCCTCAGGGGCGCCGTGGTTTTTTCCCATTCAAGGGTTTTCCACGTAAAACTTGTCTTTTGCATGTGTTCTTAATTTTCTTGTTTTATATTAAATTGATATAATTGTTGAGTGCGTGGCAATCCAAATTTCACCGTCAACAATTGGCGCTAGAAGGAGGGGGACTTTGAACAGGCAACTTCGAGGGACCCTTGCGAATCAGACAGCATGAACAACGACAGCGACAGAGATGGTAACTCTAGCGGAGATTTAATTGTTGAACCAACTGCGCCAACGGGAGACAGGGCAGTGACAGTCAGGGAACAATCAGCAGCAACGCCAGGAACTAGGGCGGCTGATCCCGGGATTCTGCAGCACTTCCAAGCTGCATTGGTAAACCTAATCAGTGAAGCCAGTAAAATAGGACTTTCGCTCCCCATAGGGTTAGGAGTTTCATCTCCTTACGAATTAACCACCCCTGGAATCCATCCACCCGGAAGGCTACGGTCAGAAGTTCACATCGCAATTCCCGATACTCAAGCAAGACAATCCACTGAGGAGACCCCCCACGATCACGCCGAGGATTTCGAGGGGAGAAAACAAAGAAAGGGAAAAGGTGTGATGAATGAAGAATCCAGGGAGGAACGAGACCAAGTGCGAACACATGGGGTCAATTCCAGCGACACATATCAACGAAACCGGCGGAGACACCGGTCCATCTCATCTGAAGGTAGGAGTCCTCGTCCACGAAGGGAGTTACGATCCAAAAGAGCGAAGCGAATGAGATCCGAAAGCACTGAAGATCGGAGAAGCCCGGATGAGAGAGGCAATCATGGTAGAATGACAATCAAGAGTAGACTCGATCCAGCAGGAGAACCAACTGGTCAGCGAGATGTCACCCTGCAAAAGCTATCAAGAAAAGTTTCAGCAATGGCGCGAAGGTATGGTCGTAATGTATCCTCGGATGATGAGTTAGATAGCCCATTCATCGAAACTATCGCTCGCACCCAATTTCCAGATAGATTTAGGATGCCAACCATTGAGCAGTATAAGGAGAACAGGGATCCAAAGGAACATGTTCGCCGATTCCGCAATATTATGGCCCAGTATTCATCCAATGATGGGCTGTTGTGCCTCACCTTCCCGCAAACATTCGGCGACCTCACCTCCAGGTGGTTTGGAAGACTCCCGCCCGGAACCATAGGCAGCTTCTCAAACCTCAGTAAGGCATTCATAAGGCAATTCATGGGAAGTGTCCAAAGAAGAAAGTCACTCGCTCATCTGTCAAACTTGAAGCAGGAACGTAATGAGTCAATCAAGAAGTATCTAGCCAGGTTCGGGAAGGAAGTAGCCCAAATTGAGGATGCCAGTGATGTAGCTGTAATCGCCGCTTTCACCAATGGGCTACAGAGTGGACGATTATCCTTTGATCTGCGAAGAGATAGACCTAAAACTTACGAGGAGATGATGGAAATAGCTGGCGACTATGCACTGGCAGAGGAAGAAGAAGTAGCGCAAGGGGGTAGCTACGTGCATGGGCACAAGCCTGACTTGAAAACAGACCATAAGGACGACAAAAAGATGCAATCACGTGATCGCCAGAAAGATGAGAAGGGCCAAAAGGGATATTCAAGAGAAAGCAGAGGCAATACTCGAGCCAATAAGTTTCGAGGAAGGTACAACCATTACACCCCTTTAACTGGCGACCAGGAGGAGATATTGTCTGTGGTAGAAGACAAAGGACTCGCCAAATACCCTCGACAGCAATCAGCAAATGCTAGGAGAGATACAACTAAGTATTGTCGATTCCACAAAGATCATGGGCATGAAACTTCAAAGTGCTTTCAGTTGCGCGATCACATTGAAAGCCTGATCAGAGATGGGCACCTGAAGGACTTTGCCTTGAAAAAGGACAAGCACGGTGGTCGCCAAGATAGCCGCCAAGGAAACGGGCAGGACAGAAAGAGTCCAAGGAGGAACAGCCCTAACGCAACCATAAACACCATTTTCGGCGGACCTCACACTGGGAGGAGCAATCGAGAAAGGATGTCAGAGGTTCGAGAAGTAATGTATGAAGACAGGAGCATGGAGATCAATTCTGTGCAGAGAAACCCCAAGAAAGGAAGAGAAGGACATGATCCCATAACATTTACAACAGAAGACTCAGACGGAATTGATGCAAAACCTAACGATGCAATCGTCGTGGGGGTTCGAATAGCCCATAGGGATGTCCTTCGGGTGATGATTGACAATGGAAGTTCGGCTGATATTTTAAGTGCCAGAGTATATGATGAGTTGCGGCTGGACAGGAAAGATCTTGAACCATTCCATGTGCCATTAAAGGGATTCGGTGGCGCGGAAGTAAGGTCGTTAGGAACTGTGAAACTGCCGGTGAGATTTGGTACAGCACCATGCCGGCGAACAATCCTGTTGGACTTTGTCGTGGTTGACATCCATAATTGGCCGTATAATGCTTTACTTGGCCGACCGTTCCTTAACAAAGCTCGAGCTGTTACTTCAACCCATGCGTTGAAAATAAAGTTCCCTACAGAATTCGGCGTCGGAGAATTGAGAAGGTCACAGGAGATGGCTCGCCACGCCAACTTATCAATCTTCAAAGATAAAGCAGGGATGGAAACCTTGAACATATTCGAAGTAGACATGGAAGTGCAGGAAGATAATCCGGAAAACTTCGAACTGGACCCAAGAGATAAAACGAGCAGAGAGAAGGAAGAACCGACTGAGTCGATTATTCTAGATGAGATGGAACCAGATAAAACAGTAAAGATCGGAGCAAGGCTGACTGAACAAGTTAAGAAAGATGTGATAAACTTGTTGAAAGAATATAGGGGGATTTTCGCTTGGTGCCACGAAGACATGCCAGGGATTGATAGAAGCATAATTTCTCACAATCTGGCTGTGAATGAGAAATGCAAACCGGTGGTGCAGAAAAGGAGAAGCTTCAACCCAGAAAGAAGTGCAGCGATAAAAGAGGAAGTGTCAAAGTTGCTCGCCGCAGGGTCAATTAGAGAAGTTAAGTACCCGGAATGGGTGGCGAATGTGGTCTTAGTAAAAAAGAAAAACAATCAATGGAGGATGTGCGTCGACTTCACCGACCTGAACAAAGCCTGCCCCAAAGACAGCTTCCCGCTACCAAGGATTGACCAGTTAGTCGATGCAACAGCCGGACATGAGACGTTGAGCTTCATGGATGCATATTCAAGATATAACCAGATAAAGATGCACAAGCCTGACGAAGAGAAGACAGCGTTCACCACAGATCAGGGGTTGTATTGTTACACAGTCATGCCATTCGGCCTGAAGAACGCTGGGGCAACTTACCAGCGCTTGGTCAACAAGATGTTCGCCAGGCAAATAGGGAGAAATATGGAGGTCTACGTTGACGATATGCTGACAAAAAGCGTCACCGCAGATAGACATGCAGATGACTTGAGGGAAACGTTCGACGTACTGGTCAAGTATGGAATGAAGTTGAATCCAGCAAAATGTGTATTCGGCGTACCGTCGGGGAGGTTTCTCGGATATCAAGTACACCAAAGAGGAATAGAGGTGAACCCTGAAAAAATCCAAGCACTAGCGAGAATGGTCTCGCCAAAAACTCTGAAAGATGTCCAAAAACTCACGGGGTGCCTAGCATCGCTGAGCAGATTCATAGCCAAGTCAACAGACCGATGCCTACCATTTTTCAAAGCTTTAAAAAAGGGAAAGGGAATCGAGTGGAATGAGGATTGCGAAAGAGCCTTCCAGGCCTTAAAAGATTACCTTGGACGGGCACCATTGCTATCAAAACCAGAAACAGGAGAGACATTGTACATGTACTTGTCCGTCTCTGAAGCAGCCACAAGTTCCGTGCTAGTACGACAGGAAGATGGAATCCAAAAGCCAGTATACTACACCAGCAAAGCACTATTACCAGCCGAAACAAGGTACTCGCCAGCAGAAAAAATGGCACTCGCCCTAATAACAGCAGCAAGGAAGCTAAGACCATATTTCTAGGCTCATAGAATCAAGGTATACACCAACTGCCCACTGAAGTTAATCCTGCAGAAACCAGAAATATCCGGTCGATTAACAAAGTGGGCGATCGAATTAAATGAATTCGACGTGGAGTACCTCCCAAGGACATCAATTAAAGCCCAGGCAGTGGCAGACTTCGTAGCAGAGTTCACCGAACCAAGCATAGAGGTGGCGAGAATGATGGTGGAGCAAAATAAGAAAATATTCAAATGGCAACTTCGCGTTGATGGCTCATCAAACACGCACGGCAGCGGGGCAGGTGTAGTGCTGACAACACCGGAAGGAGACTCAATCGAATGTGCCTTGCGTTTTGACTTCAAAGCCACCAACAATCAAGCTGAGTACGAGGCACTCATAGCAGGTTTAAAGATTAGCACAGTCTTAGGAGCAGACGAGGTGGAAATTTTCAGCGACTCTCAAGTTGTTGTCAATCAGGTGCTAGATGAATACCGGGCGAGAGAGGAAAGCATGATCACTTACCTGGAATTGGCAAAGGAGCTGTTAGAAAGATTTAAAGAGTACAGAATTGTTCATGTCCCCTGAGAAGAAAATGAAAAGGCTGATGCCTTAGCCAAATTGGCATCTGCCACGATCAACATCTGGCCCAACAATATCTCTATGATCCGCCTATTGCAGCCGAGTATAGTTAAAACAAAGGAAGTCGGGGCAGTCTTTGGCGAAAGGAACAGCTGGATCACACCAATTAAAGAATATCTCATCAACGATATACTTCCAAGTGACCCATTGGAGGCAAAGCGGCTGAAATACAGAGCTACAAGATACTCAGTACTCAATGGAGAACTATACAAGAGGGGATACTCGAGGGCACTGCAGAGATGTGTCGGACCTGAAGAAGCAGAAGGTATCCTGAGAAGCATACACAGTGGAAATTGTGGGAACCACGCTGGGGGTGCCAGCCTAGCCCACAAAACATTAAGACAGGGTTTTTACTGGCCAACTCTGTTCGCCGACTCCAAAAGGGTAGCAGCGAGATGTGAAGCGTGTCAGAAAATCGCTAATAACATCCGACAACCACCTGAGCTCCTGCAAAGTATTACCTCGCCTTGGCCATTCGCCATGTGGGGAATAGACTTGATCGGCCCAATGCCAACAGCAACTGGAGGAGCAAAGCATGCCATAGTAGCCGTGGATTATTTTACAAAATGGGTAGAAGCCGAGCCATTGGTACATATAACAAAAGCAAACACCATAAGCTTTGTGAAGAAGAATATCCTGTACAGATTCGGGATACCAAACACCATCATCACGGACAATGGGACCCAATTTGATGGCAGGAAATTCAGGGAACTGTGTGATAAGTATGGCATCAACAACTACTACGCTTCTCCAGCACATCCACAGACGAATGGCCAGACTGAAGCAGTGAACAAGATCATAAAGCACAACCTGAAAGCTAAATTGGCAACCAAAAAGGGCAGCTGGGCGGATAAGTTACCACAAGTGCTCTGGGCATATCGAACAACAGAAAGGGGTTCAACAGGCGAAACCCCGTATTCCATGGCTTACGGAGCTGAAGCTGTTATTCCCGTGGAAACATCATTCTCTTCACCAAGGGTACAACTCTTTCAGCCAGAAATCAATATTGATATGCTAAAATGCGGCCTAGATGAGTTAGAAGAAAGAAGGGAGCGCGCACAAATAAGGAATGCGGCATATCAACAGAGGGTAGCCAGATATTACAACTTGCATGTACGTGAAAGGAGGTTCACACTTGGTGACTTAGTACTGAAGAGGGTGAATCCAGGAACAAGAGACAAGGCTGCAGGATCACTCGCAGACAAATGGGAAGGGCCTTATAAGATTACGGGGATAGCTGGCCACGGGGCATATCGCATTACTCGAGAAGGATTTGGCGAGCTACCCCGTCCGTGCAATGCACAGTACTTGAAGATATATTATCCTTAATATAAGGGACAAGTCAGAATCTTTTGAATTCCTTTTATTTTTTCTTAGAGCAGTTGCTCGCTTTAGCATTCTTTTTTCTCTATGATTATGTTAACAAAGTTGCAGGAAGTATTCAAATAAAGAGTAATTTATTACTAAGAGATTCTCGATCCTGACTCGCCAAACGCAAAAGGCATTCGCCATCACACATTGCTATCATCACATAAAAACGAGTTTTATGCTCGCTGCAGCGATGACTGGCGAGAAATAAAAGCCGAAACTCAGCAATGGCAGCTGAACAAACAAAAAGCATGTTAAAAACTCAGTGCATGGTCGGATAAATCCTGCCAAAACACTGAGTACGCCAAAATACAGCAACGGCAGCTGAATAAAAGATATAAGACATGCTAAAAAGGCATGAGGCAGGCGAAAAAATTCTTTGCCATGAAGGATCATTCTAATGAGAAAGCTCTGAGGCGTTTCGACAGGTCCCTCCAACAGCACATGACCAGTGGCGTGGGCTCGATTAAAGAGCAAATAAAACGATGGAAAGCCCACTGCCGTTATAACAGGACTGAACCTCATCCTATGTATTTAGAAATCCCCAGCAAACGTGCATTCAATACTTATTATTCAGGTCAGAAGGGCAGCTTTTCTGGCTCTGGTGCCGAGCCTGACTTGGGTCCTGTTGCTGGAAGGGATTATGAGCCTTTCATACCAATAGAGGATGAGGAAGTCATCTGGCCTTCAGAAGAGGAGATTGAAGATGAGGAAGACAGTGAGGGCCCTCCTGCAGCTGGTTGATTTTTGGATCTTTTCTATTGTCTTAGACTGTAAATTTTTATTCCTTTTGCTCCTTCATCTGTAAATGATACAAAGTTATAAATTCTTTTGTTTTTTGTTCAGCTGCCTTTGCTGAGTTTTCGGCTTTACTTAGTTTTTCACCAAGTTTTTTAGCATATTTTATAGCTCTATTCAGCTGCCATTGCTGCATTTTGGCGTACTCAGTGTTTGTCAGGACGTATCCGACCATGCACCAAGTTTTTAACATGTTATTTGTTTGTTCAGCTGCCATTGCTGAGTTTCGGCATGTTATTGGGACGTCTCCCCCTTGTTTTACTTTGTGTTTAGCTGGCTTTCTCGCCTATGGGGATTCTGATTTCCCGTAGTGGCGACTCCCAATTTTTATAATTTGGGATTTTATCTCTCGCCAGTTCTCGCTGCTGCGAGCATGAAACTTGCTTTTTTGTGATGGTAGTAATGTACGATGGCGAATGCCTTTTTGTGACTGGCGAGTGAAACCACTCATTCTCAGTAATAAATTACTCTTTATTGAATGCCTCCTGCAACTTTTGTTAACATAGTCATAAAGAAAATACTAAAACGAAAACTGTTCTAAGAAAAATTAAAAGGCTCATAAAAAACTCTAAACTTGACCCTCAAGTTAAGGATAATATATCTTCAAGTATTGCGCATTGCATGGACGGGGTAGTTCGCCAAAACCCTCTCGAGTAATGCGATATGCTCCGTGGCCAGCTATGCCTGTAATTTGATAAGGCTTTTCCCATTTGTCTGCGAGTGATCCTGCAGCTTTATCTCTTGTTCCTAGGTTCACCCTTTTCAGCACTAAGTCGCCAAGCGAAAACCTTCTTTCACGCACATGTGAGTTGTAATATCTGGCTACCCTCTGTTGGTACGCAGTGTTCCTAATTGCGCGCGCTCTCTTCTTTCTTCTAATTCGTCCAGACCGCATTTCAGCATATCAACGTTGAGTTCTGGTTAAAAGAGTTGTACCCTTGGCGAAGAGAAAGATGTTTCCACGGGAATGACAGCTTTAGCTCCATATGCCATGGAGTATGGGGTTTCACCTGTTGAACCCCTTTCTGTGGTTCGATATGCCCAGAGTACCTGTGGTAATTTATCTGCCCAGCTCCCCTTTTTTGTTGCCAATTTGGCTTTCAGGTTGTGTTTTATGATCTTGTTTACTGCTCCAGTCTGGCCATTCGTCTGCGGATGTGCTGGGGAGGCGTAGTAGTTGTTGATGCCGTACTTGTCACATAGCTCCCTGAATTTCCTACCATCGAATTGGGTTCCATTGTCTGTGATGATGGTGTTTGGTATCCCGAATCTGTACAGGATATTTTTCTTTACAAAGCTTATAGTGTTCACTTCTGTTATATGTACTAATGGCTCGGCTTCTACCCACTTCGTAAAATAATCCACGGCTACTATAGCGTGCTTTACTCCTCCAGTTGCTGTTGGCATTGGGCCAATTAAGTCAATTCCCCACATGGCGAATGGCCAGGGCGAGGTAATACTTTGCAAAAGTTCAGGTGGTTGACGGATGTTATTGGCAATTTTTTGACACGCCTAACTTCTCGCTGCTACTCTTTTGGCGTCGGCGAATAGTGTTGGCCAGTAAAAACCCTGCCTTAATGTTTTGTGGGCTAGGCCGACACCCCCAGCGTGGTTCCCACAATTTCCACTATGTATGTTTCTCAGGATACCTTCTGCTTCTTCAGGTCCGACACATCTCTGCAGTGCCCTTGAATACCCCCTTTTTGTATAGTTCTCCATTGAGTACTGAATACCCCCTAATGGGTCACTTGGGAGTACATCATTGACGAGATATTCTTTGATTGGTGTGATCCAGCTGCTCCTCTCGCCAAAGACTGCCCCCACTTCTTTTGATTTGACTATACTCGGCTGCAATAGGCGGATTATGGATATACTTTTGGGCCAGATGTTGATTGTGGCAGATGCTAATTTGGCCAAGGCATCAGCTTGCTCGTTTTCTTCTCTGGAGACGTGAACAATTCTGTATTCTTTAAATCTTTCTAACAGTTCCTTTGCTAATTCCAGGTAGGTGATCATGCTTTCATCTCTCGCCTGGTATTCATCTACCACCTAATTGACAACAACTTGAGAGTCGCTGAAGATTTCTACCTCATCTGCCCCTATGACTGTGCAAACTTTTAAACCTGCTATGAGTGCCTCGTATTCAGCTTGATTATTAGTAGCTTTGAAGTCAAAACGCAAGGCACATTCGACTGAATCTCCTTCCGGGGTTGACACTACTACCCCTGCCCCACTGCCGTGCGTGTTTGACGAGCCATCAACACGGAGTTGCCATTTGAATATTTTTTTTATTTTGCTCCACCATCATTCTCGCCACCTCTATGCTTGGCTCGGTGAACTCTGCTACAAAATCTGCCACCGCTTGTGCTTTAATTGCTGTCCTGGAGAGATACTCTATATCAAATTCACTTAACTCGATCGCCCATTTCGTTAATCAACCGGATACTTCTGGTTTCTGCAGGATTAACTTCAGTGGGCAGTTGGTGTATACCCCGATTTTATGAGCCTGGAAATATGGTCTTAGCTTCCTTGCTGCTGTTATTAGAGAGAGTGTCATTTTTTCAGCCGGCGAGTACCTTGTTTCGGCTGGTAACAGTGCTTTGCTGGTGTAGTATATTGGCTTCTAAATCCCCTCTTCTTGTTTTACCAACACGGAACTTGTGGCTACTTCAGAGATGGATAAGTACATATATAGTGTCTCTTCTGTTTCTGGTTTTGATAGCAGCGGTGCCCGCCCAAGATAATCTTTCAAGGCCTAGAAAGCTTTTTCACAATCCTCATTCCACTCGATTCCCTTTCCTTTCTTTAGAGCTTTAAAAAATGGTAGGCATCGGTCTGTTGACTTAGCTATGAACCTGTTCAGCGATGCTGGGCACCCCGTGAGTCTTTGGACGTCCTTCAAAGTTCTTGGCGAAACCATTTTTGCTAGGGCTTGGATTTTTTCAGGGTTCACCTCTATTCCTCTTTGATGTACTTGATATCCGAGAAACCTCCCAGACGGTACGCCGAATACACATTTTGCTGGATTCAACTTCATTCCATACTTGACCAGTACATCGAATGTTTCCCTCAGGTCATCTGTATATCTATCTGCTGTGATGTTTTTTGTTAGCATATCGTCAACGTAAACCTCCATATTTCTCCCTATTTGCTTGGCGAACATTTTGTTGACTAAGCGCTGGTAAGTTGCTCCAGCATTCTTCAAACTGAATGGCATGACCGTGTAACAGTACAACCCCTGGTCTGTGGTGAACGCTGTCTTCTCCTCATCCGGCTTGTGCATCTTTATCTGGTTATATCCTGAGTATGTATCCATGAAGCTCAACATCTCATGCCCGGTTATTGCATCGACTAATTGGTCAATCCTTAGTAGCGGTAAGCTATCCTTGGGGCAGGCCTTGTTCAGATCGGTGAAGTCGACGCACATCCTCCATTGTTTGTTTTTCTTTTTCACTAGAACTACATTCGCCACCCATTCTGGATACTTAACTTACCTGATCGATCTTGCGGCGAGCAGCTTTGACACCTCCTCTTTTATTGCTGCACTTCTTTCTGGGTTAAAGCTTCTCCTTTTTTGCACAACTGGTTTGCATTTTTCATTCACAGCCAGGTTGTGTGAAATCACGCTTCTATCAATTCCCGGCATGTCTTCGTGGCACCAAGCGAAAATCTCCTTATACTCTCTCAACAAGTTTGTCACATCTTTCTTAACTCATTCAGTCAGCCTTGCCCCGATCTTGACTGTTTTGTCTGGTTCTGCTTCGTTTAAAACAATCGACTCAGTTGACTCTTCTTTTTCTCTGCTTGTTTCGTCTCTTGGGTCCAGTTCGAAGGTTTCCGGATTATCTTCCTACACTTCCTCGTCTACTTCGAATATGCTCAAGGTTTCCATCTCTGCCTTATCTTTGAAGATTGATAGGTTGGCGCAGCGAGCCATCTCCTGTGACCCTTTCAATTCTCTGACACCAAATTCTGTAGGGAACTTTACTTTTAATGCATGGGTTGAAGTGATAGCTCGAGCTTTGTTAAGAAACGGTCGGCCAAGCAAAGTATTGTTTGGCCAATTATGGATGTCGACTACCACAAAGTCCAGCAGGATCGTTCGCCGGCATGGTGCTGTACCAAACCTTACTGGCAGCTTCACAGTTCCTAACGATCTAACTTCTGCGCCACCGAATCCTTTTAATGGCACATGGAATGGCTCAAGATCTTTTTTGTTCAGCCGCAACTCATCATATACTCTGGCACTTAAAATATCAACTGAACTCCCGTTGTCAATCATCACCCGAAGGACATCCCTATAGGCTATTCGAACTCCCACTACGATTGCATCATTAGGCTTTGCATCAATTCCGTCTGAGTCTTCTACTGTAAATGTTATGGGATCGTGTCCTTCTCTTCCTTTCTTGGGGTTTCTTTGCTCAGAATTGATCTCCATGCTTCTGCTTTCATACATCACTTCTCGGACTTTTGACATCCTTTCTCGATTGCTTCTCCCAGTATGAGGTCCGCCAAAGATGGTGTTTATAGTGGCGTTGGGGCTGTTTCTCCTTGGACTCTTCCTTTCCTGCGCGTTTCCTTGGCGGCTATCTTGGCGACCACTGTGCTTGTCCCCTTTCAAAGCGAAGTCCTTCAGGTGCCCATCTCTGATCAGGCTTTCAATGTGATCGTGCAGCTGGAAACATTTCGAAGTTTCATGCCCATGGTCTTTGTGAAACCGACAATATTTAGTCGTATCTCTTCTAGCATTTGCTGACTGCTGCTGTAGGTATTTAGCGAGTCCTTTGTCTTCTACCACAGACAGTATCTCCTCCTGATCGCCAGTTAAAGGGGTGTAATGGTTGTACCTTCCTCGAAACCTACTGGCTCGAGCGTTTCCTCTGCTCTCCCTTGGATGTCCCTTTTGGCCCTTCTCATCTCTCTGGCGATCACGTGACTGCGTCTTTTTGTCATCCTTATGGTCCGTTTTTGAGTCAGGCTTGTGTCCATGCACATAGCTACCCCCTTGCGCTACTTCTTCTTCTTCCGCCAGTGCATAGTCGCCAGCTATTTCCATCATCTCCTCATAAGTTTTTGGTCTCTCCCTTCGTAGGTCAAAGGATAATCGCCCACTTTGTAACCCATTGGTGAATGCGACGATCACAGCTACATCACTGGCGTCTTCAATTTGAGCAACCTCCTTCCCAAATCTCGCTAGATACTTCTTGATCGACTCATTACGTTCCTGTTTCAAGTTGGATAGATGAGCGAGTAACTTTCTTCTTTGGACACTCCCCATGAATTGCCTTATGAACGCTTTGCTGAGATTTGAGAAATTGCTTATACTTCCGGGTGGAAGTCTTCCAAACCACCTAGAGGCAAGGTCGCCGAATGTTTATGGGAAGGTGAGGCATAACAGCCCATCAGTGGATGAGTACTGGGCCATAATGTTACGAAATCGGCGAACATGCTCCTTCGAATCCTTGTTCTCCTTGTACTGCTCAATGGTTGGCATTCTAAATCTGTCTGGAAATTGGGTGCGAGCGATATTTTCGACGAATGGGCTATCTGACTCATCATCCGAAGATACGTTACGACCATACCTTCGTGCCATCGCTGAAACTTTTCTTGACAGATCTTGTAGGGTGACATCTCGCTGACCAGTTGGTTCTCCTGCCGGATCAAGTCTACTCTTGATTGTCATTCTCCCATGATTGCCTCTACCATCCGGGCTCCTTCGATCTTCTGTGCTCTCAGATCTTCTTCGTCGTGCTCTTTTGGATCGTAATTCCCTTCGCGGATGAGGACTCTTATCTTCAGACGAGATAGAACGGTGTCTCCGCCGGTTCCGTTGATATGTGTCACTGGAATTGACCCCATGTGTTCGTGCATGATCTCGCTCCTCCCTAGATTCTTCATTCATTACACATTTTCCCTTCCTTTGTTTTCTCCCTTCGAAATTCTCAGGGTGGTCCTGCTGAGTCTCCTCAGTGGATTGTATTGCTTGAGCATCTGGGGTTGCAATGTGAACTTCCGATCGTATCCTTCCGGGCGAATGAACTCCAGGAATGGTTAACTCGTAGGGAGAAGAAATTCCCAACCCTATGGGAAGCGAAAGCCCTATTTTGCTAGCTTCGCTGATTAGGTTTACCAATGCAGTTTGGAAGTGCTGTAGAACCCCGGGGTCGGCTACCCTTGTTCCTGGTGTTGCCGCCGATTGTTCCCCGATCGCCACTGCCTTATCTCCTGTTGGTGCAGTGGGTTCAACAATTAGACCTCCGCTGGAGTTACCATCTCTGTCACTGTCGTTGTTCATATTTTTCAATTCGTAAGGGTTCCTCGAAGTTTCTGTTCAAAGCACCCCCTCCTTCTAGCGCCAATTGTTGACGGTGAAATTTGGATTGCCACGCACTCAACAATTATATCAATTTAATATAAAACAAGAAAATTAAGAACGCATGCAAAAGACAGATTTTACGTGGAAAACCCTTGAATGGGAAAAAACCACGGCACCCCTGAGGGCAGAAGAATAATACTAGGTTTTTGTTGCCTTGTTACACACTTTGATCTCTCTTACAATTGCTCTCTTTTCTCTCTAGATTTCCGAACCCCCTCCTCATGGGATAGGTGGTTCTATTTATACATGTCTAATTAGGGTTTCCCCTTGTTTTTAGCCGTGTGGGTGGAAGGTTTCCCTCTTTGATTCGTACTAGGATTCCCTTCTTGTCACGGATCCAAGTCTACTTTCCTTTTTATGATTCCTCATTGTTCTGGGTCTTCTAAAAGTTTAGGGTTTATTTCTGTGTTTCTGCCGAGTCGGTTCAGGCCCAGTATACTGGTGCAGCGAGTACCTTCACTTCTGGGTATCGTATCTTCGGCGACCACTTTTCTACATTCGGCGAGTAGATATCTAGCTTCGGTGACCATATCTTTGACTCCCTTTTGGCTTGAGCTATTTTGTCATTCTGACTTGTCACACTCCCTCCCTTGACCCGGTCAATGAATGACGTGGCAGTCTTTTATCGGCTCTTTTGATGACGTGTCAGGTTGGCGAACTTATACATACAACAAAAGGTTTGCCTAGTGCCGGGCTTTAAGAAGACTCTATTTTCTATATAGCAAGCCGTATTCACAGCTTTGGCTTATAGGTTCTTAGGGACATTGTTGCTAAGCAACATCACATGGGTCACCTCTTAAAGGACTCTATTTTCCTCTCAACAACTCAATTTTGCTAAGGTGTCTTAGGACCTGAAAACTAATAGGATATGCCTAAGCTATTACAATAGCTTTCAAAGTAGGCATTTTCAAATTCCCTCCCTTAATCACTTCTAATCCGTTTAATGCTTTTAATGTTAGAGTCTTTTTCATTTTGAATTTTAGTGCAAAGCATTTTAAACTTATCAAAAGTTTCAGATTTTTCTCTAAGGAAATAGGTCCATGTGAACATAGAGAAATCATCTACACAAACAAAAATGTATCTCTTTCCATATAAACTCTTGGTTTGCAGAGGACCCATAAGATCCTTGTGGAGAAGCTCTAAGGGCTCTTTGGTGGAGAGATACTTGCCCTTCTTGTGCATGCTCTTAATTTGTTTCCCTTGTTGGCAAGGTCTACAAACACCATTGACTTTCTTCCCAAACTTAGGAAGGCCACGCACAACATTAAACTTATCTAAGATCCGTAAATCTCGATAGTTCATGTTGCCAAGTCTTTCATGCCATAACTCAATTTGCTCATTCTTGGACATATTACAATAGACAACTCTAGCTTCAAGACAATAGCAATTATTGCTATATCTCATTCCTTTCAACAAGGTTTGTACATCGGGCTTTAAAATTAAGCAATCATTCTTGCTAAACAAGACAGAGAGTCCTTTATCACTAAGATGAGAAATGCTTACACTACAAAAAAAAAAACCTATCAGTGACGAATTATTTCCGACGACGCTAATTGTCGTCAAAAATGGTACAATTTCCGACGGCCATTTCAGTGCTGTCGAAAATGAGTAAAAATATGATACCACATTTCTGACGGCAAATGATGGCAAAAGGTCGTCGGAAGTAGTCAAAAAAGCCGTCAATTATTTTCCCAATTATGGCGGCACAAAAAGTGCCGTCGGAAATAGTCTTGTTCCATATGAAAAGAGGAAAAAGGAATACATTATTTCCGATGACCTCAATGCCGTCGGAAATAGTCTTGTTCCATTTGAAAAGAAAAAATGAATACACTATTTCTAACGGTCTCAATGCCATCGGAAATAGTCTTTGTTCCATTTGAAAAGAAAAAAGGAGTACACTATTTCCGACAGCATTGAGGCCGTCGGAAATAGTCTGGTTCTGTTTGAAAAGAAAAAAAAAAAAAGAATACACTATTTCATGGAATAAATAAATAATTTATTATTATAATATTATTTAATAAATTATAATGGGATGTATGTAATTTATAACACTACATAAAAAATGTGACTTATAGGTCAATATTTTAAATGTATCACTATATGTGTTAAATATATCCAAAATTCACCGTCAATAAAAACTCTAATAATTTTAATAAAATATTATTTTAAAAAACAATATCTCAATAGTTATATTTAAATAGTATATAAAAAAAAATATATTTGATTACATAGTATACAAACATGTCAATAGCTTATATATAAATAATATGCAAAACATATCAGATATAAGGTTATAGCAAAATGGTAAGAGAAACCCTTACTGTCATCTAGGTCAAGGGTTCAAGCCACATGAATTTCATGGATTTAGAGTGCCACATGCTGGATGATGTAGCGTCAACTGGGTGACGTGGCGCGTGTCGGGTGACGTGGTGTTAGGATTATGCTCAATAGCAAGAGTGTAATATTGTAATTAACAATCTTTTTCATATTAATAAAGTGATTTCTGGTTTAACAAATCGTATAGCATTTATAGTTTAATATTATAATTGTCAAAGTAAATAATCATAAGGTCTAAAGACTATGAGAAAAGAAGAATTGTTCGTACATCTGGATATGTATGTGGTAGACACAATTCTTTAGTTAGTCTTGAATATTGTTCACAACTTAAGTTAAAGGTTGGGCACCTTTATCTTGTTAAAGTTGTAGAATTCTTTTGCTAGCATTTGAGTGGGATCAAATGAGATATGATGAGTCTAAAATCATCGGAGTGTCTTCGAGCAAAAGAATCTAGTGCACTGGGTGCGTTGAACTGGATCACAATGAAATACTTTATCTATAACCGTCAGTAGATAAAAGTCTTTTCATTATCAGGACAATCGGAGAGTCTATCTTAATCCTGAGATAAATGATGGACTTATGGTTGCAAGTGATATCATTTGAGTTATCAATGAGTACGATTATATCGCATAGTCTATCCTCGATAGTTTGGTGATATTCATTTGTTAACGATAGAGGACTTCATTTATAGATATGGACATCGTGGCTCCATTTGTTAAATGAGAGTATAATATCATCATATGGATGTTTTGAGCTAATTGGATATTAAATCTCAACGTTGAGTTTTCGATAGTGTCTATTGAAAACATGGCTTCTGGACAAGTCAAAATATCCAAGTTCAAAACGTGGTCATATGAGTAAATATGGTAACTTGGAGAGTTATAGGCGGTCTATGAACTCTTGGCGATTACTGATATTAATCACGAGGATACACTATCTCCAATATGATTGTCTAGGGTATGAATGAGGAGCATCTTCCTTTTCTGTCTTTATTTAAGAGTTCAATTTTAGCTCTTTAGTGGAATGAGTTAAAATTAATGGATCGGACCTAAGTGAATCATTTGTTGATTGTGATTAGGTTATGTCTATTGAAGCTTAAATTTAGATAGCCCGCCAAGATCCCCAATCCACACGGACTTGCATGGATCACTTGATATATTCTACCGGACCAATTTAAGGGTCCATCTAGAATTGCATTTAATATATTAAGAATATAATTTGCACATTATTTATGTAATAGGCTACTCAATTATATTAATATATTAATGAAAGGCATGTGGGCTTGTTTCTTTTAGTAAGAATGGGTCTGGTTCACATGTGGGCTTTTTATTTAAAGTCTAATGGATTAAATAAAATAAGAAAATAATATTTGGCCCATTTATTTTAAGTGGGGCGGCAAGGTGGTTTTTAACCTAATATATTATTTTGTTTCATTGTTTTAATTAAATAAGAATTAATTTATTTATTGATTAATTGTTTAATTAAGAAACAAATCTTTTCTGATCAGGAAATATATTTCCTAGAGTAATACTATTGGTAGTAGTTTACTAAAAGTAAAAGACTTGTTTGATAAGAAAATAAATAATTAATTTTATTTATTTAATCAAATAAGAAGTCTTTTTTTATTTAGTCAAATAAAAGAATAAAAGATTTATGAATTAAATTAGGGTTTGAAGTCTATTCTTTTATGGAAATTAGGGTGCAACACAAACTCCTTTTAGGAGTGTGATTTGCGGCAACCCTAATAGAAAAAGAGAGCAAGATTTCGGCAACCCTAATTGAGGAAGAGAGAAAAAATTCGGCCACCTATATATTCACATGTATAGAATTCGGCCACCTAAGGTTTTGTGCTTGAGAGACAATTTTCTTCTTCTTCTTAATTCATAGAGAACATTATTTTTATTCTACAAAAACATAAAAGAGTGAATAGATTATTCTTTGATGGTACACTATTTGCTTGTTCATCAATAAGCTTGTGTGTACAACATCGATTTAGGTTCACGCGAGTTTCGATCATTAGATTGAGAACTCAAAAGTGACCGGAATAATCTTAGTCTTCTTTTGATTGTTTTTGTGACTAACAAAGAAAAAGAAAAGTTTGTTTGTCCATTCACAGGTTTGCAATTCAAAGAAAAGGGAGACCACGCTCCTAGGTGATTCACGTTCGTGCTAGGATTGAAGATCTTGCGGATTACCATCGACGTAAGTCAATCGGATCATGCGACAAAACGTATTCTTCTTTTGTTAGATAATATATATGTTTAATTGATTAAAGGGTTTAAGGTTCATAAAAAGGAAAATTTTTAAAAGTTACTAAATCTATTTTTAGTCTCGCTTCGGCTGCATGTACTACGGTATTTTTCCCTACACGTGGCGACTATCAAGTCGAGTCACGCTTTTTTTTTTTATAATTTGACTATTTCCGACGGCTTATTGCCGTAAAAAATAGTGGTAAAGTTGTTAGAAATATAAGTAATTTTGACCATCTTGAATTACTATTACTGACGGCATTTTCATCTTTTGGCCGTCGGAAATGGTATTATTTTTTACGGCTCGTCAGTTAATGGTTATTTCTGACAAGCGTATTTGTGATAGCCTCCGACGGCTTTTTCCCGTTGGAAAAGCATATTTCCAACTGGAAATAGTCTTTTCCAACGGCATTTAGCTATCAAAAAAGACCATTTTTTTTTTTTTTTTTTTTTTTTTGAAGTGAGCTTTCATGCCATCTACATATAAAGCATTGGACAAGGAGGGTAAACTGGGAATGGAGATGGTTCCTTTCCCTACAACTCTCTTTTTAGACCCATCACCAAAGGTGATAAATCTCCCTTCCTCCATGACAAGAGTCTCAAAGAAACTCTTGTTTCCCGTCATGTGTCTAGAGCACCTACTATCTAAGTACCAAAAATTAGAAGAATTTACCTTTAAGGCAATTTGAGCAACATGACAAAAGTATTCATCTCTTCTAATCCACCTAGGTGAAACATTTTCTTTCCTAGTGGTCATTGGAACATGGGCTCTAAATGTCCTAAGATCATTCAAATTGGTTTATTTTTCCTAGGGACATGCATATTGGCTCTACCCTTTTTCTTTTTAATCATGCTTTCAACTCTATGCATTTTAATGTAATTAATGCAATTTGGTCTAATATGACCTTTAATACCACAAAAATGACAAATGAGAGTAAAGTGAGGAATCATACCATGTCTTCGTGTATGCATTGGAGCTTTCCCATGTCGTTGTGGTTGAGTCGATTTATTGCTTCTTCGTTGTTAAACCGGTCTACCTTGTTTCCTTGGTTGAGCATGCATGATTGGTCTCTTTCTTTGGTAAGCCATGTGTTGAGGAAAGTTAGCTTAAGGAGCTCTTATAGGTTGAGCTTGAGGTTGTCTTCTAGGCGACACCTTCACTTGAGCACTATGTGAGCATTGTCCTAGATCAATCTTCTTCCTAGGATTTTGCACCAAAGTTCTTTGTTGCTCAAACTCTTGACAAATACGGTCTTGTTATGAGTGGAGATCTCCTTGTCATCTTCAAACCCAACACCTTTCTTGTCACAAGGGCTTTTTCCAACACTTATCATATGGTCTAGTTTTCCCATGCTAGAGGCCATCTTAGCGATTAATTCTCTAGCATCTTCAAGCTCCATTTCCATTCTAGCTCCATTTCTATTCTAGCTTCATTTCTCTTAGCTAAGACTATCTCTTCTCTTAGCTTATATTCAAGCTCCTTGGACTCATTATCTCCTCACCTAAGTAGGTCACTTTGGTTGATAGCTCAAGGTTTTCTACTTTTAACCTTTGAATTTCCCTTTTGTTCTTTATCCTTGAGCTTTCAAACTTGACTATGTAGTCAAGAACATCCATACTCTCCACATTTCCATTTATGGAGTTAGATGAAGAGTCATTATCACTTGAGTCATTTTCCTTTTGACTCTCTTCCTTTTCTTCACTAACATCTTTGCTCTTATGGGAAAAAGCAAAGGCTATGAAGTTAGACACTTGATCTTCATCATCCAAAGATTCATCTCTCTCATCCGAGTCATCACTTCCACTCTAAGTGATGGCCATCACATTTCCCTTCTTCTTGTTCTTCAAATTTCCATAATCGGGAGCGATGTGTCCTATGCCACCACACTCAAAGCATTGGATCCCATTTCTTTCATTATTCTCTTGCCTTGGCTCAAACTTCTTAAATGAAGCCTTTTTCTTCAAGTCTTAGCCTTTGGATCCAAAACCCTTCTTCTTGAATTTGATAAACTTCTTAAACCTTCTCATCAATAAGGTCATGTCTTCATCCGAGTTATCATTTTCCTCCTTCTCAACTTTGGAGGCCTTCAAAGAAATTCTTTTTTACTTCTTAGGAGGTGTGGAGCTAAGACCCTTCCTAAACTCATAGGCTAAAAGCCTCCCAATCACCTCATTCGGCTTCATATTCTTGTAATCACTATTCTTCTCTAAAGCCGTTACCTTGGACTCAAATCTCTCGAGAAGCGATCTCATTATCTTTTGCTTGATCCTTATATCCGAGTAAGGGTCACCAAGTTGATGACTTTGATTGACAATGTCCATCAACTTTATCTCAAAGTCGTTGAAGCACTTGTTCTCCTCCATTCTAAACATCTCAAATTGAGTTTGAAGGACTTGAAGTTTAGAATCCTTAACTACTTCGGTTCCCTCATGTGCCGTCTCTAGGATGTCCCTTGCCTTCTTAGCGATCTTAGTGTTTTGAATCAATTTGTATTGATTCTCGTCCATAGCACATAGGATGGCAAGCATCACCTTTCTATTCCATTTGGATGCCTCAAACTCTTTAGCATTCCATTGTGCCTTAGGCTTGAGTACATCCTCTCATCCACATGTAAGAGTCATCATTAATGAACCGTAGCCGTGTTCAACCGCCATTCAAGCTCTATCATGGATTTGGCAAATGTACGACTCCATTTTGCCTTTCCAAGAGGCATAATTTATCCCGGTGAGCAAGGAAGGCCTTGTGCAAGAGGCACCCTCGTTTCCACTACCGTTTCCATTCATAGTGTTTATGAATGAATAAAATGAATGCAAATGCATGAATAATCAAAAATCACACAAAATGCAAAACACACCAAAAGCAAAGGATATCCTAAATATGTCTAGGAACCTGCTCTGATACCAATTGAAACAAATATGGTGTGTCTAATTATACCTATAGAATGGGGGGGTGAATAGGTTTTAATCAAATTAATTACCAATTTTTCTTGGTTAGTCAATATTCAATAAAAAGCTTCAATCTAGTCAAACTCAGTCAATTTAATCTAAGTGCGGAAAACAATAAATTGCTCGTTGATTGATTTACGTGAGAAACCCTCAATAGGGAAAAACTCACGAGCTACTATGTTAGCCACACACGGTCCTCAAATCCACTACTTATAATGATGTTTACAACCTAAGTTGACCACCATCAAACCATACTTGGTCACTAACCCACCACTACTACGGTACTACCCAACGGGCCTTTAATAGCGATTCTAGACCTACTTGCTTACGCACTAAGCAACTTAGTCACAAGGAAGAGATCAACAACCTAAGTGAATATAATGATATTCAATATGTAAATAATGCTAGGTTACACCATGTAAGATCTTAGATTTGTGTTGGCTTGATTCCATTGCAAAACTCTTTTTATTTGTATTGATTAGTTGCTTAGGTGTTTCTTGGAGAGAAGAAGTTTCAAAGGTTAAAAGCAACGTATCTTGCAAATATCGTCTTCAAGAGGAACATCGCTTACTTGGATGCTAAGGTATCAAGATACTTCTTCCTCTTATAAGGCGTAAGTGCACACACACAAAATTCATACATGTGTCCCTACATAGTAGTTCAAACATTTGGTATAACACATTCACACACTTCTTAGTATGCTTATGCATTGGTCTCTTATAGACAAACATTGTAGAATTGCATGCTTTGTGACTATCTCTTTGATATGGCATGCTTGTGTGAATTTGTATTTATTTGTTTGTGTGTTTTGTATTTTGGACTTCAATATGTTCTTATTTGATTCTTTATTGAGTTCCGGTCATTTCGGTTACTCATTCATAAGGTTTCGAGTCCAAACGACTTAGATAGGCTACTTTGCGTTCTCATTCGTTGAGTTGACTTCATCGTCATTTTTCGAGATGATTTCTCAACCTTTTATCAAAGTTTCTTAGTTGTAGTCGTGCGTGAGGGAGTCATGGTTCGTAATCCGAAAATGGATTCAAAATCGGAGTTCGGATGCCCAAAATATGGCTGAAGAACGTGAGGGAGTGTGCGAGAGGCAAGCATAGCCAAAGGCCATGCATTGCCCAAGCCGTGTGGGAGCCGTGGGGCCCACGGCCAGAGCACCACTCTAGTCCCGTGTGGCCCATGCGCCCCACAGGGGGTGCTGATGTGGCAGCCTCTAATTGGCTCACGTCTTCCTCTCTCTTCTCCATATCTTTTCCCTCCATTTATATTCAAAATCCTATGCAGAATTCTTTACAACTTTTGATTTTTTATTTTGATCATATCTCTCTCAAATCAACTCCAAATTGAGTGATTCAAAAACCAAAATTGTTGGTCTTGAAGAGAGCTACAAACCCCAAGCATTTTTAGAGCCATTTGAGTTTGTCATTTTTCCCAGTGATCTGATTTTAGTACAAGACTCAACTTTTGTATGTGAAACTTCTTCTTCTCACTTCATCTTTTGATCATCTCTTTTAATCTTCATAATTGATAGATGATATGTGTTTAGAATGTTGTTAGATCATATTCTAGGGGTGGTTGATTTATTGATTGTTGAGTTTTAGCCATTTGATTTCAATTGAACATATATTGCTAAACTTGACCTATCTTAATATTGATTCTAGAAATACTTTTTGTTATTGAGCTTGATTGTTGATTTCTAGGTTTTTGTCACATGTTCATGAACTAAAATTTTTGATTGTGCTATCTACCATTTAAATCTAGTTCTTGTTTGGATTGAATATGTTGTGGATTTCAAGTGTTAACTTGTTCACTTGATTTCAAAGCTAGTTTTGTGATTTCTATTGAAAACTTGTTACTCTAACTTTGATTGACATGTTTAGGTTTCTAGATACTTTTATGAATGATTTTGAATGTCTAATCTAGATCTCTAATCACATGTTCATAAGAATTAGCTACATTTGCTTATGAGCTTGATTTGTGCAAATCTAATTCTTCATAGAGTGTTTGATCTACTTGCTCTATTTGCTTGTGTTTGCATCATTTGCATCACTTAGATCATTTTTCTTGTAAAAGGTTGAAGTCTCTTGCAAAGTAAGTGAAGCTTTGTCTTGAGCAAGAAGTCTTGGCTAGGAAAGTGTTCCGGATAGCCAAGCAAGAAGTCTTGATTAGAGTCGGGAGGACTCAGATAGTCAAGCAAGAAATCTTTCTAGAGACATGAGCATCTTGGATAGGAAGTTGCTTTCTAGAGGTGTAGGACACATCTCGGATAGGAAGTAGGCTTGGTAGTTCACTAGACCCGAGGGTAGATTAGGAGGTGATAGCTTGAGCGAATATCATGTGTTGATAGCTTGAGTGTGTAAGTCTTTTTCATATAGTGGATTGCTTTGCCGGTGGTTGTGGTATCAACCCGTGGATGTTTCCTCTTTGAGGTTTTACCACATAAAAATACTTGTGTCAAGTTTCGTTTTTATGTTTCTTTATCTTCCATATGTTTGTATTGATTGCATTACTTGTAAATTGATTTTCACATGTGTTGATTAAATCAATTCAATTGTTAAGATTCATCAAGTGTACTTTTAATTGTTGTCTTCCGCATATTTTTTGTATATTGGAAGAATTTGGACCTATACCTATTCACTCTCCCTCTAGGTATATATTACACTATATTGCTTAAGGGAATTTTACACTAAATGCTTATCTAGGAATTAAAGATGTCAACAATAACAATCCTAGATATCATGTGTCTACATGTCATATGTAAACTTAGCTATTTAAGATAAAACAATCCTAGATGTCATATCTATCAAAATACAACTCTCAATCAATCAACACAATAATCTCAATCTTGTAGATAGAATATGTTCTAGAAGCATACAAGTAATAAATGAGATTTCTTCTAAAGTAAGACACTAAAGTGAATGAAATTAGTGAACAACTTACTAAGTTATGTGTGTTGAAGAAGACCCATGCATATATGCATCCTAGATGAACCTAGATGATGCTAGATGATGTCTAATGCACATGGAAATGGGTTTGAGTAATCAAAGATGAGTTCTTGAGTAATTTTCTCTCTTGGAAATGTTCTAAGTTAAAAAAATGATTTTGAACTCTTAAAAACGACCTAAAGACAAAGTAGCATATATATAGGATGTCCAAATGATGCTACATCGTTTTGATAAAAAAAAAAAGCTCAAAACTTTGCCTTGGTCGCTGTACAAAGCACTGTACGAACAGCGCTTGTACATCGACTCACCTGGGAATGAAGAACAATTTCTTCATAGTTGCTCTACAAACAGGGACTCTGTAGAGTGACAAAACTCTGTTCCTCTCTGGTTTTCAATGGTCACTATACGAGCACTGTACATACAACACTTTGTATAGCAACTGTACAGCGCCTGAAAAATACAATCAGGTGTGGCGCTGTACGTAGGGCGACTGTATAATACCTGAGACCAAATTACACCAAGTCTCAGATAGGCGCTGTACGTACAACGCCTGTACAGCGACTCTTACACCGACATGCATCCTAATGCCTATCCTATCATAACAATTATCAAACAAGATGCAATCAATTAAAACATGCATGAAGAGAGTTCAAGAACATGAATGCACACATATAAAACACACAACATACAAGAAGTATAGATATGCATGAGTTGTGTGTGTGTGCAACTAAGTCTCTTTAATGCAAATAAGCACAAGTGTTTTACTTTTGGAGTGCTTATCATCTTGAGGTCTTGAGAAGGCCTTTGTTAAGCTTGATCACCAACAATTAAAAACCTAAGCTACCCTTACATAGTTACATTATAAACCCCAAATTTGGTTTGTCACTGAAATAAGCCAATCAAACTTTGAGGAACTTACACGACCCTTTATTATATATGATTGGCAAATTGACCCGGGTTCAATAATTAGAACCCCGAAATAGGGTCAAGTTTTGATAAATTACTGTGCAAGGCTTGCCAAGCCTGGTCTGAATCTAAAATGCCTAAGCCTGTACAGTAACTTTTAATAAATTAGTAAAAGAAAATATTAAGACAAATGCATCAGCCTGTCAATCACGTCAAATTGGTGAGAAATGAATTTAATAAAAACTAATTTTTTTTAAACAAAAGATAAAAGAAAAGAAAAAACATTCAGATAATATAATAAAAATATTAATAAGAGATTCTGATAATGCAATGAGAGTATTAAGTTAATAAAAAAAATATTTTTTTAGATATAAGATGAACATTCACATTGAATTAAAAAAAACATTAACAAAAGATATTGAAAAAAAAAAAAAAAAAAAAAAAAACCCCAAAAAGGTGTGAGATTTGAGATTGCTAAATACGTATTTCAACAACACATTTAATGATGAATTTAAAAATTTAAAAAAAAAATACAAGTTAAAATATAAAAACAATAAAATATAATGACTAATGTTGTCGAATTTATTATATTTATAACTGAATGTTTAAATAAATATCGTTAGATGTTTATGTAAATATCGTTAGATGTTTATGTAGCTTGGCGGCAAGTCAACTGACTTAGGTGGTTTTGTCAATTAAGGACAAGGATCCTCTCCTCACCTCACCTCACCTCACCTCACCTCATCCTCACATTTTTAAAGCATGCGATTGATTGTTAATAAAGTGTCAATCATATCTTAACCATTCATTCATTGCAATGCTTATGTGTCATAAGATTAAGTGAGGTAAGGATGAGGTGAGGTGAGGAGAGGATCCTTGTCCGTCAATTAATTGGTTCGATCCTCACTGTAATCAATTTTAATTAACTGTTTTGATTCTCAATGTAATCAATTTTCAAAATGAGATTGATTTTGTAAGGGGCGCAAATCCGATAAGGCTCGAGTGCAATTTGGCCCAGATCGACATGGTCGTGAATTTACTGTCGGAATCCTTTAGTCAATTCAAGTTAGACTATACCATACCTTGAATAATAAGGTGTATTCTTATTACGAACAAGGATATGGAGGTCCACACTATTGAGAAATAGGAATGTAAGTCTTTTGCTAAGCCCAGTCCAAAAAAAAAAGGCAAGAAGCAAAAGAAGAATAAGGTTCATGGGTGAAACTAATAATGCACGGTGTGTATAAAACTATCGGGGGTGGGGGGGTTTAAAGTGCGGGAATTTAAATAAGGCTTGATTTTTACGTGGAAACCTTCAACAAAGAAAAACCACGGGTTGTTATGTGCACCACAAACGAACCTTGAATCCACTAATTGCAATAACGTTTACAACCTAGGTTGACCTTAACCTCTCACGGTCTATAACCCACCACTACTACCCGCAGGCCTATAAAAGTGGACCTAGTCCAATTTGCTTGCGGCCTAAGCAACCTTAGCCACAAGACTTAGTTCTCACTAAAGAGATTAAACAACCTAAATAAATATGTAAAGATATCCAAATATGTACTTAGTACTAGGTTACACTAAATACTTATCTAGGATAATAATATGACAATTAAATCAATCCTAGATATCAATTGCTAAATGACATGGCATAAAGCATAGCTAACATAGATTAAGCAATCCTAAGTTTAGCTATCACAAAACAACACTCAATCAAAACTACACAACTATCTCTATCTTGTATATACGAATATAATTTAAGAACATACAAGTAATTAAAGAGATGCCTTGTTAAGTAAAACACTAAGATTAGATGAAATTAGTGAAGAACTTACCAAAGCAAATGTATTGAGTAAGACCCATGCAAGCAATCATCCTAGATATACTAGAAGATGCTAGATGAAGTTTAATGCATATGAAAATGGCTTTGAGTGTTTAAATGAGCAATCTTGTTTGCATTTTCTCTCACAAATCTCTCTATTGAATTTAGGGTTCTTGATATTGAAAGAGTTAGGTTCAGAGAGATGAGAAAGTGAAGTATTTATAGAGGCCAATGAAAAGCATGGTGAAAATACGAGATTGCTCGTGAAGCTTACCGATCGGCGATTTCAGTCGGTGGTTTTAAAACCGCCGAATTGATCCCAAGAGAATAGGGGATCATTGGTGGTTTCATGATCGCCACCAAACCGTCGTTTTCGATACCGAGATATTTTTAATTCAATCAAGTCAAAACGGCGATTTTGAACGGCGGTTGGAAACTGTCAATCGTAACCGTAGAATCATTCCAGAGACTTCTAGAATTGAACGGCAGTTTCATTCGGCGGTCATGGCCACCGATCAAACTGCCGTTTCACCACTGTTGGTGAAACCAAAGGAGAAGCCAAAGGCATTCTTCGAAAGTGATCATCGCGCTAACCAAGAACACCATTGTGTATGCACGGAAGTTTTAGAACAACATTTAGGAAACAAATTACTAGACACACTAACACACAACCAAATATAACAAAAAAGTGCAAGTGTGAAATGTGACATGTGAAGAGGATGCACACAAAAGTAAAGCATAAATATGCAAACATTACAAGTGTGTGTGTGCAACTAAATCTTTTTAATGAAAACTAAGCACTAGAGATATAGCTTTGGAGTGTTTATCATCTTGAGGTCTTGATAGGGCCTTTGAGCTTAATCATCATTCACCTAAGCTACTCTTGCAATTTAAACCTCAATTGTGGTTTGTCACCGAAATAAGTCAATCAAACATTAAGGAACTTACAATGGGCTTGTCAAAAAGTTGACCAAGAAGGATGGGAAAGACAAAGGAAAGTGTTTCCTTGTGGGATCAAGGGGACTTAGCGAGCAATAAGGAAAAAGATAATTTATATTACCTAGAAAAATGTTTTCTGGCAGATTCTACAGAATCTTGAATTGTAAATTTTGGAGCCACTAATCATGTTTGTAATTCCTTACGAATGTTCCGGGAAACGAGAAAGCTAAGTAATGAAGAAATTAGTTTTCGCTTGGGCACTGGAGCACAAGCGTTGGCAGAAGCAGTGGGAGAAGTCGTTCTTTATTGTGATAGTTTTAAAAGTTTGATTTTAAAAGACATTTATTATATACAAAAGTTTAGGAGAAATTTGATTTCTGTTTCTAGCTTAATTAGACTTGGTTATTCGATTGTTTTTAATAAATAAGGTATTTTTAGCAAGAATAACAAAGTCTTATGCAAAGGTACATTGATGAATGGTCTTACAAGATTCTGGTCGGCTTGTGGCATCTATGGAGAAAGATTAGCGCAAGGGATCCGCCAACCCTTAGTGAAATTCATCATTTTTATATGCTTGGCTGATCAGACTCTGGAGGAACGTTTCACCTCCAATCTAACTCCGTAAACCATTGGATTCTTGGGGGATTTGACTCGAAGCCCCATCCCTCGTTCAATAAGGATCATAAGGGCTTCATTTGGGGATTCCCTTCGTCGAACAAGTTTTGGAAGAATAGTTGGTTCTTCGTCTCGGGTGACTGGGGCCAGGTGGTAATTGCAAACAGTCGTCAAGGACTGACCAGTAATAGCGTCCCAAGTCAATTCTTTAGCCCGGACGTCCAGTCCAAATCCCCCCACTATACTGACCATGGAGGAAGCTACCGCGTGGTCCTTGTGGCAACTCAATCCTGGGAGGACAGGGATCACCACTCGTTGCTGGCGGAGAGAGAAAGACTTGATTAAAGGACTTTTTTAGGCTATCTCATCGAGCTGAAGACGATGTAAGTCCATTTTCCTTTGATTTGTTCTGTGTCTATTCGTGTCTTCATCAGTCTAACATTGTTTCAGACAATTATCAGTGTTTGATAATGATATAGAAGAAAACGCAAGATCTACCTCACTCCACAACTTCTCCTTTCGCAGCCATCCTCAGGATAGTATCATGAAGTTTTTGCCACTGAGGAAGCATGCTCCAGGCAACTTCTGACCACCTTAATCACACAGGAACAAGAAAATTTCTCAATATTCCTGTCCGTATAACAAAAAAACCTTTACATGATAAACTTTGATTTCGACTCGGATCAACCATCATTCTACATTCTAAATGCAAAGCTCGACACAGTAACTAACCTTAGTTGGATCAATAATTCCTGCAGCCATTAAATATTCGTATATTCCGGTTAAAGCACTGTAACCATATTTAGGATTGTCACTAGAGATCACCTGCGAATAAAAAAATACCAACTTCAATCAGAACCAATAAAACCGGAATACATTTATAATAAACAGCAAAGAGAACAAAGCCTTTTTACCTTCTCACTGAAAACACTTCCATTAACACTAGCATTTTTGGCAATCAATTTTAATGGGTAGCTGGGAGCTCTTTTAATGATATCGGGTCCAACCTGCAATTAATCAAACAATAAGAAGTAGTTTTCGTCTATATATGCATCATACCCTCATCATGTTGGATTTATTTAACACCATTTTAAAGCGTTCTTACTTAAGATCATTTTCTACAGGGCTCTAAGACTGATGAAAAACTTTAAAAACACCAGAAAGTTCAGGCTGACCTTTTCTTCGTACTTATCAAGGGTTTTGTCCCGGGTGACTGAATTCTGCAGTCCACTTCTTTGGCTGAAGTAGCCAGATATAACATGCTTGATCATTTCTGCAGTGCTATCACCGCGATCAGCCAACTCCGGTTGATTGGCAAACAATTTCAAAGAAAAAACAATCGGTACCCGAAATTCGCTTCTCTCCCAAGTACTCAGCTGTGGAGAAAACAGCTGATACTGCAATAGGATCTAGTCCCTACATATATGAATCACTAATCAAATTATATTATCCGGGCAATGTTCTTTTACTAGAAACGTTGTCTAGTACTACCAAATTCCATTAGGATAAATGAATAATTGAAATGAAATGTCTTTTTTGTATTTTTATCAAAAATGTTCTTTTTCTGACAGAATGTGAACTAATTGATACCTATATTTGACAAAGCATCCGTTAAACAAGATTCAGTATTTTAAAGAAATAAACACTACCCAGATCAACCATTTAAAGTAGAATAACACTTGACAAGTACTTTCCCAAACTGTAAGTGTTTCTACAAAAGAGAATTTAGCTAGAAACCTTTTTTTATTTTTACAATAGTCACAACTCACAGACCAAGATCTAAGTTGGGTAAGCATTATTGCTACTCTAAAAGGTAGTGAAACATGGTATCAATAATTGTTTATGTAAAGTAACATGAAAGATACAAAATTTATCAAATGCAAAAGCAACAATTCTGACAAAGATACTTTCTTTTGCAACAATTATTATAAAAAAAAAAAACAATTAGCTCCATTTGAACAGAAGATGAAGCCCCAGCTGCAACAGAAAGGACCAACGGCAAACCAGATCTATAAACATGCCAAAAGAAACACATTGAGCATGCAAATGAGCAACAGAATAACAGGTATCGCACCATACCAGCAGCAGCAATGGAAAGATTTGATGGTCGCGAGAAGGTCATTGTCCCATAGACATGGTCAAAGACTGCATTTGGACGATTAACATCTTCTAAATGTCCAGCATTACCCGATCATATACTCAGTCTCAACCCAAGAGCTCCCTGGTTGGAAAAGCTTTAGCCACATTAATAATATAAGCAATTTTAAAGAAATAAGATATAACAACAAATAATTAGTATTTAGACAAAATTAGTTCGACCTATATCATACTATTTGCAAGTTAGAATATATGCACATGCATAAAAATAAAACAGTCAAATAATTAGTATTTGACAAATGATAATATAAACAATTGAAAAATGTTCCTCCCTCTATCCCAAAGTTAGTTATTGGTCCACCAAAGTCCCAGGGTTATGAAAAGTCAAGTGTTAATTATCTGCAAGTTACTCCACAGACATGGCACTGATAAAACACATGAAGGGAGACATATAGCCTCATCCAACCAGATTATTTCAACCCTACAGGCAAATGAATCAATCTAATATGATCCTCCATCCAAATATAAAATATTGCTCAAATGATTACTAATAAAAGGTTTATCTTTCCAACAAGTTGAAAAGTAATCAAAGCTCACTGAAGATCTTCCTACGATGCCATAGAAACTTACCACACAGGAACAAGTAATCTTGCCAGCTGCCTAGAAAAACCACATTCAAATGTTGACCCTTCGTCCAATGATTTTCCTATCAAATCCAGCAACCATTGTCCCACAGAGCTCCCCTCAAGTCCTACCTACAGTTATCGGAGAGGAGAAAAAGATAGAAGGTGATAAATAAGGGATGATAGGGAATATGTGGCTTCAAAAACAAAAAGGGAAAATGTGAAATCCTATTGAATAATTATATAGAAAGGACAAGAAAATTCTTGATATCGTTGTCGGTGAGTTTCTCCAGATTAAATAAAAGCCATTTTTCAGTTGTTAATCCTTTAACCACTCCGTATATAATATTACACTTCAATTATAATGGCCCATGTACCCACACCATACATGAATTTATATGCACTTGACCCAAGGCACTTTGATATACATTTTGACATTTTGAAGCGCTCTAACACATGCATGCAATTGACATAAAAGGAAATTTAAGTGGCATATTCCCCCAAGTCCAACAGGATCTTTAATGATAAGCAGCTCAAAAACTAGAGTTCAAAGTAAACTAGAGAAGCCTTTCACTTAACTTTACGGATTTTATATGCAATATGTTAACATACTTGGGGAGAAAATTTTGGTGAAAAAGACATCTTACTGTTTCTTTTGCAGTGGACATAGCAAGAACACCAGCACCCATTTCAACCTCTTGCAATCCAACAACAACAACAATGCCAACATCTGAAGCAGCAGAACCAAGCCAAGATATAAGTGGGTCATGTAAAGCTCTCCCCTGTCCAACATTCCATGTACCGGTCAATATTTTCAAATTTTCTATCCGCGTATATAGAATTTCCTTCCTAGACAATATGCTGTCAACTGGCCCTGGAGATGTGACATTCCACCATCGTATACCACCGTGATTGGCCAAGGTGAAAACATAACCAGGCCCCTACAGTCATTATAATCAAAGATCCGTCTATTACAATGAATTCAATAAAATTGTAAGAAATGATGATGAAAAATCTAAATATTTGAAAGAAACCAAAATAGTAATAATAATAATAATAAATAAATAAAGCAACCAACCTTGAACTTTCGCTAACTGAGCTGTTGAACTCTTCATCTGACTTAATAGGAATAATGTTTGATGGAGTTTGATGGACTTTGAAATCAAATCATAGATTCAGGAGCAGTTACAATCACAACGCTGGTCTTTCTCAGCAATATATTCTTCTGCCACAACGCTCACTTTCAAATTGGTTTTCCTGCCACTGGTCTGTTTTTATTTCTTCTTCCTGTTGTTGTTGTTTCTTTTAGGAGCTGAATTCGATATGTCAACAAGAGGCTTCTTTCCGCTCCTGTATGCCTTCCTAGACATGGCAGTTGATTCATTCGGCTTCTCAGGTATACCTTTCTTCTTCATTGGGGATCAGTTTCAAATGAATCTGTCCAACTGGGATCAAGAAAATATGTCAAGAATATTTTCCTTTGCAGGTTGGGCATTTACATGATCCAGTTATCTCCAAGGTCTCCAAATTAATAGAATAAGCATTTCCGGATCCAGTTCCATTTGCAGGTTGGGCGTTTCCATTTCGATTTTCAGCCATTTAACAAAACCTCACTGGTTCCGCTTCTAGTCTGTACACAAGAATGCAACAAGTAAATAAAGGAAAAACAAGAACTCATAACCACTATTAATTGAATTTGGTCCAAGGCCAGCCTTACTATTTCATTGTTCTTTTGTATATCATTTTTGCTTAAAAAATCTGAACCACGCAGAAACAGTGAAGACAAACCAGAAAAGTTTAGGCCCAAACTGCTGGGATCATGTTTAGCATCCTAAAATTACTTGAAAACACAATATTTTCGGATATAATGTATTTTATTTCCAAACCAAGAGGCAAAAAAGGGAACACATAAGTTCAAGAATTAGCTGCACAAAACACCACCAATTAAGATTTGCATATCATCCTGCTAAACAGAGTAAACTAGGTACAGGATTTCAAGTAAAAGACATAAAGCATCTATAAGAACCCTATCACTCACTATCTCAAACAAGAATTGAAATTTTCATGTTCAATTAGAGTTAAGGTTTGTACTCTAATTAGTCACCCAAGAACCCACAAATCGTAAAGTTACAGAATCAAGAATGATTATATTTAAAAGTAAAATCAGGGCTCCATAACTTGTAATTACATAAAATAAAATATAAAAAAAAAAAACTAATTATAGCATGCATTTAATTAATAGCAGGTAGATACCAGGAGTCCAAGAAAATTAAAAATAAAAAAATAAAAACAAATTTGCATGATATCAATCGGTCAAAGATTAAACCCATATGTTTTCAACAACTAATATACCACTATACACATAGTGATTGAACAATAGCAATCAGCCTAGAGATCACACTCAACAAAAATTACGTTTGTAGACATGCAAACAATAAATCAAATTGGAAGGCTTTTAAGTCTCAAGTAATTTGACCATTCAACACTAACAATCTCAAGGGAGTTGCATCTCAAAGAATGATCAACTACAATTTCAAAATCAGTAAACAAAATTAAATAAGGTTAGAGACATAGATCAACTTACTTTCCCCACCAAAGCTCATTTTCGGTGGTCGTCCTTAACTACACGCTTGTCCCTCGGTGACCGCGTCTTTGCACCGGTCGATGTGGCTAATGCACCAGTTGAAGTTATCAATTTTATTTTTCTTTCTTTTTTTATTCTTTTTCTTTTTTTTCTTTTTCTTTTCTTTCTTTTCTTATTTTTTTCCTTCTTGACTTTTTTTTTTTTTTTCCTTTTTTCTGTTTTATCCCTTTTTTTTTTCCTTTTTTTTTTCTTTTTTTCCCATATTTTTCTTTTCTTTTTCCCCATTCTTCGGAGCAATCTTTTCTAGAAGAAAACGCGAGATCTACCTCACTCCACAACTTCTCCTTTGCAGCCGTCCTCAGGCAAGTATCATGAGGTTTTTTCCACTGAGAAATCATGCTCCAGGCAACTTCTGACCACCTGAATCAAACAGGAACATGAAAAATTCTCAATATTCCTGTCGGTATAACAAAAAATCCTTTACATGATAAACTTTGATTTCAACTCGGATCAACCATCATTCTACACTCTAAATGCAAAGCTCGACACAGTAACTAACCTTTGTTGGATCGATAATTCCTGCAGCCATTAAATCTTTGTATATTCCGGTTGCAGCATTGTAACCATATTTAGGATTGTCACTAGAGAACACCTGCGAATAAAACAATACCAACTTTACTCAGAACCAATAAAACCAGAATGCAGTTATAATAAACAGCCTCGCTGACCACACTTCCATTAACACTAGCATATTTGGCAATCAATTTTAATTGGTAGCTGTGAGCTCTTTTAACGATATCGGGTCCAACCTGCAATTAATCAAACAATAAGAAGCAGTTTTCGTCTATATATGCATCATACACTCATCATGTTGGATTTATTTAACACCATTTTAAAACTTTCTTACTTAAGATCATGTTCTACAGGGCTCAAAGACCAATGAAAAACTTTAAAAACACCAGAAAGTTCAGGCTGACCTTTTCTGCGTAGTTATCAAGGATTTTGTCCCGGGTGTCTGAATTCTGCAGTCCATTTCTTTGGCTGAAGTAGCCAGATATAACATGCTTGATCATTTCTGCAGTGCTATCACCGCGATCAGCCAACTCTGGTTGATTGGCAGACAATTTCAAAGAAAAAACAATCGGTACCCGAAATTCGCTTCTCTCCCATGTACTCAGCTGTGGAG
This sequence comes from Acer saccharum, assembly GCA_030490815.1. NCBI lineage: Eukaryota > Viridiplantae > Streptophyta > Magnoliopsida > Sapindales > Sapindaceae > Acer > Acer saccharum. Next base: position 19,760,308 of record CM059876.1, on the reverse strand, counting down.
AAAACAGCTGATACTGCAATAGGATCTAGTCCCTACATATATGAATCACTAATCAAATTATGTTATCCGGGCAATGTTCTTTTACTAGAAACATTGTCTAGTACTACCAAATTCCACTAAGATAAATATATAATTGAAATGAAATGTCTTTTTTGTATTTTTATCAAAAATGTTCTTGTTCTGACAGAATGAGAACTAATTGATAAGTATATTTGACAAAGCATCCATTAAACAAGATTCAGTATCTTAAAGAAATAAACACTAAACACTACCCAGATCAACCATTTTAAGGTAGAATAACACTTGATAAGTACTTTCCCAAAAAGAACTCTATAAGTGTTTTTACAAAAGAGAATTTAGCTAGAAACCTTTTTTTTTTTTTACGATAGTCACAACTCACAGACCAAGATCTAAGTTGGGTAAGCATTATTGCTACTCTAAAAGGTAGTGAAACATGGTATCAATAATTGTTTATGTAAAGTCACATGAAAGATACAAAATTTATCAAATGCAAAAGCAACAATTCTGACAAAGATACTTTCTTTTACAACAATTAATTAAAAAAAAAAAAAAAAAAAAAAAAAAATTAGCTCCATTTGAACAGAAGATGAAGCCCCAGCTGCAACAAAAAGGACCAATGGCAAACCAGATCTATAAACATGCCAAAAGAAACACATTGAGCATGCAAATGAGCAACAGAATAACAGGTATCGCACCATACCAGCAGCAGCAGTGGAAAGATTTGATGGTCGCGAGAAGGTCATTGTCCAATAGACATGGTCAAAGCCCGCATTTGGACGATTAACATCTTCAAAATGTCCAGCATTACCCGATCATATACTCTAAGTCTCAAACCATGAGCTCCCTGGTTGGAAAAGCTTTAGCCACATTAATAATATAAGCAATTTTAAAGAAATACGAAATAACAACAATTAATAAGTAGTATTTAGACAAAATTAATTCAACCTAAATCATACGATTTGCAAGGTAGAATATATGCACATGCAAATTATTTGACAGTTGATAATATAAACAATTGAAAAATGTTCCTCCCTCTGTCCCAAAGTTAGTTATTGGTCCACCAAAGTCCCAGAGTTATGAAAATTCAGGTGTTAATTATCTGCAAGTTACTCTGTAGAACCATGAAGGGAGACATATAGCCTCATCCAACCAGATTATTTCAACCATACATGGCGGATGAATCAATCTAATATGATCCTCCATCCAAATATAAAATATTGCTCAAATGATTACTAATAAAAGGTTTATCTTTCCAACAAGTTGAAAAGTAATCAAAGCTCATTGAAGATCTTCCTACGATGCCATAGAAACTTACCACACAGAAACAAGTAATCCTGCCAGCAGCCTAGAAAAACCACATTCAAATGTTGACCCTTCGTCCAATGATTTTCCTATCAAATCCAGCAACCATTGTCCCACAGAGCTCCCCTCAAGTCCTACCTACAGTTATCGGAGAGGAGAAAAAGATAGAAGGTGATAAATAAGGGATGATAGGGAATATGTGGCTTCAAAAACAAAAAGGGGAAATATGAAATCATATTGAATAATTATATAGAAAGGACAAGAAAATTCTTGATATCGTTGTCAGTGAGTTTCTCCGGATAAAATAAAAGCCATTTTTCAGTTGTTAATCCTTTAACCACTCCGTATATAATATTACAGTTCAGTTGTAATGGCCCATGTACCCACACCATACATGAATTTATATGCACTTGACCCAAGGCACTTTGATATACATTTAGACATTTTGAAGCGCTCTAACACATGCATGCAATTGACATAAAGGAAATTTAAGTGCCATATTCCCCCAAGTCCAACAGGATCTTTAATGATATGCAGCTCAAAAACTAGAGTTCAAAGTAAACTAGAGAAGCCTTTCACTTAAATTTACGGATTTTAGATGCAAAATGTTAGCATACTTAGTGAGAAAATTTTGGTGAAAAAGACATCTTACTGTTTCTTTTGCAGCAGACATAGCAAGAACACCAGCAACCATTTCAACCTCTTGCAATCCAACAACAAAAAAAATGCCAACATCTGAAGCGGCAGAACCAAGCCAAGATATAAGTGAGTCATGAAAAGCTCTCCCCTGTCCAACATTCCATTTACCGGTCAATATTTTCAAATTTTCTATCCGCATATATAGAATTTCCTTCCTAGACAATATGCTGTCAACCGGCCCTGGAGATGTGACATTCCACCATCGTATACCACCGTGATTAGCCAAGGTGAAATTATAACCAGCCCCTACAGTCATTTTAATCAAAGATCTGTCTATTACAATGAATTGAATAAAATTGTAAGAAATGATGATGAAAAATCTAAATATTTGAAAGAAACCAAAATAGTAATAATAATAATAATAAATAAATAAATAAAGCAACCTACCTTCAACTTTCGCTAACTGAGCTGTTGAACTCTTCATCTGACTTAATAGGAATAATGTTTGATGGACCTTGAAATCAAATCATAGATTCAGCAGCAGTTACAATCACAACGCTGGTCTTTCTCTGCAATATATTCCTCTGCCACAACGCTCACTTTTAAATTGGTTTTCCTGCCACTGGTCTGTTTTTGTTTCTTCACAAGAGGCTTTTTTCCGCTCCGGTATGCCTTCCTAGACATGGCAGTTGATTCATTCGGCTTCTCAGTTATACCTTTCTTCTTCATTGCGGATCATTTTCGAATAAATCTGTCCAACTGGGATCAAGAAAATATGTCAAGAATATTTTCCTCTGCAGGTTGGGCATTTACATGATCCAGTTATCTCCAAGGTCTCCAAATTAATAGAATAAGCATTTCCGGATCCAGTTCCATTTGCAGGTTGGGCGTTTCCATTTCGATTTTCAGCCATTTACCAAAACCTCACTAGTTCTGCTTCTAGTCTGTACACAAGAATGCAACAAGTAAATAAAGGAAAAACAAGAACACATAACCACTATTAATTGAATTTGGTCCAAGGCCAGCCTTACTATTTTATTGTTTTTTTTGTATATCATTTTTGCTTAAAAAATCTGAACCACGCAGAAACAGTGAAGACAAACCATAAAAGTTTAGGCCCAAACTGCTGGGATCATGTTTAGCATCCTAAAATTACTTGAAAACACAATATTTTCGGATATAATGTATTTTATTTCCAAACCAAAAGGCAAAAAAGGGAATACATAAGTTCAAGAATTAGCTGCACAAAACACCACCAATTAAGATTTGCATATCATCCTGCTAAACAGAGTAAACTAGGTACAGGATTTCAAGTAAAGGACATAAAGCATCTATAAGAACCCTATCACTCACTATCTTAAACAAGAACTGAAATTTTTATGTTCAATTAGAGTTAAGGTTTGTACTCTAATTAGTCACCCAAGAACCCACAAAACGTAAAGTTATAAAATCAAGAAAGATTATATTTAAAAGTAAAATCAGGGTTCCATAACTTATAATTACATAAAATTTAAAAATAAAAAAATAAAAAATAAAATTAAAAAAAAAACTAATTATAGCATGTATTTAATTAATAGCAGGTAGATACCAGGAGTCCAAGAAAATTAAAATTAAAAATAAAAAAACAAATTTGCATGATATCAATCGGTCAAAGATTAAACCCATATGTTTTCAACAACCAATATACCACTATACACATAGTGATTGAACATTAGGAATCAGCCTAGAGATCACACTCAACAAAAATTACATTTGTAGATATGCAAACTATAAATCAAATTGGAAGGCCTTTAAGTCTCAAGTAATTTGACCATTCAACACTAACAATCTCAAGGGAGTTGCATCTCAAAGAATGATCAACTACAATTTCAAAATCAGTAAACAAAATTAAATAAGGTGAGAGACATAGATCAACTTACTTTCCCCACCAAAGCTCATTTTCGGTGGTCTTGTCCTTAACTACACGCTTGTCCCTCGGTGACCGCAAGTCTTTGCACCGGTCAATGTGGCTAATGCACCAGTTGAAGTTATCAATTTTATTTTTCTTTCTTTTTTTCTTCTTTTTCTTTTCTTTCTTTTCTAATTTTTTTTCCTTGTTGTTTTTTTTTTTTTTTCCTTTTTTCTGTTTTATCCCTTTTTTTTTCCTTTTTTTTTCTTTTTTTCCCATTTTTTTCTTTTCTTTTTCCCCATTCTTCGGAGCAATCTTTTCTAGAAGAAAACGCCAGATCTACCTCACTCCACAACTTCTCCTTTCACAGCCGTCCTCAGGCAAGTATCATGCAGTTTTTGCCACTGAGGAATCATGCTCCAGGCAACTTCTGACCACCTGAATCAAACAGGAACATGAAAAATTCTCAATATTCCTGTCGGTATAACAAAAAATCCTTTACATGATAAACTTTGATTTCGACTCGGATCAACCATCGTTCTACACTCTAAATGCAAAGCTCGACACAGTAACTAACCTTTGTTGGATCGATAATTCCTGCAGCCATTAAATCTTCGTATATTCCGGTTGCAGCATTGTAACCATATTTCGTGGAACACAAAAACTCCAAATTCGCAGAGCCTTGTCTCGCCGTCCTTCACGAACTACGTATAAAGAACAAAACAAGGGCTATGGTTTACTGTGGCTAAGGCATGCAAAGCCCAAACAAGATTCCTCTGGATTTGCCATATAAACAGATATTCAATACACTTAGAAATAATACATATGAAAGGCATTTGACAGTCTGCAAGTCTATCACATGAAGAAGAAGAAGATTTAGGTCATTGCTCGTAGATTCAATTAAGTCAATCAGGGTTCTCATCAACATGAAAACAGAAACAATAAAAAATGAATGAAGAAGAACTGAAAAGTTGCATCTCAGAGAATGTTTGTGAAATTTGCCCTAGAAAAAGTGCTTTGATTTAATAAAAACCCTAATTTATTTAAACAATCAAAAAAAGAAATCTAATAGTAAATAGAAAATCGAAAATATATATATATATAATTCAACTCAAAACAGCATTATTTGAAGCTATATTTAGTGTACCTGTAAATGGGGGGTTGTTTGTGGGGAGTTCATGAGAAGCTGGAGAAGAAGATGGTGGTGGAAATTCAAGAAAATCTGGAGAAGATGAAGATTTGAAGTAAACAGGCGACGAGGAAGCCTGAACATGCTGAGACGCAGCGTTTTGAAGCCATGGCCAAAGCTTGGCCCAAAAAATTGATGTTCGTTGTTATTTCTTGAGTGATTCATTTGTACAGATTCAAGATAAAGGAAGAAGAAGAAGAATCGTCCCAAAAATGGAGCAGAGAGAAAAAAGTAACTTTTTATTTCTTTTCTTTGGCCGTTGGATCCGTAAAGCGGTAAAGGTATCCAGAAATCTTTTTGAAATTTTTTTAATATCGGCTATGTTGTATTTTCATTTTTATTTTTTATTTTTTAAGAAACTTTTTTTTGAATAATTTAAAAACATTTTACTGTTATATAATTAAACGGAGAACAACAGAAATATAACACATACCAAACGCTTGCAGCTTGCTTTACTAAAAGCATCTCCAACAATCTACCTTAGAGACTCCCTTAAATAAGGGTGGATGTTGATGTAAGGGGCCATTAGGGGAGTATGTACTCCAACAATACTCCCTTAAATGGTCCCTTTAATAATTATTTATTATTATTTAAATGTTAGATGTTGTGTAATAAATATTAGATGGAGTTTTTAAGAAATAAAATAATTTTAAATAGGTGGAGCCCACTTTAAGGGGGTCTAAAAACACCCCTTAATTAAGGGAGTGAACTCCACTTGAACACAATTAAGGGAGTCATTTAGGGAGTTGTTGGAGTTGCAAAAATACACATACTCCCTTAATTAAGCTAAGGGATGTCATTAAGGGAGTCTATTGGAGATGCTCTAATGATCTTCTGAATCAAGACAACATATATACGATGATCTACTGAATCAAAGTAATATATATAATTTAATAATCTTCTAGATCAAAGATAAATCTATATCATGATCTCCGGGATATAATGATTTTTAGGTGTGCTTAAAAATTGTCTCATTAAAATCTTTTGTCAAGAAAACTCAATAGGACGAAAACCCAAATATCTGATCTAATGGAAAAAGAGTACAATTTACAGGTGCCCAAAACAACTAATATAGTTCATTTGATATGCTCCTCATGATGGATCGCTCCCCTCATAAACATTCTTATGAAAACAATCTTCTAGACTACTGAGCTAACATACACTAATATTTATTTCATGATATACAATAACATGATAAATAATTGGAGGATGTAAAAGCAAAAGTCTTCTTTCGCGAAGCGTCATGAAATTGTTATTAGAGAGAAATATATGTGGTTCAAGAATAAGCATTATATAGACTAGACAAATACTTAATATATGCAAAACTAATTAGATATGCACCATAAAATGATTTGGATATAATAATATCAAATCTATAATTATATGAAATTGGATGAAAGATGTAAGTACCTCATATTTTGATTAGTTTATTCCGTTGACAAACCACAATTGGAGTTTAATATGTAAGGGTAGAATATGCGCTTCATTGTTCGTGATCAAGCTTAAATGGAATTCTCAAGCCCTAACGCTCAAGAGCTCATTAAAGGTATATCACTTGTCCTTTCCTCTTTAAAGAGATTAGTTGCACACACACACACACCTCTCTTGCATGACTTAGTCTTCTTGCATTTGTGTTCATTGCTTACATGTGTGCATTCTCTTCACCCTTCACACTTGCACCTCATTGTTGGATTTTTATGTCTGATCATGTGTTATGTAATTTGTTTCTTGAAGTATATTCGGAAACGTTCGCGCTTGCGCGATGTTTGACCTTAAAGAAGTCTCTTTCTTCACTTGGATTGGTCCTTGCTCATGGCCTTTGGGCATTTTTTTTTTCTTGAGCCCTTAGCGCATGCCATGTGCACCCTTCGTGCGCTACTGGACCAACACATCACTAGCGCAAGTCAATCAGAGGATCTACACTGGTCATGCGCTACTCGTCCAGCGCCACACTCGCGCAAGTCAAGTAAGGGCGCGTTTGTTAACGTTTTCAGAAACTATTTTTTGTTTTCTGAGTTACAAAAACAGGAAAAACCCGTTTGGTAGGATGATTTCAAAAAACTGTTTTATAAAACATTGAGAACAGTTTTCAGTTTTAATGAACAAAAAATTGAGAACTCTGAGAACAACAATTTGTTGTTTTCAGTATTCTTGAAAACTTTTTTTAGCAATATAATTTACTCAAACCAAATCCATCTTTTGGATCTTCATGGATCTATATCAAAAAGATGATGATGATTTCGATAGATTTGATGATGAAAATTAAATTTATTTATTATTTAATTTTAATTTTTTTTAGTTTTAATGTTTAATTATTTTAATATCACTTTTTCATTATTTATAATATTAATCTTTTAAAAATGATTTTAAAAATATTATACTAAACACGTTTTTTATGTTTTGATTCTCCGAATATCGTTTTCAACCATTGCTACTAAACGCGTTTTCGAATTCAAAAAATCCAAAAATCAGTTTTTCAAAAACTTCAGATTACAAGAAAACAAAAACTGAAAAACGAAAACGTTACCAAACGGCCCCTAAAGGATCTACGCTGGTCGTGCGCTACTCGTCCAGCACCATGCCAGCACATAGCCCGTTTTCTAGGCATTTTTCCAAAACGACGAAATTTCGTTTTGCCCTATCATATATGCTTTCTCTTCTTCCTTGCTCGTTTTTGTGAGCCAAAAATCAGATTTAAGTGAGAGAATGTAATCCTCTATAGAGAGAGAGAGAGAGAGAGAGAGAGAGACTCCCAAGAACTCATCTTTACTCATTCAAACCCATTTCCATATGCATCTATCATTATCTAGCATCATCTAGGTTGTGTTCTAGCATGGGTCTTCATCAACACACATAACTTGGTAAGTAGAACACCATCTTCATCCATTTTAGTGTTCTTATTTAACAAGAAATCTCTTTTATGACTTGTTTGCATCTAGATTAAGTTTTTTTATCCACAAGTTGAGATTTTTGTGTTGATTGTTGGGTTTTGTATTGTGATAGCTATTGCATCTAGGCTTGCATTCATTTTATATAGCTAAGTTATATGTATGTCATATAGCAAAATGATATCTAGAATTATTTGACATGTTCATCCAATGTTAGATAAGCATTAAATGTGTTGACCTAGCATTTATGTATTTAGAATACTCTTGATATTCACATAGGTTGTTATCTCTTCATTGAGTGTTAAGCCTTATAACTAAGTGGATTAGCACACAAGCTTTTGGTCTAGAATCACTATTAAAGGCCCGTTGGGTAGAGTGGAAGGGTTAGTGACCAATAATGGTTTGATTTGAGGTCAACCTAGGTTGTAAATTTTCATTCAAATAGTCAATTTGAGGACCGTGTGTGGCTGGCATAATATCCCGTGAGTTTTGCCCAGTTAGAGGGTTTTACAAGTAAATCAATTGACATGTCATTTATTGTTTTCCGCTTTTAAATTGTCAATTGATTGCTTGTTATATTTGGTTAATTTTGAATATTGACTAATCAAGAAAAGTTGGTAATTAACTTAATTAAAACCTATTCCTTCAGAGATTATCATATAAATACATGTATTGAGTACACCTTATAGATAAGCAATCAATACGTCTATAAGACGCATTTCAAACCTTTTAGAGGTAGCCAAACTTATTAAAATCTAGAACGTAATCATATTCATCACTAGAGAATACGTCTCATAAAAATTAGGGTGAAATTCATTTTCGTCTCTCTAGTTTGACCTAATAGCCAAACTATTCCTCCGGTTTTCAGAATTGTCTCGTTTAGTCCTTCTGTTACAATTTTCATTGAAAAAGTGAAATCTAACAAGTACATATTTATTAAATGACATTTTTACCCTCAATTTTCATAAATAAATATAAATATATTTTAAGAAATAAAAATAATAATAATAAATCATTTTCGAAAATATATATTTATATATATATATACTTCCAGGAACCCAGAATAGAAATCCATTCATCATCAATCTGAATTTTTTTTTTCTTAAATCAGTAAACAAAAAAAAACAAAAAACTCTTCAATCAAATTGCATAGGAAAAAAAAAATCAAAAACATATCTCTTCATCCAATCAAATCGAAACACACTTCTACTTCATCTTATAAAAACAAATCTAGAAAATGGTGGAGCAAATCTAGAAATCCAATCATCATTAATCTGATTTTTTTTTCTTAAATCAGTAAACAAAAAAATCCCATCTCTTTAATCAAATTGCAGAAAAGAAAAATCAAACACATATATCTTCATCAATCCAATCCAAACACACTTATACTTCATCTTAAAAAAAAAATCTGGAAAATGGTGGAGCAAACCCAGAAATCCAATCATCATTAATCTGATTTTTTTTCTTAAATCAATAAACAAAACAAAAAAAAATAATCTCTTCAATCAAATTGCAAAGCAAAAAAATCAAAAACATATATCTTCATCTAGTCAAATCCAAACACACTTCTACTTCATCTTATAAAAAAAATCTGGAAAATGGTGGAGCAAACCCAGAAATCCAATCATCATTAATCTGATTTTTTTTTTCTTAAATCAGTAAACAAAAAAAATCCTATCTCTTCAATCAAACTGCACAAAAGAAAAATCAAACACATATATCTTCATCAATCCAAATCCAAACACACTTATACTTCATCTTAAAAAAAAATCTGAAAAATGGTGGAGCAAACCCAAAAATCCAATCATCATTAATCTGATTTTTTTTCTTAAATTATTAAACAAAAAAAAAAAAAAAAAAACTAAATCTCTTCAATCAAATTGCACAAAAGAAAAATCAAACATATATAACCAAACACAAGCACCTATGCCTGCCCTCGCCAAATAAAACTGCACCACCATTGTCAAACACAACCACCAAGATCAAACAAACCAAAATCAATTCAAAAAATAATAATAATAAACAAACGAAAACCAAAATCGTCAAACATCACTACCATCATCGTCAAACAAAACCCCAAACCTTCACATTCCAGATTGAGGCAGAGCCATGGTAGAGGTTGGGTCATAAGATGGGTGGTCTTCAAGCTGGGCCAGAAGCATGGGTTTGAGCTTTAATGAAGTTTAAACTTGAAATATGGGTATGGTTTTAGGGAGAGAGAAAAAGGAAAGGTTGAAGAAGATGAAACAAAGAGAGGTGAAATCTAGGTTTTTAATTTCTCTTAAGATATTTAAAAAAAAAAAAAAGTTTTTCAAGGATTTTTTTAAATTTTGTTATTTTATTTACTGATGTGTACAGTGTATCTCGACGTGTCCCAATGACAGCCGTGTAAAATTAGGAAAATATGAGTATGCCCCTTCGTCAGACAAGCTTCTAGAAACTCTAATGTCATTTTACCATCCTACCCTCGTTGACCTAACAAAAGTCACAAAAACCCTAACGGAATTAGATGGTAGGGACTAAAATATAGATTTTTGGTAACTAGAGGGACCTGTTGACGTAATTTTGAAAACCGGGGGATCAGTTTGGCTATTTGATCAAACAAGAGGAACGAAAATGAATTTCACCCTAAAATTTAATACCATGTCTATGCGAGAAACCTTGTGTTACGAGTTGTATCTTATATCTTACAATCTCATTTTTTCTCATTATGTTTCCGTATAAATACCTATTAGTATCCAACTGGCTTGAAATCTTCAGGTGCCTGGACTATTGATCCAAATATTTTACATTTGGCTAATGAAGTCAATTCAACTTGAATTGCTTCTTTCCATTTAGGCCAATCATGCCTTTGTTTACAATTATCGATATTATGAGTTTCATAATCATCATTTATAATTTCAGTAGCTGTTGTATATATATCATCGATGATTGTTTCTTCATGATTCCACATTTCTCTCATATAATTTGTAGAAATTTCTTTATTTCTAGATCTTGTATCTCTTCAAGGATTTATTCCATTTTACGGAATTTAGTCACTTTAGTGACTCGTGTCTATTTACGGATAGTTAACTCTTAATGATGGAGGCTACAATGCCTTTCAAATTTCCTTTGACCAATTCGATGGGCGAGTCTTCAAGAGTCTCTAAGTTACTGGAGCATTGTTAATTTTGCCTTTATTAGTTCTTCACAATTGTTGGTATGAGATTATGTTCTCTTTGAAGAGTGTGTTCATTACTTATATTTTTATTTTTAATTGCGTGGCACTTCATCTTAAGGTAATTTTGCCAATGAAGAGAAGTTTGGCCACCCACATCCTTGGAGTATTCAGGCATTTATTTCCTAGAAACCAGGTATGACATTGAAAAAATCAATAAATCATGCCTATATATTATTTGGGTCAAGCTATATTAACTCTAAAAATAAATAATATGTGTCTAAACATATTATAAATTTTAATAGAATAATTACTAACTTTTCGACTTAATAAATTTTAACAATACCCAAATATAACAAGCAAGCAAGCAATCTACGAAATTAAGGTGCATAAAACAATAGAAACAAGTCAATTGATTTACGTGAGAAACCCTCTAACTGAGAAAAACTCACGAGCTAATGGGTTATCCATCTAGCCACACACAATCCTCAAATCCACTATATGTTATGATGTTTACAACATAGGTTGACTCTAGTCACACCATTCTCGGTTACTAACACATCACTGCTACCCACAAGCCTTTTATAGTGATTCTAGACCAATTGTTTGTGCACTAACACTCTTAGTCACAAGACTTGACTCAATGAAGAGATGAACAATGATGAGCGTCGTTGTGTACTCAACAAAATACGTTTTAATGTGTTCATTTTGAAAACCAATTTTCACCACTAGAAAATCCACTTATGATGTAAAATTAGTAAAGTGGTAAGCTAGGATTCGTTCCACAGGGAGGCAATAAAGTAAATTATGATAAATGGATGGTTGTATGGTTTGTCAAGCCATCAAACATACATGTAAAATAAAAGCAATAAAATGTGATAGGGAAAATAGAATGCTCAACAAGTCTAGATAAGATATATGGAATAAACAATTAAGAGAATTGTTAGGGAATTGATGGGATCGCAAGTGGATTATGGGCAATGTTTCTCAAGCTACCTTAATGAACCAATCTCACAAATGTTAACCAATTGTAGTCTTAATTGTGTTTAGACCATCACTATGAACCCTAAACAACTTCCCATCGAAATGCCTAACCGATTAAGGAGAGGGGGTTAAGGCGGGATCGGTTTATTACAATTAAAGGTTTAGATTATTGCGGTTAATATACCCTCCGACAAACTATCCTACTCACTATGCTCTTAATCCATCAAGGGTGTCAATCCAATCAATATTCTATAATAAATTATCCTAAACAAGAGTATAATCAACTAGTGGGTATACATGTCAATTATATAATGAATAGAATCTAATTATAAAATGAATAGAGCACAAATGGAGATTCAATACATATTAAAGCTTAAGAAAAACCCAATCCAAATGTTCTCACATCAATCCCTTTAGAAAGGGGGTTTAGTTACACATATTACAATCAAAGGGAAGGCAAGTAGAAGATTATGAAATCACCCTTGGGCCTCCTTTTGTAGAACTTGATCATTTCCTTGCCTTTGATGCTCCTTGTGCAAAGAGTGGATGATGAGGATGTGTCTAGATAGATGGAGTCAAATGGGAAGTAACTAAGAAGATATGTGGAGAAGATGGGAAGAAATGAATGATTGGGGAAAGTAATCTAGATTAGGTGTTGAGTTTGGGATGGAGGAGATTAGTCCAAGTAAAGAAATGGAGAATGTTGAGAGACGATTGACGGTTATCCTAGGTTGAAAAAAAGGATGAATTTCCAATTAAAAACCATGATGAATTTATAGTGTTTTCAAATTAGGTCTCGAGTGGTCAATTACCAAAACACCCCTAGACATGTCAAATTGCCATTTTGGCCCCTCAAGAGGGCCTTTTCGTAATTTTCCTAGCCAATCAGAGTTGACACAATTGTGTTTCGCGGTGAGTTTCGCAACGACGAATCAAGCGACACTGGGGGATACACAATCAGGTGCCAAAAACACTTCCTGTGGCTGTGGCGATGGCAAAGGTTGAACCGCGACAATTGTAAAGCACTTATCTCGCGGTGTGGTCGCGGTGACAGTTGGGGGTGACGCCGGCGACTTGGAGAATGGACGAGATCTGTTGGAAAGTGGCGATGACGAGCTGAATCGTCGCCGACCAGACTCGCGTTGAGCTCGTCGTTCGTCTGCACCGAAAATCGTCTTGGATGAGGCACAGGATCGCCGGAAAAGCAATTGAACTAGCTAGGTTTTGCTGGTCGTTAATGGCACCTGTCGAGAGGAAGAAGATGAAGGATGGGGTGCACTTAGTCTTGGGCCGCGGTGTAGGCAGCCTACTTCACTTTTATCTTATATGGGGTGTATGTAGAAATGGGCTGGGCGCGTTTAGAGGCCCAAACCACTATCTAAAACGCACCGCATCACTTATGATGTGGCGCGTCTGGTGGTTTTACATGGCAAATTACAGAAAGCTCCCCTAATCTCTTTGATATTGCAATAACTTCAGTCTTTCTCTAATAATTACACTTTTGCCCCCTAATTCTCCAATACTACTTCAATGCTCCTGAACTTTGTAAATACCTGAAAACACTTAATTTACACAATTAAATCATGAGATATTGCCTAAAAATCAAGCGAAAAGAGAAGAAAATGAGGGCCAAAACCATACCAATTTTGGTTCGATCAAATAACCTATGTAAATATGTAACAATATTCTAATGTGCAATTAATGCTAGGCTATATTAAATGCTTATCTAGAGATTCAATGATCGCAATTATAACAATCCTAGATATCAATATCTAAATGCAAGGCATGAAGATTTAGCTAAAGGGCAATATTGACCTAAATGCAAGCTATCAATAAACAACTTATCTCATCTAATAAACCAAGACACACAGGTATCAACATAAGCATAAATCATTCCCTTAAACAGAGAGGCGCGCATGCCCTTAAACATAAATCTTAAAAGGTACACAGGCCTCGACGAAAGGCAAAGAACATGAACATAATTAACCACACCCGGAATCATTCCCTTCTACATCAACCTATGCGGCCTAATTAGCAACAATGCGTAATTCTGCTTGGGTCGCTGAAGCCGCTGAATCATAACGAATCTTGGTCTCAGCAACATGGAGATGCTTAGAACTTTCCTTACTCATTTGAGACTTGAAATTAGATAAAATCCTAAAAGTTGGCTTCACTTTCTTTTTGATTTGGTCACCACGGGAATCCAATTATTGTCAAACATGCGATATATTGGACCATGATTAGAATTTGAAGCCTCAATATCTTGGTCTTCTGATATTTTCTCCAAATTAATCTATTAATCTTTCCTCTTTTATCTCTTGAAATCCCATCCAAATCTTGCCGAGGATTGTCAAGAATCACCATATTATTAACGCAAATATTCTCCATAGAACATTGAGGATTCTCATTATTATCTTCCAAATTTAAATACTTGGTATTCAAATCATTGGAGATGTTAACATTAATTCTCGCATCTTGATTAGGATTCTGTTCAGCTATTTGATTTTGAATTGGAGAAAAACTCTTCATTAGATCCTGATCTTCCACAAGTGCATTAAATGTGCCAATCATCACCGGAAACTACCCTTCTCGGATTGGAGTGTTCCTGGTGAATTTGGATGCTCTACTGATCTGATTTTTTTCTGACCTCATCTAATCTCATGACACATAAGTATTATAATGAGTGGGTGGTTAAGATGTGATTGGTTTTCACAACCACTTTATCAACAACTAATCACATGCTTTAAAAAGGTCAGGAAAAAAATCAGATCAATAGAGGATCCAAATCAGTTCCTAGTGACATCACCAGCTCCATCAGGCTGCTTTGAATCATTAATAGTACCATTAAAAATTTCTTTAGATGAACTTCCACCCTCTTTTATCTCTCTAGAATCGTGATTTAAATTTAAGCTTTCACAATTTGTATCTGCTCTAATTTCTTCCAAAACCTTTTTTGAATTCTCTAAGTCCTTATTTTTATCTTCCACAAGTTGATTAAATGGCTTATAAACTTCTAGAACATTTGATCTCTTTCTACCCCCAACAGAATTATTGGATTTAATCTTCCTACAGGCAACAACTTGGTGTCCAATGATACCACAGTTACTACAAATTTGGGGAAGATTTTCATAGTGTATGTACACTAGAAATCAGTGAGTTTCTCACTCGACAATAATCGATTTTGGTAGATCAATGGACAAATCTAAATCAACAAGAATTCTAGCATAATATCTGTAAGTGCGATCTCTTGTGGCCTTGTCCGAATGAAGAGGAGTTCCAATACCTTTGGCAATTTCAAATAAAATATGTGGATGCAAGTATTCCCAACATAGACCATAGATACGAATACATACCTGAGCATTGGTTTGAATCTCTGGTTCATATGAATCAAAATTTGGTTTCCATTGAAACAATCGAAAGACACCAAATGTGAGAGTGCAAGTACCGCTAGCCCATATTCTTCTCATGTCCTCTTCCAAAGAAAAGTGAATAACGTAATATCCTCTAGCCATGAGAGTTATTTGTCGGTGTCCAATAGGATTCCAGCGGGAATGAAGATGTGATTGAAGTTGTTCCATCTTCAAAGGTTGTGAACCCTTTCTTAGCATAAGTAGATCTCTTTTGGATGAATTTCTAAAATGGTATTTTTTTAACTTTTGGAATTTTGAAAATGTGTTTATTCTGATTATTTTTTGAAAATCATTGATTGGGTCAGGAGGGGAAAAAATTCTTTCTTTTAAAGCCAACTGATTTATTATTATTTTTTTCTTGGAACAATTGTTTTTTTTTTTTTTTTTTTTCAATATGATGAAGGATTTGTATAATTATTACTGATTTTACAAATTTTCGACATAATCAAATTAATAACTAAAATAACTTTTTATTGTATTCTAATTCTTGGAAACGTATACTATATGCACTGCAACTTTTTTACTTGGATTATTGTGATTGGCAGGTTAGGTTTGTGTTTGTTGAAAATACAATTTAAAAATAAATATTAAACTTTAAAAATGAAAATATAAAATTAATGTTTACAGTTTAGTTAAGATAACTATATAATAAAGTTTCTTTCACATATAAAATAATGAAATTATGTAATAAAATTAAATAATTTTATTTAATAATTTAAAATAAAAGTGAAATAATTACAAATAAATAAAAAAAGTAAATCCTCCACGCATGCTTTTATTTCATATTTATTTAGCATTTTAATTATTTTTTAATTTATTATTTTATTGTATTTAACTAAAATAAAAAGAAATGTCATTTTCGGTAATATATAGGACACACTAGGATGTGATGTGTGCAGACAAATTATAACATTTAAAAATTTTTAATTAGATGTACATGTAAAAAGTGATGCACATATAAAACACGTAATCATATATATAATAATAATAATAATAATAGAGTTTCACAATGCCACAAATCACCGTATGAGAGCTTTGGAATTAAATGTAATAAATCAAATATGATTGTTCTTAATATCTTCTATTATTAAATGTTTTTTTCCTTTCATCAAAAAATAAAATAAAGAAATAATAATAATAATAATAATAAATAATAACCATTTCCTATTCAACCTTAACATGGAATATGTTTAATTCTTAAACTTTTAAATGTAATCAATCAAACATGATTGCTCCTAATATCTTCTATTATTAAATGTTTTTTTCCTTTCTTCAAAAAATAAAGAAATAAATGATACAATTAAATCAATTTAGTAAATAATAATAATAATAATAATAATAATAAATAATAATCCTTTCCTATTCAACCTTAACATGGAATACGTTTAATTCTTAAACTTTTAAATGTAATCAATCAAACATGATTGCTCCTAATATCTTCTATTATTAAATGTTTTTTTTCCTTTCTTCAAAAAATAAAGAAATAAATGATACAATTAAATCAATTTAGTAAATAATAATAATAATAATAATAATAAAAGCAAATAAATAATAACCCTTTCCTATTCAACCTTAATGTGGAATATGTTGGATTCTTAAACTGCCAAGCTAAATTCAAGATAAGATTGATTTAGGCTATGTTTGGGATTGCTTTTACTTGAGAAATAATCATTTATTTCTCAAGTTTTGAACAAATGGGTGTTTGGTAAACTTCCCAAAAGTACTTATTTTACAATTTGCTCCTTCAATAAGGAGTTTTTGAGAAGTTGGTAAAGGGTTGCTTTTTGAAGCAAAAGCTAGCTTATTGTTTATGCAATGTCCAAAATACCCTCATTATTTTAATAAAAGACAATATTTCCCTTATATTTAATAATAATATAATAAAAAATAAAAAGAAAAAACTTAAAATTTCTTTTCAAAAAAAATAATAATTTAAAAAGTATAAACAGGAATGGTGGCCACCGCTGGAAGTCGATGCCGGCGGCTGACCGACATTCTCCGGCGATGAAGTTGCCGGAAGAAACCAGCACCTCCGGCAGCGGAAGATGCAAGAATGGATGAGGCGAGAGAACAGATGGAGGAGGACGTCGACGCGAATCCAATCGCGATTCCGTCGTCAATCCGGCGCGAATCTGTCGTCAATCCGACGCGAATCGTCGGCGATCTCGGTGGCACGTGAAGGAGGCTGACGACGATCTCGGTGGATCTGGAGACGGAGGAGGAATTGGAGAGTGACGCCGCCAGGCCGGAGTTTGCAGAGGTTGAAAGTGTGTTGGTGAAGAAAGGGAACTGAGTTGACTCGGAGGAGTCTGAGTTGACTCAGTCAGGTTCTTTTGTTGTGTTTTAAAAATGAACCGAGTTGACTCAGTGAGAAGTGATTGAGTTGACTCAGCCATAAATATATTTTTTTTTTCTGTTTAAATTTGTTATTTATTTCTTTTAATATGCTTTAGATTTATATTATTAATGATGTCTATTTTAGTAATTTTATTCAATACATTTTCTATCCTTTCAAAAGTTAAGCAATTTTAAAATTTAGTTTACCAAACACTTACCAACTTTTTCTTAAATTGATTATTTCCTAAGTGAAGCTATAAGTAGATTTTTTCTTAAGCAAAGCAATCCCAAACATAGCCTTAATATGATTGATTTCAATTTAATATTTAAAATTGTGTTTCAAGTGTGTATTTAATTTGACTTTTGCTTTTCCCATCATAATTTACTTTCTAAACATGACTCTTGGATCTTTGATTTCATTATAAAAGAGACTTTTGCTTATAAAGATCCTAAATTTTTCTTCAAATTCATTTCTCTTTTTAACTTTTTTTTTTTCTTCCTAAGTTTCACATATTTTCATGGTTTCATTTTTTTTATTCATTTATTATTCTTTTTCTTTTTTTTTCATGTTGAAGATTCATATTCTCAATATCTCTATCAAGGTAAATTCTTTAAATTAATGTTTTATTGATTTATTCATTATCTTATTGTTAATGTTTTTGTTTTATATTTTTTTAGAACAAAATTTTTAAATGAAAACAAGAGAAAAATTAAATTAGATGTTTTTCAAGATTAAAATTGTGTATGGTAGAATTTTTTGAAAATTGTTTTCTAAAATAAAAATAATGAAAATTATAACAAATACTAAAATTTATATTTAATTACATGAATCAAATAATTTTTTTAAAAAAATTTGGCATTAACAGTTAAAAACTAAAAAATAATTAGAGGAATAACAAGTTTCAAGTAAAATTATTATTAAAATAACTTTTAAAAAAGGTAAAATTGTTATGAAAAAATTAATATATATTTACATATGGTAAGAACAATTGAACACCCCATCCTTATTTTCTTTATTTAATATCATCGTCTCTCATTTTTTATTTGAAAAATCTTAACTTTCTCATATCTGGAACAAAATACGATAGATATGTTTTTTTAAATCTCTAATCTCTATTTTCTCAATCTCTTTCTCTAATATTTTTTGTGTGGCTATCACTGAAACAATAAATTTACAATTTCTTTAAGTATTATTTAAACTTAAATGTCTGGTTTGATTTCCAGACATTGTTGTAATCATAAGAAAAGGAGATTGAGAAAAAAAGGAGATGAAAATACTTCTGAATTGTTATAATCATAAGAGTATTTCGAAAGAGAAGTCGGATGAATGGGAGTCCATAGTTGAGTTTTGTATCCAAGATAAGAATGCTTTTAGAAATTATTTGGGAAAAAAAAAAAAAACAATTAAAACATCTAAATGATGATTTGGGAGGTTATAACAGCAATTTTTTTTTTAATTTTTTTTCCAAAGAATGGAAATAAAAACCTTTTACCATGTTCTTCTTAATTTCAATATTGAAAAAATAGACATCGAACGCATCAGTGCTTTATTTTATTTAGAAATTTACATGTACATATATATTTGATGAAAATATGCATATATTTTAACTAATGTAGAAGCATCTCTCTTTGTTTCTATGTCTAATATTTACCTTAGTCAAAAATACATAAATAACATCTCCATTAAATACAATTAAAATCCTCAGATTTTTCTCATTTGGCTTTCGTTATGGTTTTTCGGTAAAATTTGAAACATTTCAATTATTGAGATTATCATGTAATACTTATGGATGACTTTTATAGTGGCCTTTGAGTAGAATTTGAAACAACTTAATTATTGAGATTATCATGTAATACTCTTTGAACCTAAAAAATCATTTAGTGCACTTGACACATTAATTGAATCTTAAAAGGAGAATGGTCCGTAAAAATTATCCCAAATTGAGCTAAATAGCAATTTAAATAGCTAAATTATATTATGAAATGAGAAATTAAGAAAAAATAATTGAAAATGTACATTTGAGAGAAAAGTGGAGGTAAATTTTAAATATCTTTTAACAAAGCCCGTGCATTGCACGGGTTACACACTAGTTGTATATTAATAATAAAATACAATCTAATGTAATACAATATTACACTATTATAATGTTGTAAATACGCAGTATTCATTGTGTTCAACTATTAATCAAGTGAAGCCAACAGGGCCGTAGCTCAGCTGATAGATGGACAAGCTTATGGCTTGGGCAAATGACTCACAGGTCAGTGGCTCGAATCCTACCAGTGACTAAAGCTTTCAAAAAAATACATGGTCCTAGATTAAAAGATATTGTATAAAAAAATAAATAAATAAAATAAAATAAAATAAAATAAAAAACCTATTAATCAAGTGAAAGTAATCATGTAACGTTTAGAATACTCTAATGACTCTATCGCCATAATGTTTATTGTTGATCACGTTCCCAAGTATAGTACATTGATTTGATCGTTAATTTCAAAAATGTCTTCACTTCAAACATAGTCTAAAATATTATCGAACTAGAGTTCATGTTTCCCCATTACCGTTTGAAATAATAATTATATTAATATTTATTTAAAATTATGTTTCTTTCATAAAGAATAATTAATTGTATGTATTATATTTTTCATGGGATTGTACTGTATTTTTCAAGTCGGTGGCTCGAATCTTACCAATAACAAAAAAAACTTCAAAAAAATACCTGGTCTAGATAGATATTGTCAAAAAATAATTATTATATAAAAAATGGCAATATTTGATAATAAATTGTGTTAGAAATTAGAATGTGTGGCCATTACTCCTTGTTCTATAGATAAGTGTGCTAATTGCTAAATCTTAAAAGATAATTTTGATCGATAGTTTGTAATTTTTTTTATCAGACAACATATTACATAAAGTATCAGTTAAGGGATCAATTTTCCAAATCACAAGAACAAATAAAATGTGTGAATTGATGTGTACAATAAACAAACATTTGAATTTTTGGAATTCATGTTACAAGAATCAAAATCTTTCATTTGAATTAAAACTACTTTTCTTTTCCTTTGTCATTTTTCTTTGTGGTGTACGTGTCAGTTCGATTCTTGTTTTCTCATGATTTACTTTTACATGTTTACTCCACGTAGGGGCGGCAAAAATCTCCGACCCGCCTCAAACCGGTGAGGCTCCAATCCGTTTGGGGCAGGTTTGGAGCACTTAAAACAGGGCTCGAATCGTGTTTGAGTCAAACTTTTTTGACCCGGTTTTTTATCGGGTTGGGTATGGATCAACCCCTTATGCCTCACCCGCTCCGCTTGACCCGGTATTTTTATAATTATTTTTTTAAATATAAAAATATAAAGGGAAAAACAAATCTCTAATCTTTTTGTCTCTTTACCTAATCATATTTTATGTTTGAATTTAAAGTTTATTAAACTTAGATGTTGTGTTCTATTAAATTTAAGTTTATGTATGAATTTTAAGTGTATGTTAAAATGTTTTTCTATGGTGCATGTTTGTAATTAAGTGTATATTTAAATTTCCAATAAAAAAGAATTTTTTTTTTTGTGTGTATATATATATATATATATATATATTAATTTAATGTTAAAATTTAAGTCAATGTCCTAAAATTCAATCATATGGCAAAATAATTTATATATTTAGTGGTTTGAGATTTTGTTGTTTTTTAAGGATAAAACAAATCGGCTCATTCGGTCGGGTTTGGGACACCCCTGACCCAATCGGATCGGGTTTGGAGTGGAAATCGAAAACCGGTTTGAGTCACGGGTCAAGTTTGGGGTAACTTTAAAAAAACGGGTTTCGGGTTTGGGGCAGGCCAATCTGACCCTGATCCGACCTGTTGCCACCCCCACCTCCATGTTATTACTCGATTACCAACTTCAAACGCAGATATTGTTCAATATCATGATATTCTCTAGGTGCAAATATTGTTTGTTTGTGAAATCTAGTCAAAGATTCCTTTCAAATGAAAGAAATTCGATTAAAAAAAATCTGAAAAGAAACAATTTTTTTTTTTCTGGTTCTTGAATATGTCTTGCTCAAAAAAAATAAAATATTAAATCAGAAAAATATTTACATCCAGAGAATATCATGATAAAAAGAATCAAAACATATTTATAATATTTTACTTGGAGAGCCAAAAAACGAACCTGCCGTATTTTGATTTTGCTTTTTGTGATTCTTTGCCGCTTTAATTACCAATTTATAACATTAGAATTTTGGGTTAATTGCACTAACTAACCCTTAATTTATTGGATCTAATAAGATTTCAAAAAGATGTCCTAAACTAACACACCCATTGCCATCAAGTCAATTCGTTAACTTTAACGGTTGACTAACATTGACCTATGAAAAACCAAATATACCCCTACCACATCATCTCAAACATAAAATAGTTTTAATTAAAAATTAAAAATTTTTTTTTTTTTTTTAAAAAGATATTATTTCGACCGCTTGCAGAAACATCCTCAATTCGTGAAGGAACCTCCTCTGCGAATTGTAAGAGGTTGATCTTCAAAATTGATGAAGACACCTTCCAGTAAGTAGGAGATCGTCAAAGATCTCTTGTTTCCTCCAGTGGTGGAGTTTTACCACCGGTAGATTATCTTGTATTTTTTATATAAAAAATTTTCATATTTCAATTTTAATTAATAAAATATTTTATATTTGAGATGATGCGGCAAGAGTATATTTGGATTTCCAAGGGTCAAAGTTAGTCAACCATTAAAGTTAACGGATTGACTTGATGGCAGGGATGTTTGTGTTAATTTGGGGCATCTTTTTGAAATATTACTAGATTTTATAAACTAAGGGTAAGTTAGTGCAATTAACCCTAGAATTTTTGATTAATTTCTAAAAACATAATACTATTCTATCCAAATGTGGTGTCCAAATGATGTGGCAACACTCGAATCCATTCATTTAAATCATGCAATATAATACAATTTAAATGAATAGATTATAGTGTTCCCACATCATTTGAACACTAGATTTAGATACCAAATTTAGACAAAGTAAAATTATTGTTTCTAAAATAGTTTTTTATTTTTTTTTATTTTTTATTATTATTATTTTTTTTTATAATGCTATCTACCTTTCCCATTTACTATTTCTATTTGTCTTTCTCACTCATTACTTGACACATATACACTCTTTAATTTAAGGGAGAATTGCACAAACATCCCCGAGATTTGATATAATTGTATGAATATGGCAGTTTTGACCATATACGCACAAACCTCCCTCAGCATTTGAAAATTGTTGCATAAACATCCCCTACCATTAGATGGATCCATTAGTCAATGGTCAAACGTGTAAAAAGTCTAAAATACCCTTTATTTTTATTTTAAACAAAATAAAAAATTCAAAAATAAGATAAAAAAATATTAAAAAAATCTTTTAGAAAATATGATTGTATCTTAAACTTGAAAGCTGGAAAAAAAATTCATCTTAAAAAAAAAAAAAAAGTTTGTGCAATTCCCTGTTGATTTTAAATCAGTGTTCTAGTAAGCGCTAGGCGCTAGTCGGGTGGAGACCCAACGCCTAGCGCCTAGGTCGATTAGTTGGGGATTAATCGGCGATTAATTAGTTGGTGAATTTTTTTTATTTTCCTACATAAAAATCCAATTACAAAAAATAATAAAAATAAAAAAAATCCAATGATCAAATCTAAACAAAATTATTTCCAAATCCATGAATACCAAATTACCAATCAAAATATGAGTTGTAGAGAGAGTGGGGATCGGGGAGAAAATAGAGTTGTAGAGAGAGTGGAGATTCACTAATTCATTGTTGTATTAGTGGCATGGGAATAATTCCTTAAAGCATGCTCACAGAATTAATTCAAATAAAATGAACTGAAATAGATAACTAATACAGATCAAGGTTGGGAAGCTGTCTTGTGGCAGTGATTATGCTCAACATTTTGTGGTGTGTCTGGTTGTAATTGTCATAACTGCTTTGATTCTCTATACTCCTTCAATGCTCTATGTTGTAATTGCCACTGCTCCAAGAGATTAATTCAAAGGACACAATTCTAATCTATATGTGTAGTTGTGACATTAATACTTAGTATTCAAATCATTATTATCTTCCAAATTTAAATACTTGGTATTCAAATCATTGAAGATGTTAACATTAATTCTAGCATCTTGATTAAGAAATTGTTCTGTTGTTTGAATTTGAATTGGAGAAAAACTCTTCATTAGATCCTGATCTTCCACAAGTGCATTAAATGTGTCGGTCATCACTGGAAACTACCCTTCTCAAATTGGAGTGTTCCCAGTGAATTTGGATCCTTTACTGATCTGATCTTTTTTCTGACCTCATCTAGTCTCATGACACATAAGTATTGCAATGAATGGGTGGTTAAGATGTGATTGGTTTTCATAATCACTTTATCAACAACTAATCACATACTTTAAAAAGGTCAGAAAAAAGATTAGATCAGTAGAGAATCCAAATTCGTTCCCAATAACATCACCAGCTCTATCATGCTACTTTGAATCATTAGCAGTACCATTAAAAATTTCTTTAGATGAACTTACACCCTTTTTTATCTCTCTAGAATCATGATTTGAATTTAAGCTTTCACAATTTGTATCTACTCTAATTTTTTCCAAAACCTTTTTTTGAATTCTCTAAGTCCTTATTTTTATCTTCCATAAGTCGATTAACTGGATATTCCAAAACATTTGATCTCTTTCTACCCCTAACAGAATTATTGGATTTAATCTTCCTACAAGCAACGACTTGGTGTCCAATGTGGGGAAGATTTTCGTAGTGTATGTCCATAGGAAATATGTGAGTTTCTTGCTCAACCATAATCGATTTTGGTAGATCAATGGACATATCTAAATCAACAAGAATTCTAGCAGATCAATAATTTTTTTAAAAAAAATTTGTTAATCGGTCTCCATGGAGTGATGAACATAAGAGATTTGGAGGTGGGAGAGGTTTTTGGAGAGGTCTTCAAAAATTAGTGAAGTAAGTGTAACTGATTCACTACTGGTGGTGTTGTGGTGGTGATAGGTGATGAAGAAGAAGAATAGATGGGTGTGAAGAGTGGTTCGAATTTAATTTTTAATTTTTAATTTTTAATTTGGAGATTGTTTTATATTTTTGTTTTTTTTTTTTTAATTTTTTAATCAGGGGTAGCATGGTCATTTGACCCTCTGACCCTGTCAATTTGCACTTTTTTAACGGAATTGTTAACAGAAAGACTTAACGGGATAATAGCGAAACCGAGGGATCAGTTTATGTAATAGGTCAAACTAGAGGGACTAAAATGGATTTCACCCTAGAAATTAGAATACGTGGCCATTACTCCTTGTTCTATAGATAAGTGTGCTAATTGCTAAATCTTAAAAGATAATATTGATCGATAGTTTGTAAATTTTTTTATCAAACAACATATTGCATAAAGTATCAGTTAAGGGATCAATTTTCCAAATCACAAGAACAAATAAAATGTGTGAATTGATGTGTACAGTAAACAAACATTTGAATTTTTGGAATTCATGTTACAAGAATCAAAATCTTTCATTTGAATTAAAACTACTTCTCTTTTCCTTTGTCATTTTTCTTTGTGGTGTACGTTTCAGTTCGATTCTTGTTTTCTCATGATTTACTTTTACATGTTTGCTCCACGTAGGGGCGGCAAAAATCCCCAATTCGCCCCAAATCGGCAGGGCTCCGATCCATTTGGGGTAGATTTGGAGCACTTAAAATAGGGCTCGGATCGGGTTTGGGTCAAACTTTTTTGTCTCAGTTTTTTATCGAGTCGGGTATTGGTCAACCCTTTATGCCTCGACCCGCTCCATTTGACCCGGTATTTATATAATTATTTTTTAAAATATAAAAATATAAAGGGAAAAACAAATCTCTAATCTTTTTGTCTCTTTACCTAATCATATTTTATGTTTGAACTTAAAGTTTATTAAACTTAGATGTTGTGTTCTATTAAATTTAAGCTTATGTATGAATTTTAAGTGTATGTTAAAATGTTTTTCTATGGTGTATGTTTGTATTTAAGTGTATATTTAAATTTCCAATAAAAAAGAAAAAAAATTGTATATATATTTTAATTTAATGTTAAAATTTAAGTCAATGTCCTAAAATTCAATCATATGGTAAAATAATTTATATATTTAGTGGTTTGAGATTTTGTTTTATTTTTTAAGGATAAAATGAATCAGGTCATTCGGGTCAGGTTTAGGGCACCCCTAACCCAATCGGATCGGGTTTGGGGCGGAAATCAAAAACCCGTTCGGATCACGGGTTGGGTTTGGGACCTGTAAAAAACGGGTTTCGAGTTTGGGGCGGCTGATCCGACCCGTTGCCACCCCCACCTCCATGTTATTACCCAATTACCAACTTCATACGCAGATATTGTTCAATATCATGATATTCTCTGGGTGCAAATATTGTTTGTTTGTGAAATCCAATCAAAGATTCCTTTCAAATGAAAGAAATCCGATTAAAAAAAATTCTGAAAAGAAACATTTTTTTTTTCTTCTAGTTCTTGAATTTGTCTTGCTTCAAAAAATATATATATTGGATCAAAAAAAATATTTACATCCAGAGAATATCATGATAAAAAGAATCAAAATATATTTATAATATTTTACTTGGAGAGCAAACGACGAACCCGCCATTATTTTTTATTTTTGATTTTGCTTTTTGTGATTCTTTGCCGCTTTAATTACAAATTTATAACATTGGAATTTTTGATGAATTTCTAAAAAAGTAATACTATTTTGTCCAAATGATTTGGCAACACTAAAATCCATTCACTTAATCATGCAATATAATACAATTTAAATGAATAGATTACAGTGTTCCTACATCATTTGAACACTGGATTTGAATACCAAATTTAGACAAAGTAAAATTATTGTTTCTAAAATAGCTATCTACCTTTCCCATTTAGAGCATCTTCAATGGTAATGTGGCTTGCATTTGAAAAAATTATGATATGTCAACAATGTCAAACCAATTGCTTCATATGTGGCATGTAACTAAACTTGATAGACATTTGTTATAGGTAAAAATTAGTGGTGAAGGACACGTCATCAGCACGAAAGGCCAAGAAAGCAGGAGTCAAGATAAGTCAACTTATGGAGCAGAAACCCCCCACGATAACCTACTCGGAAAAAGAGTAAGTAGTCCGACCACAAACAAAGACAATCAGCTTGGGCAGCAAATCTCACTCGGGCACACTCGGGCACACTTGGGCATACTCGGGAATCAATGAGACAGTCACCAACATTCATATGCCAAACATAATCAGCGACCAGCACATCCACGATAAGCAACGATGTGGACCATTAGAGTTTAACAAGGAAACAAGCAGTTCTCCCGCGAATAAAGGAGAAAGAATCTCGTCCAGAATTGGACTCAGCCAAAAGAGGAAACATAATCTAATTAGGACTAGGAAACCGCTTGAGACTTGGGCACCACAACACTAAACCCTAGCGCCCACCTTAAAACCCTAAAAACAACATGTATAAATACCCCCTCTATACAGAAACAGAGGGTACGTGAAAAATAGCGAGAGAGAGAGATTATAGTGTAATATTCTTATAACCATTCTTGGTAGTGAATTTGGCTTCGTTGCTAAGGCAACAATCCGTGGATGTTTCTCCAACCATTGGAGTTTTACCACGTAATTGCTTGTTATTTCTTCTTGATTTTAAATCGTTCTTGTTCATAAACTATAGCAATTCGAAAATAGATCATTGACTTGGTGACCATCAAAAATCACCGTCAACAATTGGCGCTAGAAGGAGGGAGACCCGAAAATTTGTGACAACAATGGCTGGCGAAGGAGATGGTAGCGATTCCAGGTACAGTCAAGGCATGCCAAGTAATGAGCTGGAAGATGACACCGTGCTCAATACTGCAGATGCAACCCTAACGACGGTAGACCAGTCAGCCGCCCTGGCTGGTATTCAACGTTTCCCTACAACTAATGAAGAAATCGCGCAACGACTCCACGCTTCCCTGCAACAACTTATATCAGACGCAGCAAGGCAAGGAATTGACCTTTCTGCCACGGAAGGTTTGATGTCGCCTCACAATCTGTCTGCCCCAAACCAGCAGACAGCAAGATTGCGTTCTGCAGTGGTGATACCAATGCCTGATGCACCCCTAAAGGTAAGACGAGATCCTACAGGCAGACCAGAGATGTTATCTGAAAGAGTGGCCAGGAGAAGTAGGGAGCATAGAGAGGGGAATGATTCTGACATAGGGTACGATCAAGATCGGATAGCTGGAGATCGAGACCACCCTAGGAGGCGTAGTCACCGGAGAGACCGGTCATCCTCCTCGGAAGAAAGTGAGCAGAATCATCATCGCAAGTGCCAAAGGGGCACAGTCCGGCTGCATGGCCTAAACCGAGATCGTAGAGAGTTGAATCCGGAGGAAAGGGGCCAAAAACTGACCATAAGTCAAAACTTCAATGCGATAGGAGAACCTGAAGGAGACAGAGACATACTTATACAGAGTCTGACCCGGGAAGTTCAGAATAATCGTCGACAAATGGATGCTTTAGTCAGACGATATGGGCGTAACGAGCTGTCAGATGATGAATCCGGAAGCCCTTTCACCAATGGGGTTTTGAGGATGCCTTTCCCGGAGAGATTCAGGATGCCCCACATTGAGCTGTTCAAGAAAGATACCGATCCAAACGAACACGTCTGGAGGTACAGGAGCGCTATGGCGCAATATGTCCACAATGACGCACTGCTATGTTTGAATTTTCCCCAGACTCTTGGGGATCTAGGCTCCCGGTGGTTTGGTAGATTGCCAGCAGCAAGCATAAGCAGTTTCGGCGAGCTGAGCAAAGCCTTCTCCAGGCAGTTCCTCGGTAATGTACACAGGAAAAAATCAGTGGCTCACTTATCCCAACTCAAACAGGGAAAAGACGAGTTGCTGAAGAGATATCTGGGGAGGTTCGGTCAGGAAGTGTCCGAAATAGGGAGTGCAAATGACGAAGCAATAATTACCGCGTTCATCAACAACCTTCAGAACGGCCAATTATCCTTTGACCTCATAAGAGCCCGACTAACCAGCTATGCCGATATGATGGACATGGCAGGGGGTTACGCCCTGGCCGAAGAGGAGGAAATTGCCACAGGAGGTTACTTCGTGCATGGCAGTCGCCCGGAGGGATCCAAAACCAAAGACCAGACAAAGGCACCTAATACCAAAAGTGACAAACAGAAGAATAAAACGCGGGATGGTCAGGATGGACGACGAGCATACGACCCAAAAATCGATCAACCGTGGCAGAGGTTCCAGGGCAGATATACGAATTTGTTAGGATTATGCTCAATAGCAAGAGTGTAATGTTGTAATTAACAATCTTTTTCATATTAATAAAGTGATTTCTGATTTAACAAATCGTATAGCATTTATAGTTTAATATTATAATTGTCAAAGTAAATAATCATAAGGTCTAAAGACTATGAGAAAAGAAGAATTGTTCGTACATCTGGATATGTATGTGGTAGACACAATTCTTTAGTTAGTCTTGAATATTGTTCACAACTTAAGTTAAAGGTTGGGCACCTTTATCTTGTTAAAGTTGTAGAATTCTTTTGCTAGCATTTGAGTGGGATCAAATGAGATATGATGAGTCTAAAATCATTGGAGTGTCTTCGAGCAAAAGAATCTAGTGCACTAGGTGCATTGAACTGGATCACAATGAAATACTTTATCTATAACCGTCAGTAGATAAAATTCTTTTCATTATCAGGACAATCGGAGAGTCTATCTTAATCCTGAGATAAATGATGGACTTATGGTTGCAAGTGATATCATTTGAGTTATCAATGAGTACGATTATATCGCATAGTCTATCCTCGATAGTTTGGTGATATTCATTTGTTAATCGATATAGGACTTCATTTATAGATATGGACATCGTGGCTCCATTTTGTTAAATGAGAGTATAATATCATCATATGGATGTTTTGAGGTAATTGGATATTAAATCTCAACGTTGAGTTTTCGATAGTGTCTATTGAAAACATGGCTTCTGGACAAGTCAAAATATCCAAGTTCAAAACGTGGTCATATGAGTAAATATGGTAACTTGGAGAGTTATAGGCGGTCTATGAACTCTTGGCGATTACTGATATTAATCACGAGGATACACTATCTCCAATATGATTGTCTAGGGTATGAATGAGGAGCATCTTCCTTTTCTATCTTTATTTAAGAGTTCAGTTTTAGCTCTTTAGTGGAATGAGTTAAAATTAATGGATCGGACCTAAATGAATCATTTGTTGATTTTGATTAGGTTATGTCTATTGAAGCTTAAATTTAGATGGCCCGCCAAGATCCTCAATCCATACGAACTTGCATGGATCACTTGATATATTCTACCGGACCAATTTAAGGGTCCATCTAGAATTGCATTTAATATATTAAAAATATAATTTGCACATTATTTAAGTAATGGGCTGCTCAATTATATTAATATATTAATGAAAGGCATGTGGGCTTGTTTCTTTTAGTAAGAATGGGTCTGGTTCACATGTGAGCTTTTTATTTAAAGTCCAATGGATTAAATGAAATAAGAAAATAATATCTTGGCCCATTTATTTTAAGTGGGGCGGCAAGGTGGTTTATTAACCTAATATATTATTTTGTTTCATTGTTTTAATTAAATAAGAATTAATTAATTTATTAATTAATTGTTTAATTAAGAAACAAATCTTTTCTGATCAGGAAATATATTTCCTAAAGTAAAAGTAAAAGACTTGTTTGATAAGGAAATAAATAATTAATTTTATTTATTTAATCAAATAAGAAGTCTTTTTATTTAGTCAAATAAAAGAATAAAAGATTTATGAATTGAATTAGGGTTTGAAGTCTTAAACTAAATAGGAATTAGGGTGCAATACAAACTCCTTTTCGGCTTGAGTATTGCGGCAACCCTAGTCCCTTTTAGGTTATTATTTTCGGCCACCCTAATAGGAAAGAGAGAAAGAAAATTTTGCCACCTATATATGTGGACTTATAGAATTCGGCCACTCTAGGTTTTTGGTGCATGATTCTATTTTCTTCTTCTTCTCAATTCATAAAAAGATTATTTTTATTCTACTAAAAACATAAAAGAGTGATAGATTATTCTTTGATGGTATACTATTTGCTTATTCATCAATAAGCTTGTGTGTACAACATCGATCTAGATTCACGCGAGTTTCAATCATTAGATTGAGAACTCAAAAGTGACCGGAATAATCTTAGTATTCTTTTGATTGTTTTTTGTGACTAACAAAGAAAAGAAAAGTTTGTTTTGTCCATTCACAGGTTTGCAATTCAAAGAAAAGGGAGACCACGCTCCTAGGTGATCCACGTTCGTGCTAGGATTGAAGATCTTGCGGATTACCATCGACGCAAGTCAATCGGATCACGCGACAAAAGGTATTCTTCTTTTGTTAGATAATATATATGTTTAATTGATTAAAGGGTTTAAGGTTCATAAAAGGAAAAATTTTTAAAAGTTACTAAATCAATTTTTAGTCTCACTTCCGCTGCGTGTACTACGGTATTTTTCCCTACAGAATTATACCCCATTGAAGAAAGATTAAGAAGAAGTCCTGGCAATCCTAGAAGAGAAGAACATGTCTAAAGAACCGCCTAATCAATCAACATATGCTCGGAGGGACATCACCAAATATTGCCGTTTCCACAAGGAGAATGGGCACGAGACATCCAAGTGTTTCCAGCTAAGGGACCACATCGAAACCCTCATTAGGGAAGGGCATTTGAAAGACATTGTTTTCAAAAAGGTGGACAGGGCAGATGGACAGAAGTATAGCCAACAGGACGGACGGGCAAGAAAGCTTAGTCCCAAGAAAGCCGAAGATGAAGGAGCAATTAACACCATCTTCGGAGGACCAACGACTGGCAAGAGTAACAAGGAAAGGACCCAGGAAATCCGGGAGGCCATGGAGGCACGGAGAGACTTGGACGTCAATTCTATTGAACCCGACCCGAAGAGAATCAAGGAGGGCTGAGACCCGATCATATTCATAAAAGCCGACTCACACGAAGTAGATGTTAGGCCAAATGACGCGCTGGTGATCAGCGCACGGATCGGTCATAGAGAGGTTCATCGAATTTTGATTGACAATGGGAGTTCAGCAGATATTCTTAGTGCAGAAGTATATGACCAGCTGAGGCTAGATAGGAAAGACCTACAACCGTTTCCCACACCCCTTAGAGGATTTGGAGGAGTCGAAGTAAGGTCGCTTGGCACGGTAAAGCTACCCGTGAAGATCGGGAAGGCTCCTTGCCAAAAAACAGTGCTACTCGACTTCGTGGTGGTAGATACAGAAAACTGGTCGTACAACGCCTTATTGGGCCGACCATTTTTGAATAAAGCCAAGGCGGTGACAGCAATCTATGCCCTCATGATGAAATTCCCGACCGAATATGGCGTAGGAGTGGTCAAGGGGTCACAAGAGATGGCCCGAAGAGCAAACTTGTCAGTGTATAAAGATAGGGAAGTACACCCAGTATACTCAGTAACGGCCCAGCAAAAGGTTGGAGAACCTGAAGAGTAGGCAGAAGTGCCGAAAGAATTTGAGTTGGATCCCAGAGAAGAACCCGAGGATAGGAAAGACGAGCCGACCCAAGAGGTGGCACTAGATCCAGAAGATCCGAGTAGGACAGTGAAGGTAGGGGCAAGCTTGAGTGTACATGTCAAAACCCAACTTGTTACGCTGCTAAGAGACTATAAGGATGTTTTCGCTTGGAGTCACGAAGATATGCTGGGGGTAGACCCGAGGGTGATATCACATCACCTTTCCATCAACCCAGAGTTCCGACCAGTGGTACAAAAGAGGAGATTGTTCAATCCAGAAAGAAGCATTGCAATCAAGAAAGAAGTGGAGAAGCTGCTTTCCGCGGGATCGATAAGGGAAGTCAAGTATCCGGAATGGGTAGCCAATGTAGTGTTGGTCAAGAAAAAGAACAAATAATGGAGGATGTGCGTAGACTTCACAGACTTGAACAAAGCTTGCCCAAAAGATAGTTTCCCACTACCGAGGATCGACCAGTTGGTAGATGCAATAGCAGGACACGAATTGCTGAGTTTCATGGACGCCTACTCGAGATACAATCAGATCCGGATGAACAAAGCAGATAAGGAAAAGACATCGTTTACCACGGACCAGGGCTTGTATTGCTACAAAGTGATGCCATTCGGATTGAAAAACGCCGGGGCAACGTACCAGAGGTTGGTGAACAGGATATTCGCTCGGCAGATTGGGAAAAACATGGAGGTCTACGTGGATGATATGTTGACCAAGAGCACCACGGCAGAAAAACATACGAAAGATTTAAAGGAAACCTTTGACGTCCTAAGGAAGTATCAAATGAAACTCAACCCAAGCAAATGTGTGTTCGGAGTACCGTCGGGAAGGTTTCTAGGTTTTCAGGTACACCAAAGGGGAATTGAAGTAAATCCCGAGAAGATCAAAGCATTAGAATGAATGGCTTCACCAAAAACACTGAAAGATGTGCAAAGGCTAACGGGATGTCTTGTGTCACTCAACCAGTTTATAGCCAAGTCAACAGACAAATGCGCTCCATTCTTTAAAGCAATAAAAAAGGGAAAATGGCTCAAATGGAGTACAGAATGTGAAGAAGCCTTTCAGAAATTGAAAAAGTATTTGGGGAGAGCACCCATCCTTTCAAAACCGGTGGTAGGAGAAACATTGTACTTATACCTCTCGGTCACAGAAGTGGCGACAAGTTCGATATTGATCCGATTAGAGGAAGGAATACAAAAGCCAGTGTACTACACAAGCAAGGCATTGTTACCAGCATAAACCAGGTATTCGCCGGCAGAAAAAATAGCGCTAGCTCTGATCACATCGGCCAGGAAATTGAGGCCATATTTCCAAGCGCATACAATAGAGGTGTATACAGACTGCCCACTGAAACTCATTCTTCAAAAGCCAAAGGTGTCGAGAAGGCTGACCAAATGGGCAGTGGAACTCAGCGAATATGATATCAGATATACACTAAAAGCGGCAATCAAAGGGCAGGCGGTATCTGACTTTATAGCAGAATTCACCGAGCCAGACGCCGAGGTAAGAAAGGTAATGGAAGATGAACAGACTACTAAATTCCAATGGAAATTGCATGTAGACGGATCATCAAACACACATGGCAGCGGGGCAGGAATAGTCATAACAACCCCCGAGGGAGATATTGTGGAATGTGCCATGAGGTTTGATTTCAAAGCAACCAACAATCAAGCAGAGTATGAAGCCTTGTTGGCTGGCCTAAGGGTCTGCATAGCATTAGGGGCAGACGAGCTGGAAATTTACAGCGATTCGCAAGTCGTGGTTAATCAGGTACTGGATGAATACCAGGCAAGGGAAGAGCACATGATAGCTTATTTGGACATTGCAAAGAGGCTACTTAGAAAGTTCAAAGTGTACAGAATCTCTCAGATCCCTCGGGAAGAGAACGAAAAAGCAAATGCCTTGTCCAAACTAGCTTCAGCCACCACAAGTATCAGATCCAAAGCAATACCAGTGGCACATCTGACTAAACCAAGTACAGCAGAATCCGAGGAAATCATAATAGCAGAGATCCGACCGAGCCCAGGCGACTGGACATACAAACTCAGAAAGTACTTAAAGGAAAACATACTACCGGAGGATGCTGTGGAAGCTAAACGCATCAGATACAGGTCAACCCGGTACACGATTCTGAGGGGAGAATTATACAGGAGAGGATTCTTAAAAGTGCTGCAAAGATGTATTTCCGGTGAAAAAACCGGAGAGATCCTGAAAAGCGTCCACAGTGGAGTGTGTGGGAACCACACCGGGGGTAAAAACCTAGCACACAAGGTACTTAGGCAAGGATTCTACTGGCCGAATCTGTTCGCAGAGGCGCAGCGATTCGCAGAGAGTTGCGAAACATGCCAAAGAATAGCAAACGACATTCGGCGACCCCCATAATTACTTAGAAGCTTAACCTCACCTTGGCCCTTCGCCATGTGGGGACTCGACCTAATAGGACCAATGCCAACAAGAACAAAGGGAGGAGCAAAGCACGCCATTGTGGCAGTGGACTATTTTACCAAATGGGCAGAAGCAGAGGCACTTGTACACATCACTGAGGCAAACACCACCAGCTTTGTTAAGAAGAATATAATATATAGGTTCGGGATCCCGAGTATCATCATAACTGACAATGGAACTCAATTCGACAATAAGAAGTTCAGAGAAATGTGTGAAGAATTCAAGATCGTAAACTACTATGCATCGCCTGCTCACCCTCAAACCAATGGCCAGACCGAGGCCGTGAATAAGGTGATCAAGCACACATTGAAAGCAAAACTAGAGGCAAAGAAAGGTGGCTGGGCGGACAAACTGCCCGAGGTACTATGGGTATACCGAACAACTGTAAGGTCGTCCACGGGGGAAACTCCTTTTGCGCTAGCGTTTGGGACAGAGGCTGTTATCCCAGCAGAAACAACTTTTACATCCCCCAGGATTCAGTTATACAGCCCCGAGCACAATATAGATATGCTGCAGTAGAACTTAGACGAGCTTGAGGAGATCAGAGATGCAGCACAAGTAAGAAATTCCGCGTACCAGCAAAGGGCTGCTAGGTACTACAACTCCCACGTTCGGGAGCGGAGATTCCAACTCGGGGATTTAGTGCTAAGAAGAGTATCCCCAAATACCAAGGATAAATCATCGGGATCTCTCGCCGATAAATGGGAAGGGTCATACATCATCAAGGGAATCGTAGGGCACGGGGCCTACATGATAGCCCGACCAGAGGGTAGCCTGGTACCCCGACCATGCAACGCACAGTATCTAAAGATCTTCTATCCCTAAAGAATCCGATTATGGTTCTATGATTAATTTATTCTGCTTTAGCTCAGTTTTTAGTTTCCGCTTTGATTATTTCAGATTTATTTGTTGATTTCATTATCATGTTGATCATCTAATAAAGTTCAGTTGCTAGTATGGAGTAGCGGAATCAATAAAATCCATGAGCAACATTTCAATAGCAGCCACTCAAAAGCCGACCGAATAAACGCCAAAAAAGAGTCGGGCACCATAAGGCCGCGAAAGAGTAGACGAGTGGTGCTCGAAGGGCGGAAAAGCTGTAGTAGCG
This sequence comes from Acer saccharum, assembly GCA_030490815.1. Taxonomy (NCBI): domain Eukaryota; kingdom Viridiplantae; phylum Streptophyta; class Magnoliopsida; order Sapindales; family Sapindaceae; genus Acer; species Acer saccharum. The sequence goes on along the minus strand of CM059876.1, from coordinate 19,724,312 downwards.
TGCCCGCCTAGTTAAGGCGATACGAATGCATCCCTTAGCAAAAAGGCAAAACCGAGGTACCAGAATAACTAGAAAACTGCTCGGAGCGCCGCTAGAAAGACTACTGAGATGTGCAGCCGCGTTGGCCGGTACAAATTACCCCAACGATTCGGTAAAACCTTGCACAGATAAAACCAGGAGACGTCCTAGGTGACTTGTGCAAGGACCTCAACGTATGGTCGTGGCGAGCCTCGGCGTAACGTTAAGGTAAAACAACCTCAAAAATCGAAGGATAAAAGCCAGTTACATAAGATACTCGGCTAAAGTTAGTTACCAGTTAAATAAGATACTTGGTCTAATTGATTAAAAAGCCAGTTACATAAGATACTCGGCTAAAGTTAGTTACCAGTTAAATAAGATACTCGGTCTAATTGATTAAAAGCCAGTTACATAAGATACTCGGCTAAAGTTAGTTACTAGTTAAATAAGATACTCGGTCTAATTGATTAAAAGGCCAGTTAAATAAGATACTCGGCTAAAGTTAGTTACCAGTTAAATAAGATACTCGGGCTAATTGATTAAAAGGCCATTTATATAAGATACTTGGCTAAAATTAGTTACCGGTTACATAAGGCACTCGGTCAGAGAAAAGCTAAGGATTCCCGAAGGATCCATGCATTCGAAGATAGCCAAGTACAAGCGGGCGAAACGAATTCAGATCGTCCCATTTATGCGTTTGTCATGCGGTAAAGTAGAACAATATAAGAATATAAGAATAAAATTTTATTCTTCATGTATATATGGAAAAAGTGAATACAAAGGTAATTACAAAAGGCTTGAGGTAGTTTAAAAAAAGTCAAGAGGGAGGCGCTAGAGGTTGTGAGCTGCTTCCGCCGACATCTGGGTCAGGTTCCATCACATACTCGCTCAAAAGACTGTCGTCCGAAGGCCACACGATCACATCCTCTTCATTGTCGTCCATCCAGGCGCTATAGTCAGTCCCGGGAACGGGCCCCAAGTCAGGTCTCTCATTGTTGATCCCCGCCTTCTCACAGGCATAAAAAGTAGAGAAAGACTCGGCAGTAGGAACCTCAAGGTGCATGGGATGTGGCGTTTTACCTTTATTTCTACAATATGCTCGCCACTCTCTCATCTGAACCCGAAGGGATTCCAGAGATGTATCCACATGTTTCTTGATTGAAAGGCTCCAGTTGGTCCTGGCCCTGGCCCGATCAGTTGCCCTATTTTTTTGGTTGAAGAATTCCCTAGCCGAGACCATTCCCCACTGGAATTCCCGCAGAAGCAAAGCATCATAGGCTGGGGACCTCTTGAAACGATCAACATTCTGTATTTCCAGTTCCAGCCTAGCTTCCTTCGATAGGGACTCGACTGACAAGGCCTGACGCTCCAAGTCGTCAATTCTGCGTTTATAGGATGACTTGGCATCTTCAGCGTTCTGCTTAGACCGGAGCAGAGCTTCCTGAGTGGACGACAACTGATCCTGCAGAGTCCTGACCTCCTCCGCAGCAGAAGATGCTCGTTACTCAGCTTCCATTTGCCGTGCTAGGCATTGATCCAGGAGCATCTGACTCGATCTAGCCTCCTCTTGATGAGCTAACTCAGCCCGAGAGCGATGATCTTCACTCTCCTTCAATTGGGCTTCCAGCCTCCTTATTCTTTCTGCTTGGGCTTCACCGGCCTGGCAAGCCCCGGACATCTCGGCCACCATCTGCAGCAAGTCAACAACAAATAGAAGTAAGTAAAAAGAGGAGGAATACGAAATTATGCATATAAACCAAGGCGTTACTTACGTAGGAAGCACTGTTAAAAAAATTACAGAGCCGGTCGGATACGGTCCCGGTCCTGAAATGACTCCAACGATCCTCCCTAATGTAAGCCCGGCCTGAAGCCATGGCCCTTAGCATGGTCTCGGGGGTAGGATCATCAGTCTGAGGGGAGGAACCCAAACCACCAGCGCTGGTTTCAGGGAGCTCGGCAGACGAGGTCGCCCGAGGAAAGTCAGTTAAGCCTCCAACGTTATCCTTGATCTGGTCCGCTGGAGGGGTCACACTTGCATCTCTTCCAACACCACACTCACCCTCATCATCCAAAGATGAATCAACATATGCAACTACTCGGGGGATCTTGGGGTAAGGGCGACCAGAAGAAAACGAGGCTTTCCTCTTTCCAGGCTGCCCTACTTCAACATTGCCCTCTCCGAGGGTAGGAGTTGGATTAACAGGAGTTAGAATCTCCGGAGCAGTAGGATTCAGCTCAGCGGAAGTCGAAATCTCCGGAGCCACCACGCTCGAATGCCCCCCAGCTGCTTCAAAACCTTGAGAATTACCACTTGGCGTGTTTGCAGCAGAATGGGGAGAATTGGACCCACTGGGACAAGTCGCCCGCTCGGGCTCAGAAGGGTTCCCCACTTTTTCTTTCCCCTGAGAAGTAGGGCCCGTTTGGTTGTCCTGATCAGCAGCGGCTCTACTTGCTCCAAAGATCTCTGGATCGCCCACGGCCTCCGTTGAACACGCAGTCATTTCTGGACCGTGGGTTTCCTCGGGCACATAATCGGGTACTCCCCCCTCATCATCTCCCTCGGGAGGGTTCTCGGGAGCACTTTCATCGGATTCATCTTCGGGAGGGGTTATCCCGGTGTCTCGCTGACGAAGGGCTGCTTTCTGGCTCGCCTCCACAATGCCTTTCATTCGGCGTGCCAAGGCGTCGCAGACCACGTCTACCTCAAACACTTCAAAAGAAAGAGTCCGAGTTAGTAGACAAATTTAAGAACAAGAATGCAATAAAAAAAAAAATTAACTTACGGCGTTTGCGGCGTGCAGAAATCTGAGGAAACAGACGGGCTTTAATCATCTTCCCCTCATTATAGAGATAGGGTTTCCCCCTTTTCTCCAAGGGGCGGACTGCCGCCCGAGCCAAAGTCTTCAGTTCCTCGTCAGTAAAGGCTGAAGTCATATGGTTCCATTGAGGCGTACAGAAGTATCGAGGAACCCGGCAAGTCATCCGAGTGCCATCCAGGTCAAAACTGATTGATTGGCCCCAGTTTTTGCCCACAAAAAACCAACTATTCTTCCAAAATTTGTTTGAGGTAGGGAAGCCCCAAACAAACCCCTTCATCTTCTCATCCGTGGTCGGTTCGATCTCGCCCTTGACCACAACATCTTTTAGGATCCACAACTCGGGCTGGGTCGACTGAAGGAAATAAATCCCGGTCTTCCCCACCGGCCTCAGCGAATAGAAGTGACGGATCTCGCAAGGTGTGGGAGGTGGCCGCTTCATTCTATGCCACATGTGCCACATGCACATCAAGATGCGGTAACTATTCGGGGTTAGCTGCGCCGGAGCGAGTCGGGCCTCAGCCAAAAACCAAGTAATGAAGGGCTGGAAAGGAAGAGTGACGCCACAAGTGAGCATCGCCCCATAGACCGCCACATGGCCAGGCGGGGGGTTCCATGCAGCCCGACCTTCGGCTGGAATCAGTGAAATCTCGTTGCTGTCCAGATCGAACCGCCGTATATATCTCGTCACCTCTTCAAGGCCGACCACGTTTGGCTCAACGTCATAGATGCATATGTAGGGGAAAAATAACAAAAGTAGTACACGCAGCGGAAGCGATACTAAAATTAGATTTAGTGACTTTTAAAAAAAATTTCCTTTATGAACCTTAAACCCTTTTAATCAATAAACATGCATATATATTAACAAAAAGTAGATTACCTTTTGTCGCGTGATCCGATTGACTTACGTCGATGGTAATCCGCAAGACCTTCAATCCGAACACGAACGTGGATCACCTAGGAGCGTGGTCTCCCTTTTCTTTGAATTGCAAACCTGTGAATGGACAAAACAAAACTTTTCTTTTCTTTGTTAGTCACAAAACAATCAAAAGAATGTTTAAGATTATTCCGGTCACTTTTGAGTTCTCAATCTAATGATCGAAACTCGCGTGAACCTAGATCGATATCGTATACACAAGCTTATTGATGATTAAGCAATAGTATACTATCAAAGAATAATCTAACACTCCTTTTTGTCTTAGTAGAATAAAAACTCTCTATGAATGAAGAAGAAGAAGAAAAATAAAATCTCAAGCACACATGTGTGTGGTGGCCGAACCTTATAAGAACACTTATATAGGTTGGTCGAATTTTTCTTCTTTTTCCTTTAGGGTTGCCGAATTCTATGTAGTTTTAGATTAGGGTTGGCCGAATTTCATCATGTCACTTATATAGGGTGACCGAAATTCAACCCTAATTCTTTTCAACTTTATAGACTTCAAACCCTAATCCAACTCATTGATTTTTATTATTTTATTTTGACTAAATAAAAAGACTCCTTATTTGATTAAATAAATAAAATTAATTTATTTATTTCCTTATCAAACAAGTCTTTTACTTTTAGGAAAGATTTGTTTCTTTAATTAAACAATTAATCAATAAATTAATTAATTCTTATTTAATTAAAACAAATGAAACAAAATAATATATTAGGTTAAAACATTAACCTTGCCGCCCCACTTGTATAAGATTGGGCCTAATATTATTTTCTTATTTCATTTAATCCATTGGACTTTAAATAAAAAGCCCACATGTGAACCAGACCCATTCTTACTAAAAGAAACAAGCCCACATGTCTTTCATTAATATATTAATATAATTGAACAGCCCATTACTTAAATAATGTGCAAATTATATTCTTAATATATTAAATGCAATTCTAGATGGACCCTTAAATTGGTCCGGTAGAATATATCAAGTGATCCATGCAAGTCCGTGTGGATTGGGGATCTTGGCGGGCCATCTAAATTTAAGCTTCAATAGACATAACCTAATCACAATCAACAAATGATTCACTTAGGTCCGATCCATTAATTTTAACTCATTCCACTAAAGAGCTAAAACTGAACTCTTAAATAAAGATAGAAAAGGAAGATGCTCCTCATTCATACCCTAGACAATCATATTGGAGATAGTGTATCCTCGTGATTAATATCAGTAATCGCCAAGAGTTCATAGACCGCCTATAACTCTCCAAGTTACCATATTTACTCATATGACCACGTTTTGAACTTGGATATTTTGATTTGTCCAGAAGCCATGTTTTCAATAGACACTATCGAAAACTCAACGTTGAGATTTAATAGCCAATTACCTTAAAACATCCATATGATGATATTATACTCTCATTTAATTAAATGGAGCCACGATGTCCATATCTATAAATGAAGTCCTCTATCGATTAACAAATGAATATCACCAAACTATCGAGGATAGACTATGCGATATAATCGTACTCATTGATAACTCAAATGATATCACTTGCAACCATAAGTCCATAATTTATCTCAGGATTAAGATAGACTCTCCGATTGTCCTGATAATGAAAAGACTATTATCTACTGACGGTTCTAGATAAAGCTTTTCATTGTGACCCAGTTCAATGCACCCAGTGCACTAGATCCTTTTGCTCGAAGACACTCCGATGATTTTAGACTCATCATATCTCATTTGATCCCACTCAAATGCTAGCAAAAGAATTCTACAACTTTAACAAGATAAAGGTGCCCAACCTTTAACTTAAGTTGTGAACATTTTTCAAGACTAACTAAAGAATTGTGTCTACCACATACATATCCAGATGTACGAACAATTCTTCTTTTCCCATAGTCTTTAGGACCTTATGATTATTTACTTTGACAATTATAATATAAACTATAAATGCTATACGATTTGTTAAACCAGAAATCACTTTATTAATATGAAAAAGATTGTTAATTACAACATTACACTCTTGCTATTGAGCATAATCCTAACAGCATATCTGCTCGGGAGAGAAGGGAATGCGAGCGACCCTGTGCTCCTCTTCAATATCGTCCTCAACAATCCTCTAGGTCGCCACTCGGCTCTCCCGGGAATGGGAAGTCCTTATCAACTTTGCGAGTACTCATTCTTTTTCCTGGTCTTCTCCTCGGCCGAATATCAGCACAAGCGGAAGAAGAAGAATCTGACCGAGCTTCAGGCTGGTATGAGTCAGGTGGTGATGAACTCGAAGAAGCAGAAGGAATTTCTGAAACAGGAGGAACCTCAGAAGTAGCAGGTCTTTCTTGAAAAAGTCTAGAAACGTCGGCGTCAGTATAACGCAGCTGATCGAAAAGAGGCTCGTCTAATAACCTGTGAACAACCGACGCAGTGAGAGCATCATTTCGCTCAATAGCAATCATACCAACAGTAAAAAGACGGTACCTAGCTTCAGGATCCATGAGAACTAACCTTGATTAGCGAAAGGCAGGTAAATGCAGACAACAGAGGAAGAACCTTCGAGTAAAGGCCTGGGGGTCGAAACAGATGATCTCGGCGAAGCAGGATTAAGAAGACAAGTTGGAGGAGAAAACAAAATACCCAGAAACGCAAGAGACACAGGCACACTTCTCTTTCGAAGAAATACAAAGATGGTGGAAAAAGAAATAAGAAGGGAAGGGGAAGTGGATAGCCAACATATATAGGCGGCATATTGATTTCAAAAACGAACGAAACCCTAGGAGAAGCACAGAAAAGCGGGAAAATAGAGGGGCGTGGGCTATGACGTGGGCTACACGCAGGCGAACAGAGAGGTCGTGTCTCATAAATGCGTCGTACCCCAGCCAAGCAAAGAAGAACAAGTGGCAATCGGACAGCATCTTGAGCCGCCAGAGAGCAGAAGCGTCGCCATCAAGAGATTTCTGACGTGAGTGATGAATCAGATGCGTGTGATCGCAATTAAGACACATCATTAAAGGCTTCGAATTAAACGAGGATACATTAATACAGAAAACGATAAACGAGGACTAATTATGGAAAAGTGTTAAGATTAAATATTCGTCCCGAGAAGACCTGACTCAGCGCGATCGGTTCAAATATTTAAGGGGGTATTGTTATAGGTAAAAATTAGTGGTGAAGGACACGTCATCAGCACGAAAGGCCAAGAAAGCAGGAGTCAAGATAAGTCAACTTATGGAGCAGAAACCCCCCACGATAACCTACTCGGAAAAAGAGTAAGTAGTCCGACCACAAACAAAGACGATCAGCTCGGGCAGCAAATCACACTCGGGCACACTTGGGCATACTCGGGAATCAATGAGACAGTCACCAACATTCATATGCCAAACATAATCAGCGACCAGCACATCCACGATAAGCAACGATGTGGACCATTAGAGTTTAACAAGGAAACAAGCAGTTCTCCTGTGAATAAATGAGAAAGAATCTTGTCCAGAATTGGACTCAGCCAAAAGAGGAAACATAATCTAATTAGGATTAGGAAACTGCTTGAGACTTGGGCACCACAACACTAAACCTTAGCGGCCACCTTAAAACCCTAAAAACAACATGTATAAATACCCCCTCTATACACAAACAGGGGGTACGTGAAAAATAGCGAGAGAGAGAGATTATAGTGTAATATTCTTGTAACCATTCTTGGTAATGAATTTGGCTTCGTTGCTAAGGCAACAATCCGTGGATGTTTCTCCAACCATTGGAGTTTTACCATGTAATTGCTTGTTATTTCTTCTTGATTTTAAATCGTTCTTGTTCATAAACTATAGCAATTCGAAAATAGATCATTGACTTGGTGACCATCAAAAATCACCGTCAACAACATTCAAATGAAAAAGTGATCTACAGTGTTTCACTTGTAATGTACATGTTTTTAATGACATGTTAATTTATTATTGGTCTTTTTAAATATAATTTATAATTGTTGAATAAAATAAATTAGAAGACAAAAGCAGTTGCTGACTAGGTCAATAAGATGGTTGTCCAACAGACCGTCTGAAATCAGAGAGTCATGTTGACAACCTCTAAAAAAAAAATTGCCACCTCAGCTTGAAGTTGTACTAGAAATATTGCATTGGAGATGAATTCTTTAACAAAGTGATTGTTCGTCCTACGTGATATCTAATTTTTTCATAACCCACTTTAGCATTGGAGATGCTCTTATCTTTTCCATTTATCTTTCCCACTCATCACTTGACACATATACACTCTTTAATTTAATGAAAAAACTCTCACTTTTTGCTACAAAGTTTGTTTACGTTTTTGCCCTTATTAATACCAAACGACTTTCCTGATGGTTGCTTCTATCTTTTTTTTTTTTTTTTTTTTTTCGCTTCTTGTTTTTCGTTAGCAGCATGTGTACTTCAGTATTAGGTGAAGTGAGAGAAAAAAAAGTGAGAGAAAAAACATAAAAATGTGAGAGATAGAAGTAGCCATTAGGAATATTAATAAGGAGCAAAAACGTAGACAAGTTTTGCAGCAAAAAGTAAAAGTTTTTTATTCAATTAAAGAGTATATATGTGTCAAGTAATGAGTGAGAAATGCAAATGGAAAAGGTAAATAGCATCCCCCCCCCCCCCCCCCCCCCTTCTTCTTTTTTTAACTTTTGGAAAGGAAATGTGTTTAATTATTAAATTCATGTTGATTATTCTTTTAAAATCATTGATGGGTTTCTTCGTCCAGGGAAGTTCAAAGTCAATTAAAGGAAAGTACAGGCACAACTTTCAACACAAATTCAAAAAGAAAAGAAAAGAAAAGAAAAAAATTGAAGATTGGTGCTGTTGGCACAGATTTTGACTAACTTTTTTATTTGTCTTTAGAGTTTATTTTTGCTCACCCCCCTTCCCATTTCTTGCCATGTGTCTCAAAATTTAACCAAAGTTAACATGAAAATAATTACAGGGGCAAATAGGTAAATTAGTAAAAGAATTAAAAAGCAAATCTAAACCAGATCACCCAAATCACATCTTATCGTTTCATCTTCTCGTCTTCCCATCATCTTCTTCTCTAATGTCCAAACCCTAAACTCAAACAACCACAGCCACTCCAACTCATTAAAATCACACGAACCACCACTCATGATCTCCTCAATCTACCACTCTCGATCTCCTCCTTCCCGCAGCTCTCGATGTCATCTCGCCACTATACCTTTCTCTTTCTCTTACCATCTCTCTTCTCCCTCTTCTATCCTATGACAGAAGGGTGGCTGCCACCGCGTGGTGAGGGGTTTAGGGTGGCTGTTGGTGGGGTTTTTGGATTTGAGGGTTAAGATTTGGTGATTGAGATAGGTGGTGGTGGGTTTTGGTTCAGAAGATGTTGGTTTCTATTGTTATCTGGGAAAAAGGTTTTCTTTTTCTTTTTCAATTGATTTTCAATTTCTGAGTTGGATTATGTTGGTTTGTTTTATTGATTTTCAATTTCTTTTTAAAACAGAAATTGACTTGGATTATATTGGTTTCTCAATTTCTAAATAAAGTTGATTTGGATTATGTTGGTTTCTTTCGCTTTATGCACCGGTATCCAGAAGCCCACTGGCCCTAACTAATCCGGATCGAGCCAGGTCGGCCCACTAAGGGGTAAAACTCTCCCAACGCAGGTTTTTTCCATTCACAAGACTCGAACTCGAGACCTTGCTTAAGGGGAAGGAATGTCGAACCACTAGAACCAACCTGCGTTGGTTGGTTTCTCAATTTTTGCTTTTATTTAAATGTTATTTTCTCAATTGCTTTCATTTCTATTAAGAAATTAAAAACATAAATAGGGGTAAATTTGGTAAAACAAATCCTAAACCATATATTAATTAATTTATTAATCCTAGTTAAATTTTGAGACAGATGACAGAAAATGAGAAGGGGGGTAATGCTCACCCCTTCACCCCCTTAAAGGGGAGGTCAGAGAAAATGAACTCATGTCTTTATCCTATTAAGTTAACACACAAATCAAATTATGATTGGCACGCGAACAACCAAAGAAAAAAAAAAAGTACACTTTGAACGTAAAAGCAGAAAGATAAAATCATCATCACATATTCACATCACAAATAATAATTTATTAAAGAAATGGAAAATAAAGTAGTCTTCACAAAACAACCCAAACTGTACTTTAGAAAATAAATAAATTACAAACTTATACTCCCACGCGCCTAAAAGCACGTGTACAACACTGTCTGACCACCTGATTTTATTATATTTAATAAAGTAGCAAAATTTTCTTTTCTTTATTTTTTTTGTGTGCATATTTTTCCTAAAAAAAAATTGAAATTAATTTAGTAATTCAATTCAATTAATCTAATAGGTAGAATTTCACATAAGTTCCATTATCTTAGTTTTAAATGATTATTTTTCATATATTTTTTTTATAATCTATTTATTTAAGATTTTATTATTGAGATTTTTTTTTCATTTTAATTTAAAGCTAAAATAATCATTTTAGCTAAATAAAAATCCATTACTAAAAAAATACAAAATAAGAAAAAAGTAATGGATTTTTTTTATTATTTATTTAAGATTTTTTTGTAATCTATTTATTTAAGATTTTATTATTGAGAATTTTATTGTTTTTCATTTTAATTTAAAGCTAAGATAATCATTTTAACTAAATTAAATAGTAGGGGCAAAAGTGTACTTTCATAGGTTTTAAAATAGTTTACTTTCAAATTTTTGGTCAAATGGACTAAATTGATAAGTTTTAGAAAAAATAGAGACTAAAATGATGAATTTGAAAAGACATTTATAAATGTGATAAATCACCAAAAAAGTGGGACTTATGTGAAATTCTGCTAATCTAATATAATCTTAATTCTACAAATTCCATAAAATAGTCCTATAAAATCTCTACATGAAATGCACTCTAAGGGTATGTTTGGTAGGGAGGAAAAGGAAGAGGAAAGAAATGGGTGGGGGGAAAAGGGAGAAAAAAAATGGAGAAATGTGTGTTTAGTATGGAGAGAAAAATGGAGGGAAGGGAAAAATGGAAGGAAAATTTTGTGTGTGGAACCCACCATTTTTTATCCTCCCAAAAGTGGGAGGAAATGGGAGGGAAAGAGGGGAAAGTTTTTGGATTATTTAAAATTACAATTTTATCATTTTTTTTAATATATAAAATATAATATAAGGGTAAAATAGTAAAATTGATAAATGATCTTTTCTTTCCTTCCTATTTACCAAACAACGCAAGGGAAAATTATTTTCCTTTCCTTTCCTTTCCTTTCCTTCATGTTTTCTATCTTTCCAAATGTTTCCATCCTTCCTATTTTCTTTCCTTCCTACCAAACATACCCTAACACACAAATAATAACTTAACATTTTTTTGTTGAAGTATTACAAAAAATATTACAATAGGACTGTCGGGATCAAACAATACATGTGCGATCTGGATACTACTCCTATAACCCAGGAAGACAACTTCCCACACATATTTGTAAAATGCGTATGGTGGGATTTCAACCCCTCACCACTTATGTGGAAAGGAGGTACACTACCGGCTATACTAAGAAGTAATGTGCCCTAACATTTAAATTAATAGCTTACATTCATTCTTTAAAGTAAATACGTTATTGCACAGTTTTATGTATCTTAAAAGAAATATATTTGATTTTTTTTTAATTTACTATTTTAATTCCTAACATGTATTTTTATTTAATATCAAAGGATTATGATTAGGTTGTTTGATTATAATTTCAGTAAAAAATTTTAGATTAGAAAACTAATTTACGTTTACAAATTTGGGTTTCTCTAAAAAGTTTATATATATATATATATATATATATATGATAGGATCCATGACCCCATTTTTTTACACAATTTTTGACACAACTTCTTGGCCATTGGATCTTGCTTCTTTTAATAGATAGGATTTATTCTCTTTTTCTTTCCTTATTTAATACAAATATTGTCTCTCATCTAATTAATACTTTATCTCTCCAAAATATTATTATTTTATTTAATTCTCTCACCTTATTTAATTTTTTGTCTTTAATTTATTTTTCTTTTCTTTCCTTTTTTCCTTTACACGTTTTTTTTTTTTTTTTTTTTCATTTTTTTACTTTACCTGAAATCAGAACATCAGTAGTGTGACTTTCACTCTCACTTTTTAGTCTTTAAAATCCCTTTTTTTTTTTTTTTACTATTCTTATTTCTCAATTTACTATTCTTATATATATATATATATATATATATATATATATATATATATGTAATCACTCTCCTCTTTTATTTTCTTTCTTCTTAATTTTTTTCCTCTTTTATCATTTCTTATTTCATTACTTTTGCAAAGTTGTACAATTGTATTGGTCTTGTTAATATATTTGCAAAGTTGTACAATTGTATTGGTCTTGTTAATATATTTGCAAAGTTGAATAGAAACATCATGCTTGACTTCATTTATACTGATATTTGTAAAATAAAATCTATGTGCAATAAGTAAATCAATGAAAAACTACCAATGAATACATAACTTGATCTATAAAATCAATATTTAGCATGCTGGATGTATGTTGTCCATCTATGAAGTCCTATAAAAAACAAGAAAAGTGTTTTGGTTTTTGTTATGATTTAGTTTACTATATAACCATATAATCATCTCTCTTTTTTTTGACAAAAGGATAACCATGTACTTTTTTGAATTAGTTCTTTTTTCTTTTTCTTTTTTTCTTTTGAAGTTTTTGAACTCGTGAACGTATTTTATTTTACAAATTTTTGTAATGAATAATTTTATAGATTTTATTGATTTGAGATGGGCAAATCATAGGACTTCAAAGATGGACAACGTACATCCAGCATGTCGAACGTGTTTTATTGATTTTATAGATCAAGTCATGTATTCATTGGTAGTTTTTCATTGATTTACTTATTGCACATAGATTTTATTTTACTAATATCAGTATAAATTAAGTCAAGTATGATGTTTCTGATCAACTTTGCAAATATATTAATAAGACCAATACAATTGTACAACTTAGCAAAAAGTAATGAAATAAGAAATGATAAAAGAGGAAAAAAAAAAAAGAAAAAAAAAAAAAAGAGGAGAGTGATTACATATATATATATATAAAGAATAGTAAATTGAGAAATAAGAATAGTAAAAATATATATATATATTTTAAAGACTAAAAAGTGAGAGTGAAAGTCACATTGCTGATGTTCTGATTTTAGGTAAAGTAAAAAAAGAAAAAGAAAAAGAAAACGTGTAAAGGAAAAAATAAAAGAAAAGAAAAATAAATTAAAGACAAAAAATTAAATAAGGTGAGAGAACTAAATAAAATAATAATATTTTGGAGAAATAAAGTATTAATTAGGTGAGAGACAATATCTGTATTAAATAAGGAAAGAAACAGAGAATAAATCCTATTCATTAAAAGAAGTAAGATCTAATGGCCAAAACGTTGTGTCAAAAATTGTGTAAAAAAATGGGGCCATGGATCCTGCCCCTATTATTATTATTATTATTTTGCTTTTGAGTAAAAAATTGGGTTGTCATTTATTGTTTAGATGATATATTTTGGAAGAGTCGTGATGTATTCTATTGGTAGATGAGTAAATGAGTAATTAATTTAGCCATCAATAGTGATGGACAACAAAACGAGTAAAATTAAAATAAAACAAACAAACAAACGTGGTTCTCTTTATAAATGAGTAATTAATTTATTCATCAATAGCATCAGACAACGATCAAAGTCTGCCTAACAATTAAAAAAGAGGATTGTTGATCAAAATCCGTTGATCAGATACACTCTTTCAACATACTCTCTTTCCTGTGTTGACATATAGATAACAATAAATTTTTCACATTAAACTTCTAACTTTTATAAATAACCAACCTTTTCATTTTATTTACAATACCAACCAATAACTAATTTTCTAGATTGCCCTTCTTCATTTATGACCGTACAACTTTTTTTTTTTTTTTTTTTTTTTTTCTGTATAGTTCCATCGGGTCTGATTTAACTCTAACTCTTAACATTTACAAACATAAATTGCTTTCTCACCATTGTTACTGTGGTAGCCAAAAATGGTCCATGGGTCATTACATAAAAAGGCCCAAATCATCATACCAAAACTAGCCCAGGCCCACACGCTTCGAGTCGATCCAAGCATTGCATCTACAAGACTTGGCCTTGAAGACCAGGTCAAAAAATATCAGTTACAAGTCAGGTCAAAATGTCGGTTACAGCAAGGAGTAACAGCTGATTCAAAGTGGAGGAAATCCCTCCTTGAATCACGCCTACTAACTGATACTGATAAGGTGAACATTGGAGGATCAATTTTACATTTAAATAACACTGATCAGCCACAGAAAAGTCTCTCTGCAATTCTTAACTAAAAATAAAGCATACAAGCGTCTTGAAGCTCTGATTATATTTATTCCAGCCATCGAAATTCGATCTGATTCATAGCCACGATTCATACTTACAATTGCTCAGTCCAAGCACACCTAAGGCTAAGAATCTAACCCCATCTCCGTTATTCTCTTTATACTTCGTTCGACAAGCCGACACTTTTATTAATCAATAGAGGAGACGACATCCACTATTCAACCAAGTTGTATTGGGCCTAACACAATTCGACCCAATCCACATAATTCGTAGTTAAACTCCTTACAGTTATAATTCTATCCATGTAATTTTTTTTTTTATTGTTTTTTATTAAATAATTTTATTGTGTTGGATTAAATTTTTATATTTAACTTATTTTATTTGAATTTCTTTTTCAAAACTTGTTTGTGCAGTTATCACTAATTTCAATCATATGTTGTTTTCTCATCATTGTTACAACTGTATCTAGGTTTTTTTTTTTTTTTTTTTTCAATTGATTTCATATTAAATAATTTTATCACATTGGATTAAATTTTTATATTGAATTTTTTTACTTAATTTCTTTGTTATAACTTGTATGTGTAGTAAACTCCCAATTCTCACCATTTTCAAACACAAGTTGTCTTCTCACCAATATTATTATAGCTCTATCCAGAATTTTTTTTTTGTTTTTTTTATAAAATAATTTAATTGTATTCAGGGCCGGCCCTGGGCATAGGCCCACGAGGCGACAGCCTAGGGCCCCAAATTTTAGGTTAAACATATACTTTGTGTATTCAGTTTTTAAATAAGTCTGATAACACGTGTACTAGTTTTTTTAATAAAAAAATAATTAGTCCATATATCACTTAACCAAAATATAAGTCTGGAGGCCCATTTACTATTTTATTTATTTATTTATTTATTTATTATTATTATTTTTAAACAACCGATTGCCCAATATATACCTAACCACATAAAGAGTAATTTTCCAATGAAGACTTTTACAATGCACACTTTAAGCACCTTTTGATGAAATTGCATATAATCAAATATTTTTTAATGAGATTTTTTGTATGCATCCTAAGAAAATTAAAATACACATTTGGTAAAAATTTGGAAATTTTTTCGATTTGAGAACTATTTTTTCTTATATTTCCTTATTTTTAAATGTTTTATCTTCAAAAAAGTCAGAAAAAATTAGTTCTTGCACCTGAATTTTTTTTTTTTATAATATTTTTCCATAAATGTATCTCAATGTTTTAACCATCTATACAAAAAATCAAATCAAGATTCAATATATTTCATACAATTTCATCAAAAAGTGCTTAAAGTGTGCATTGTAAAAGTTCTCATTGGAAAATTGCTCACCATATAAACGTATAAAGACCTACCTTTTATATATATGTTTTTTTTAAAGGCCAACCAAAGAAATATAATTATAATACTTAACCACATCCACAGCAGATCAAATAGTGTATCAATCTATCATAATTTGAAAAACAAATTTGAAATCAATTATAAGGTTCTCGAAAGAAACACAATTATAATACTTAATTAATACTTTTACTTCTAAAAATGTGAGACGGGTAATGTTTAAGTGATACATTATTTGATGTAATTATAAATTTTTTATTTTGATAATTTTTTATTTTCTATTTTATTGTGTTGCAGTTTTGATTTTTAGTTATTATATTGATTTTTATAAGTATTTACTATTTTCTAGAGAAAAAAAATTAAGCAAAATATACATAGAGGATCGAGGGTCTCATTTTTATAGTCTGCCTTGGGCCCCTAAAATCTCAGGATCGGCCTTAATTGTATTGGATTAAATTTTTATATTGAATTTCTTTTTCAAAACTTGTTTGTGCAGTTCTCACTATTTCCAAACATGTTGTCTTCTTACCATTGTTACAACTGTATCTTAGTAATTTTTGAATTGATTTTCATATTAAATAATTATATTGCATTGTGTTAACTTTTTATGTTGAATTTTTATTAAGATGTAGTCTTAATTAAGAAAAGAGAATTTCTTTCTGTATTTTATGGTGTTTTCAGATAAATATTCTGTAATTGTCTTTTGGTTTATTATTTTCTTTTGGTTCAGGAACGATGTACCCTTTATTTAATTTCTTTTGGTTTATATGAAATTTTTATAATATATTTATAAACTATTTAATTCTAATTTGTTTGACTATTTATTTATTATATACAACAACCATGAAGTTAGCCAATCATGTTTAGTAATGAAAATGTGGTAAAAAGAAATATCTCAGCAATTCAATTTGGGTATGTAATCACAAGTTTAGGAGAAAGAAAAGAAGTTGCAGAGTCTTAGAATCTACGAGAATCTACGAGCAACTCCAACAGACTTGTTAATTAAGGTTGTTGGAAAAGTTAGATAAGCCACATCAGGCTCCAACAGACTCATTAAATAGTATTCTTCAATTGAGAAATTCTTTCTCACTCTTCAATATTGTCGAGTGATTTCTCACTCTTCAGATTTTATTTTATTACTTTTTATCGTGTTTTAACAACTTTATCTGATTTTAAATTTAATAACTCTTTCTAATTTCAAACAGCTCATTAAATGCTTTCATAAAATAATATAAGACTATTTCTATTTGAAGAGTTTTTTGGAATGAGTCTTCTTTTCTCAATCTTCAAATTGCCATATAGGTAAGCAAATTAATATTTGAAGAGTGAAATTAGAAGAGGCTTTTGGGGTTGCTCTAACAACACATACCTGTTATTTTTCATTTCCTTAACAAAAAAAATAATATTAAATGACAATCTGTTGAAGTTAAGGAAGAAGGACAAACTAGGAAATTAGTTGTTGGTTTGTATTGTAAATAAAATGAAAAAGTAGACTATTTATAAAGGTTAGATGTTTAATGTAAATAATTTATTTATGTCCACGTGTCAACATATGAACAATGAGTGTGTTGTGAGAGTGGGTTGAGAGAGTGAATCTAGCACTCCTCATTAAAAAAATATAAAACAATCATTTTTTTTGGGTGGTAAATAATGATAAATTAAAAATTATCTTTAATTCGTTAAGATTCTCAATTAGTAAAATGTTTTTTTTTTTTAAACAAAAAAAAAAAAAAAATCCTTTTTAATAGTTTAACTTAATAAAATACTATTTTATTTTAAGGGGGTGTTGGACACACAGTAATAGATTATTTTATTTTGTGTTTGGGAGATCCATTGGATTGGCTCTCTATTCTAATGGTCAAATGATAAATGGAAATAGTCTTGCCATAAGGATTGCAATAATCCTGTTTGTGCGTGAATATAAATTATAAATTACAGATTTAGCTATCGTAAAAGAACAATATAGTTACAAAAGCGGTCACAAAATGACAAAAGTGCTATATTCTATTTAATTTTAAATTTTTTTAAATTGGCAGAATTTCACATAACTCCTATCTTTTTGGTGATTTATCACCTTTATAAATGTTTTTTCAAATTCATCACTTTAGTCCTTACTTTTTCCAAAACTCATCACTTTAGTCAATTTGACAAAATATGTGAAAGTTAACTATTTTAAAACCCGTGAAAGTACACTTTTGCCCTTATTACTGTTTAATTTAACTAAAATGATTATATTAGCTTTAAATTAAAATGAAAAATAATAAAATTCTCAATAATAAAATTTTAAATAAATATATTACAAAAAAAATATTAAATAAATAATAATAATAAAATCTTTTTTTTTTTTTTTTTTTTTTTTTTTGTCATAATGGATATTAATTTAGCTAAAATGATTATCTTAACTTTAAATGATTTTTTTTCATAATTTTTTTTTTTTGTAATCTATTTATTTAAGATTTTACTATTAAGAATTTTATTATTTTTCAATTTAATTTAAAGCTAAGATAATCATTTTAGCTAAATAAAAAACCATTATGAAAAAAAAAATACAAAATAAGAAAAAATTAATGGATTTTTTAATTATTTATTTAAGTTTTTTTTGTAATATATTTATTTAAGATTTTATTATTGAGAATTTTATTGTTTTTTATTTTAATTTAAATCTAAGATAATCATTTTAGCTAAATTAAATAGTAATAAGGGTAAAAATGTACTTTTACATGTTTTAAAATAGTTGACTTTCCCATATTTGGTCAAATGGACTAAAGTGATCAGTTTTGGAAAAAGTAAGAACTAAAGTGATGAATTTTAAAAGATATTTATAAATGTGACAAATCACCAAAAAGATAGGATTTATGTAAAATTCTGTCTTTTAAATTTTAATTTTGCCAACCCTCGAATAAAAATCTAATAACTAATAACCACCCTCTAAAAATTATGGATATTGTGTGACCCATAAATTAAAATAATAATTTCATTAATTTGTTATTCACAAACTAAAATATAATATTAATTAAGTCAAATCCAAATTTTGCTAAACACATCATAATATTAACTTCGTGTTTAACTCCTCACACCCACACCTACAAGGTTGCGGGTTCAAAAATCGAATATGTCTCATCTCTCTTATAAAATCTTGAATTATTATAATATATATATATATATATATATATATATATACAGTCTTTCTATTATCAGTTCGAACTGACAAAAGTTATATCAGTTCCTTGTATGTGGGCCACTGGATTTAAATACTTTGACTGACAAGTGCATACAGTTAAGTCAAAGTATTTAAATCCAGTGGCTCACTTGTAAGGAACTGATATAACTTTTGTCAATTCGAACTGATAATAGAAAGACTGTATACATATATATATATATACAGCCTTTCTATTATCAGTTCGAACTGATAAAAGTTATATCAGTTCCTTGTATGTGGGCCACTGGATTTAAATACTTTGACTGACAAGTGCATACAACAAAGTCAAAGTATTTAAATCCAGTGGCCCACATGCAAGGAACTGATATAACTTTTGTCAGTTCGAACTGATAATATAATTTTTTTCTCTCTCTCTATATATATAAATATATAAATATACAGCTTTTCTATTATCAGTTCGTCCCAACAATAAATATATCAGGACGAAGAATGTGAACCTTAGATTAAGGAGAAGTTTTGACAAGTACATATACTTTGAGTCAAAGTATATAAATACAGTGGTCCACATTTTTCGTCATGATATATTTATTGTCAGGACGAAGAATGTGGACCATAGATTAAGGAGAAGTTTTGACAAGTGCATACACTTTTAGTCAAAGTATATAAATACAGTGGTCCACATTTTTCGTCCCGATATATTTATTGTAAGGACCAACTGACAATATAAATTTTTTATATATTTATATATATATTTACTTCGTGTCTAATTCTATCCGATTCCAACTAAAAGTTATATTCAGAAGTAAAAGCTAAATCAGCCAACAACAAGAACGCGCCGAGAGATGCGCGTGGTGAATTTTGAAGTGAACCGCGTGTTGTTTGTTTGTTTTGGATTTTGCCCTAATCGCGTGCTCGAAAGAACTGAGTCTCTCTCTCTCTCTCTCTCTCTCTCTCTTATCGTGAAGAACAACAAATCAAAGTCATGATGCTGGATAAATCCATAAATCAACCATGTCCTTCTTCCTCCCACTGAGTCCTCT
Source organism: Acer saccharum (assembly GCA_030490815.1). Taxonomy (NCBI): domain Eukaryota; kingdom Viridiplantae; phylum Streptophyta; class Magnoliopsida; order Sapindales; family Sapindaceae; genus Acer; species Acer saccharum. Next base: position 19,704,635 of record CM059876.1, on the reverse strand, counting down.
CCCAACCACAACTCGGATCTTGACTCGCTCCACTCGTCTCCTCCTCCCGTAGTCACTCGCCTTTTACCATTCTCTCGATTTCTCAACTCGGTGAGTCAAAACTCTCCTTCTTCCTCTTCAGATCTGTTTATTGCTTTTTCCATTTAATTTGCATATACGTATACGTGTATCTATATACTGATCATTTGTTTGTTTTTAATTTTCAAGATTAAAATGGAACCGATGGATATTGTCGGCAAGTCAAAGAGGACGCATCGCTTCCAAAAGGTCAGTTTTTAAATCTTTGATCTTTGTTAAATTTTTGTTAATTTTTTTAAGGATATTGTGTATTATTGCTTTCTTGCTGCTTTTATTATTGTTATTATTATTTAATTTTTTTAAATTTCTTCTTTTTGGCTTGACATATTTTATTTTTCAAAGAAAAAAGCTGGTTTTTATAGCTTATTGTAATTAGCATGTATGTAACAGTGAGAATATTCAAATTCCTATAGAAAATAAACAAGTGGACTTGCATTCATGAACTAATGAATTACAGAATTAGAAGATTGGTTTGATCTTATCTGAAAAAGAATATTCATGATATGTAATAATATGAAAATACAGCAATCTGTATCTGTCCTTGATGAACTTACATAGCTGTTAAGTTGCCCCTTGCTAATCTACTAATAAATAACTTGTGGGTGGTGCCTTTTCTTTGTTTGATGGGTAATTCTTTGATTGAAGTATTGAACCCAACATTGAACCTTGTACGATCTGAAACATGAATTTCAACTGAAAACTGTCACACGGGTTGTATGCATGTGCTTTCTCTTGCAAAGATATTAATTTTGTTTTCATTAAAATTCTTTTAAAAGGTACCTTATTATGGTTCCGTCACGTATGTCGTTTCTCTTCGGTCTGAACTGCCCGTTATGTCTTATGCTCTATGACGCTTTTACTCTCATTATTGAAAATCTCCCACCCTTTTCATTTGTTTGCACATATACTAAAAGTTTTTAAAAGCTGCATTTCAGTGTTATATTAAATGATATTCAGAATTAACTACTACTTTGCTTTATCGACTTTCTTCTTGTACTGGTATGATTCTATCGGAGAAGTTTTTTCTCTTTTCCATCAGTATGGTTTACTACTCGTAGAAGCTTTGGATGTAGAAGATGGAATTACTTTGAATTAACTGACACTTAGAATTTTGCAAGTTATATGCACTGCTAGCTTTTGGTCTAGAGAGTCTTTGTGGCCTGGCAAGTTTGTGGGAGAGACACTTTGCAGCTGGGTATGCGGTGTTGTTCTTGTGTATGCTTGAGAGTGATGCCGGGGCTTCTTAAGTCTCAACTGTAATGTTGTTAGGATTGTGCCTGTAATTTAGTAAATTATGCAATATCTCATATAGTCATATTATTCATCAATTAATACCCAAGCATTTGATATACTGCTCGATATCCCCTTTGATTGCTTTGCAATGATATTGTTGTATTTTAATTTACTAAATACAGCCATATCTGGTAAATTAACTATCATCCGGGAAAGAAGACTATCATATACATAATTAGGGGAAAAGGGAGTTCACATATTTCATCTCATGTTGTGAGTTTGTACTAGCTTTTGATAGTGATCTGAGGCTGATGCTTAAGCATTATAGTTTGCATTTATTTAACATTGCTAATTATGTTTTTTCTTTTCAGCAACAATGACCAAAATAATAAAGGAGATGTTACCCCCTGATGTTCGTGTTGCAAGAGATGCTCAAGATCTTTTGATTGAGTGTTGTGTAGGTAAGACACTAATGGAATTTCGTGGATTTTTTTTATTTATTTATTAATTTTTTATTTGTGATTTAAGTTTATATTTATAAGCAGCAGTAACTGATTATCATATTTTTCTTTATTAACTTGTATGGCTTTTGATGTCATTCTGATTGGATACATGTCCAAATTCTCTCATTGGGTTTGTACATGCTGAATTGTTTTCTGTTAAGGTGACTGATAACTTACAGATTTTCATTTGCAGTCCATAAAGCATTCCTGCTACTATGAAAAGGGTGCAGCCTTGCTGTTTTGCTTCACAACGTCTTAATATAATTTCTAATGTTCTTAACTTCACTCGTAGAAAAGATTATACTCAGTTATGTAGACATTTCAATTTTTTTCACTTAGAAATGATAGTAAATTCCAGTTATGTAAAGAATTTTTATCATTTGACACCCTGCTTTTGTTTAATAATACACATCTATGTCAAATCATTTGACCCCCAAAAGATTTGTTATGAGCCACAACCTAATCTGGACAGTATATTGTCTCCAAGAAACCAAAAACTCTCTCATAGGTTTTCTTTTTTCTCAATAAAATGAATTAAGTTGGATTGTGCATCTCCTGTTGGCCAACTGAAGCACTCAACTCTCTTCTTTTTCTTCCTAATCACAATCAAGTTATCAGTCAGAATTAGTTAGCTATCTTGTCCTTTTTAATTGCTATATGCCATATTTTTATTCAAAAAATGTTTTTTTCGATTGTTTTGCTGAAAGGACCTTTTCTATTTTTTTTCTACCACCCATGCATAAGAGATAGTTCCCAGGTCTCAAATACCATTTCAGAGTCTACTACTTCTGCATGCTTTTTTATTTTATTTATTTATTTATTTTTTATCTTCTTGGAGAATCCCACTTTCTATTCTATGCCTTTAAAGCTGGACCCGCTCTGTCAACTGGCTATGTGATAGCATAAACCCAAAGCATTTGCTATTCTTTAATCATCTTCATTAATAATCTGTAAGCTTCAGTTAGACAGAAGGTATCAAGAACAACAGTACTTGGATAGGATCTGTTCTATAGGCCCATACCTATGTATGGTTGAATTCTAAAGATAAAAGGTGTTTTAAACTTGTTTTAAGTAACTATAAAAATTTATTGTAGTTTTTCTAATTTAAAGGCTTCCCACTTGGTAGTTTTGGTATATGTTATGATACTAATGGATTGAGAAAAAACTAGCTCAGAGAAGCTAGCTAGTATATAAGTAGAGGGACTTTAGTTTCATAGTGATATTGTAACTAGTTGGTTATCCAAATATAATTAAAAGTTTTTCTTCATATAAAGGGTATTAGTATCAATTACAAAGGTATAGAGACCTTACAAATGTAGCATTAGGATTCTATCTTTTGATATTTATGTATTTATAATTGTTAACTTTCCCAGTGTACCTATGATGTAACACTGGGTGAACTGTCTCTGGCTGTGTGTACCATCTTATGAGAATATACTGTAGGCTAGACTAATCACATGAGTATGTGGAGAAGTATTTGCTCCTGAAATTTTCTTGTGATACCAAAAAGAAGAAATGATCTCATTGTTCTTATGGGTTGGAGATGATTGGTCGATCCATGGATTTTTCTTTCCTTTGCAAAAGGGTGCTTTCAATGAATAAGTTTTCTGCTTTTTGGAGCCTAGCTACTAAATATTGCATGAATCAGGAGCATTAATTATATTGCTTTATAAATCTTGCACATGGAGAGCAAGATTTACTCTGTAGCTTAGCCGAAATGAATTTTTTTACTATTTGGAATATCCTATGACAACATGAAATTTTATGATGAAAGAAAACAATTATTGTTATCCTTAATTGTTAAAAAGTAATTCTTGTTTTCAACTTAAGATGCATTGTAAAGATTTATATCAGTTAAATCCTTATATGAGATGGAGGATAATGTCCTTTTTTATTGGATGCTGACATGACGGGAGGATTTACTGCCCAACATCTAATATTTAACAAGTCATTGTATTGGTAGTGGTCAATTTAGCATCTTGTATCAGTGCCTTGATCCCCATTAGTTAGAAAAGTTTGTGGTTGTCATGGCGTTTCCATATCAATACTGTTGTTACCTTGACATTTTTTGTAAATGTGTTTAAGAAAAATATTTTGTGTTCCTTCGTTCCTTTTTATCACTGATTTCTCAGGTCTTTTACACTAGATGGTCAGTATTTAATTTTCTTGTGGATGTTCAAATTTGTATCTTCTTTGACGCTGAAGAGTTTTCCTATTTGTTAAATGGTTTTTGCAGAGTTTATTAATCTCATATCATCTGAGTCCAATGAAGTTTGTAGCAGAGAGGAAAAACGAACAATTGCTCCTGAGCATGTACTCAAGGCTCTAGAGGTTTATGTTTCATCCAACAAACTATTAAATGTCTTAATTTTGATTTTGTTATGTGTCATTTTGTTTGGTCAATTTCATTTTTTTTGCTCGATCAATCCCTCTTCCAATAATGCATGCAATAGGATTTTCTACATTACATGTTATAGGTTACTGATTTATTATTATTATTATTATTATTATTACAATAAATATAAATCAAACCCCTCACCACCTTGGCGTGAGTGAGATTTGAATCCAAGACTGATGTAGGAAGATTTATCTTAGCTTGGCTATTTAGCTTTATTTTTGCTATTTGGGTTGTTATTTCATTTAGCATTAGTGTTATTTTGTTTTGTGTTTATGACTCTTGTATTGGGTTGGTAAGAGGGACTATAAATACCTCTTTTTAGGTAATAGATATTTTGATATTTTTGATATATTGTTATTAGACTTGAGTTCACCGGGTTTATTCCCATTAGCCATGGTTTTGGCTTGATCATTCCATATCTGCCGCATCAAAAGTTGTATCAAAATATCAACTGCCTCTACAATACCTAAAGAGGGGTATTTATAGTCCTCTTACTAGCCTAATACAAGATCCCTAAACACAACAAAATAACCACCGATGCTAAATGAAATAACAACCCAAATAACAAAAATAAAGCTAAATAGCCAAGCTAAGACCTCTTGTACAATGACAAAAGGTCTTTCTAGCTAAGCTAGCTAGTACTTGCAAATAGTTTACCAATATTTTAATGCTCTAGGATCTATCTTGTTTGGATATTATAACTTACAATTTAGTTGATAACTTCGATATCCATTTCATAATTCTCACACATTTTTTTAGAATCGTAAAATGACTGCTTGAGTCCAGAAGAATTTAACCAATGGATCATTGGTCAGAAACTTTATTGGCCTATAAGCAATATCACATCTAATTCTCAAATAGCTTTTGATTTTAACAGCATTTAAATGATGCATCTTGTTAAATTGTAATGAGTTTTCATTTGTTTACCTTATCACAATAAGCGTAAATTGGGTGAGTTAATAGAGTTAGAGCTCAAAGAGACATTGGATTATGAACCTTCCTGTGGGCCCATTAGTTTATTGCAACATTGTCTCTGTTTTGAGGCTCAAGCAAATGCAGATCTGTCTTGAAAGATTTGTCACAATAGAATCATCCCTTGTGATTACAACTCCTAGTACTTGGCAGCATGAGATGGTCACTTTGTTGCAGGATCCTTGTTTCAATATTCATTCTTTTTTGTTGCTCATTCATCAGATTTTCTTGATTTGTATCTGGAAGTAATAATGTGATTTCTTCATGTGATATTATTAGGTTCTTGGGTTTGGTGAATACATTGAGGAGGTGTATGCTGCATACGAGCAACACAAACTCGAGACTATGGTGATTGTTTGCTCGATCTCCTTTTGCTTGTCTGAGTTTAAGATGGTTTTTATGAGAAATTGGTTGCTGAGCACATCAAAATGTTTGTGGTAATGATTTTCAGCAGGACTCCTTGAAAGGTGGAAAATGGAGCAATGGAGCAGAGATGACGGAAGAAGAAGCGGTGGCGGAGCAGCAGAGGATGTTTGCTGAGGCACGTGCAAGAATGAACGGCGGGGCAGCGGCCCCTCCAAAACAAGCAGACCTTAACCCAAGTTTAGAGAGCTAACTATAGGATTTGAAAAATTTCTTCCAGCATATCTCAACAAGCATAGGCAAGCATCCTTGACTTCCTCTTCCCTTCCCATTTGTGCTTATATTATGTACAAAAATCCTTTGAGAGTGCAGTGGCCTATTATGTGGATATGCACTACCATTTGTACTTTATGGATCATGTCTATAACTTAATGTAATTAGTGAGAGTTTGTCCAAAACCCCATCTCCTAACTTTATATATAGATCTATAACTGATTCAAATGTGGAGAATGTTTTATACAACATAACGCGCAAAGTTAAAAATGCAGACAATATATTTTTCATCTTCATCGTTTTCATTGTGGACTTATAATAATGTTAATGTCAATATACATGTAACATACCAAATACCAATAGCAATAGAGGTGGAAACCGCACTATGAAAAAGTAAGCGACTAGACATTAGTCTGCGGATTGAAGTCACTTGAAATGCACACTTGTGGGACCATGGTAGTGATGTTTCAAAAATGGATGGAATTTGTTTGATGGGATGGGACCCACAGACAATGAGGTGTCAGGCTTCGCAGGTAGGTGAAATCAGCCGGGCACCGAGGAGGAATTATAGAGAAATGGACAACACCAAATCGAACCCAACATTCGCAACAGTAGTAAGTTTACTACACAACAAGACATGGATGCAGATTGCAGAACAAACGTGGTTCGAAGCATGTCTGGTTTGAACAGTGATGGTCTTTGTGTGGTTTCATTGCTTATTAGTAGAGCACACTTTACTCTGTTTCTTGTTTTTTTTTTTTTTGGATTTCAGGTCAAAAGAGTCAGTCAAGCAAAATCCCTCTTCTCTTTCTCTCTTTACCCCACAAAGAAAGTGAAACAACACACACATTGTCCCCTTAGATTCCTTTCTTTTCCCATTTGAAACACATTAACACATTACATATTTACATAATATACCCCTCTCTTCTCTTACTAAATCAGTTTGGTGGGACAGTATATGTTTCTTTTGTCAGGATTCTCTTCAAAGGACTAGAAACAAATAAAGAATTAAAGACAAGTCCAGCCCCCCCACCAAAAAATTATATCAATAAATAAAAGAGAAGAGAAGAAACTAGAAACTAAAAATCTTAGAATATCTCTCTCTCCTTCTCCTTCTCCTTCTCCTTCTCATTCTGAATTTCTGATTATGAAGCCCAACATGGTTAGAGTCCCCTCTCAGTCTCAAGACTTCTCCTCGAAGAGGCATTTCCACTGGACCAAAAAGGTTGGAACCGAAGAAGACGATGAAGCTCCTCCTTCAAACACCACCCAACAAGACAAGAAAAAAGATAACAACACTAAATCCACCCAACAAGTCTCCTCCATCCCCACACCAAAGAAAAAGCTTCAAGCTGTTGCTGTTGCTAGGCTTCGAACAATTCTCACATCATTTGGCAAGAATCGCTCCGGTCTTCAATTGGGTCTCGGAACCAGAGTTGTTGGAACCCTTTTCGGCCACCGACGTGGTCATGTCCATTTTGCATTCCAAAAAGACCCCAATTCACCACCAGCTTTTCTGGTTGAGCTTGCAACTCCAATAAGTGGTTTGGTTAAAGAAATGGCATCTGGGTTAGTCAGGATTGCTTTGGAATGTGATAAGGAGAAAGAATTAGAACAAGAGAAGAAATCTGTGACTGTGAAGAAACTACTTGAAGAAACTATGTGGAGGACTTACTGTAATGGGAAAAAATGTGGGTTTGCTACTAGAAGGGAGTGTGGTGCTAAGGAATGGAGGGTTTTGAAGGCTGTGGAGCCCATTTCAATGGGAGCTGGTGTGTTGCCTGTGAGTACTGGAGATGATGATGACTCTGGTGCTGCTGATGGTGAGCTCATGTATATGAGAGCCAAGTTTGAGAGAATTGTTGGGTCTAGAGATTCTGAGGCTTTCTATATGATGAACCCTGATAGCAATGGCACTCCTGAGCTTAGTATCTACTTGCTCAGAATCTGATCAACTCAAGGTCCAACCACCAAGTCACTCAAAGTTCCCATTATTGTGTCTTTTTGATCTGAGATACTTGTTAAAGCTCTTCAGCCATGAAAATGGAGCTTCCTTCCTTCAATTTTATTGTTTTTATTTTAAATTTTATGAGAAAATTGGGAAAGTGGGCTTATTATTGTACTTTTGTTAGTTTTAGGTGGAGTGGGGGATACAATATAACATATTAATATGGTAGGTGGGGGGTGGGGGAGTTCATTAAGTTGTCTATATGTATAGTTCTTCTTCTTTAATTAAATCAAGAGGAGCCATTGAGCCTTGTGCAATCAAATCATGATTATCTTTCTTTGCATTTTGGTTTTGTTTTCTCTTTTAATGCCGAATGCAGCATTGTTCTTAAATTATAAATTATGTGACCAAAGTTTGTTTAAGAATTAATGATTGTCCTGTTTGAGATCTTGGATTTCCAACCATTTCTTTGTAATCCTGAGCAGAATACAATGTTTAATATGCAGAGGAAATATAATAGATCTCATGATCATATCCATATCAAACAACAATAATAGCTTATATAATATCATTTGGGCAAAAAGTTAAAGTTTGCACATATATATTTGTGTCATTTCATTAGATTTAAATTAACATTGTATGATTGATGCAGATAATCTTTGTTTTTTTGTGGATTATGCAAATGATTGTTTATAATTTTATGTTTAATTTTCTTTTTTCCCCTGTTTTAGCTTGGATCCTTTAGGTAATTTGTTCATACATTAATCCATAAAGTTTCAACATTTGGTCCAAAAGTGCAAGATGTTCCCAATCATTGCTTTTTGGTGCATAATTCTGTGTGGATTGATCCCAATAAATTTTATTAAAGCCTAATCATAGAAGTCATCAAAAGCAATATATTTTGATTTTTGAAAGAAAAGAAATATCCAATTCCTGACTGACAGCAGAATTGGGCCTTCCCCATTTGTTGACTGCTTTTCATTTTTCACCTTGCCATTTGATTCTTGCTAGAGATTTATTTTAATACTCCTCTGTTTTGTTCTCCATACAGTTTCTGACTTTTTTTTTTTTTTTTTTTTTGTTCTCCTCTGTTAATTTATTAGCTATACCAGATGACATCTCTAACCCCTAGAAAAAAAAAATTAATTAATTAATTAAAATAGATTGATGTTCTTTACATGGGTGTTTTGGTCTTTTTAGAAAGAGCAGTTGGTGCTTATTTTTGCAGTGTAACCTCTATTAGTTGAATCTATAACGTAGGGAATGTCTACTGTACTGAAAGTAACAATTTCAATATTGGTTAGAAGAATTATGCTCTAATGCTCTATTGAACATGTTGATAATGACAACATTAAAAGAAAAACACAAGTTTGTAATTCTAATATCATGTGACAATTATAGTTGATATAACTTTTATCTACAATACCAAAATCTAAAACTCTACTATAACTGTATAGTTTTTTTTTTTTTTTTGACAGTAGAGTTTCTACTAATATACTTATAACATGATACATAAAACGGAATGAGAAAAAAAAAAAGAGCAAATTACGGTCAATTTGGTATTGCTTTTGAAAATTAAAATCATACTTATTTTATAATTTTGACACAAAATGATATTTGGTAAAATTTTTGAAAGTGATTAATTAATAATTTAACAAGTTTTGACAGTGATTTTGAGAAATAGGTGGGGAGTTATTTTTTGAAAGTGATTATGGAATAATCTATTTTGGCATTTAATGAATCCTTTAAAATATAATCATTTTTTTTTTTTTTTTTTTTTTTTGTGGTATCCGTGGGTGTCCGAGCTAGCTTGTGTGCACATCAACTAATCCCACGAGGTCTTGAAGTTAACAGCCGGGTAAACCTCCAGTGGTCCCAAGAGAAACATAGTTGTCAAGGATCGAACCCAGGACATCATGTTTACGGCTCGCCCCAGTGACTAGCGGCACCACCCCTTGGGGTTTAAAATATCATTATTACCCTTATGAAATCAAGTTAAAAATCATTTATATACCTTATTTCATCTTTAAATTAAATATTTTATTTAAATATTGATTTGATTTATAAAATCTTTTAAAAATATTTTTATTGTTTTTATGGATTTTTTTTTTCTTCTAATTTAAATATTCTACTTAAATATTGATTTAATATATATAATTAATGAAAAAAAAAAATGAAGTAGGGTTCTAAAATCATGTATATTTTAGGGGTGCCGATATTGACACCCATAAAATTTTTTAGTACACTCATATTTTATTGAAAAAATTTATTACAAAAATATCCCAATAGAAATTTACCAATAAGGATAAATTATTTTAATTAAAAATAAACCAAATACTATTTGCACTCATTAATTACACCCATATCTTTAACTATATTTCTTTATTAAAAAAAAAAAAAAAAAAAAAACTGATAAACCCTAACATATATTTTTGTTTTCATACAAAGATAGCAAATATAACATGACAAATAAAATAATTGACAAACTACCAGTTGATCATGGGCAGTAGTAATATGCAGAATGACAACAATTTCCAAACAGTAGCTAACGACTCAACAATAGTCCACTTTTGTGGGTAAATGTTATGATAAACCCTAACATATGATAAACCCTAATTTTTATGATAAACCCTATTTAAACTCTAATTTTATTTCAAGTATCAAACTTTCTCATCATCACATGATTATCATATTGTTTTTATCTTTCATTTATATATAGTTATGAATTCTATCAATAAACAAAATATATATATATATATATATATATATATATATATATATATTTAATGATAGCTTTAGATATCAATAAGTTTTTTTTTCAAGATAGATGTAGATATCAATAATTTATTTATTTATTTATTTTTAAGATAGCAGTATAAATAAGAGAATTCCAAATTATCTCTTGAGGATATACGGTCATACATATTCTCTTTTATAAGGCTCCTACATTCGAAATATTTCCAAAAGTAAATTTGACCATCATTAAAAGAGGATCTGATTCCAAAATAATATGATTTTTTTTAATAAATTAGGTGTGATCATAATTTAAGAGTGTTTATAAATAATATGTATTAAAATGAATATATTTATTTCAATGAAGGTACTATTGGTATTAGGATATGTGTTTATAGTAATATTTATTTTTAAATTTTAGACATGGGTGTATTTATAAAAATAAGTATACTAATAGGTTTTATGGATGTTAATATTTGTACCCATATTTTAGTCATTATAATTGATTTCAGCACTTTTGCAATAAAATTACCAAACATATATATACTTCTTTTGAGCTATACAGTAATTTTAAAATTATAATTAACCAAACATTTGCTAATTAAATTCACAGCTGATTATTCTTTCAGCATACCTAAAAGTGATTATTATAAAGGTTAAGACAATATCAAGTTGGCTCTTAGAGGGTAGTTTGACCAATGTGACTTGACGTCGACGATAACCCAGACTCAAATATCGGTTAATTGAGATGACGTGGATGGATTACAGCAGGGAAAAAAACAAAATAGGTGAAGATTAAGATGCACAGAAATCGAGGGATTGGTATTTGATGATCTACTCATCATTCTTGAAAAGATTCAAAAGTTGCCTGCTGAGCCTAAAGTTTATGCTATAATGCTTTTATACCATTATTACTCCATTGAATGCAAACTATGTATGGACCCCCAATAGGCCAATACTACATTACATATATACCATCACCTACTCCTCTCAACTTGTGTCTTATTTTTTTGCACAATATCTGGACCATATCTTCTCATTCTAAATTTTGTATTATTTTTTCTACACTTTGTACTGTGCCTGGCTTGTTTTAAATAAAGAAGAAAGTTGGATGAATCTGTTACTGTCAATTTCACTGTGTTTTTGCTTTTCTTTTTCATGGAAAATAATGTGTCCATTTTAATAGATTAAGTGTCCGTTTGGGAAAGTTTATCTACTAGCTAAAAGAGCTTTTTTAATTAAAAAAGCTTTTTTCAATTTTTTTTTGTATCGTTTGGTTGTCACTCAGTAGAGCTTTTAAATAATTAAAAAAGTTGTTTTACGTCTACTTGGAGAAGCCCAAATTTAAAGCTTTTTCAAGTAGATCTTTTGGAGTTTTTTTAATAACACTAAAATCTCCAATATAACCCTATCATTTAATATTTACTAGAGTATTTTGGTAATTCTCTCATTAAAAAAGTTTTTTTTTAATTGACAACCAAATAACCAACGACTTTCATTTAAAAGCTCTACCTCTAAAAGATCTACTTCTAAAAGATCTATCACAAAAAGATCTATTTGAGAAGCTCTCCCAAACGTACTCTAAGGAGGATTTCATTTTGTGGAAGATAAAAGATGAGTGATCCTAGTTTTTCTTGAGAACTATTGTTTGTTTACGGAAATTCTTTGGTGTAACCATAAGAAGGGCCGGTCCTGAGCTTTTGGAGGTCCAGGGCAAAAAATTTAAAATGGGCTCCGGTGTTCAATTCTGAAAATTTTAAAATGGACCAAAAAAAAAGCACAATTATGCCTCCAAAACAACAATAAACCCCCTTAAAATCCAAACACATACAAACCAACTATAGGTCTTTCTTCAGAATTTAGATCCAAGCAAAAGTAAATAGAAAAAAAAAGCACAAAAATCAAATCTATATAATTATTCAAAAGAACAACAAAATCAGAAAAAAAAAAAAAAAGAAGTATAATACAAAAAGACATTACATGGGCTGCTGGGTTTGAACGAGTGAATGTCGAGACTTGAGAGAGAATTTTTAATGAAGATTGAAGTGAAATGAGGAAGTAAAGAGATGAGTAGGACAGATTAGAGCATTGAGAGCCTGAGACTTGGAGATTGAAAGAAATCGAATTTAAGCGTTGGTGGCTAGAGAGAAAAATAAGAAACCCTAAATCATTTAACCATTTAGGTGATATACCAATATATCTCAAAATAAAAATAAAAATTTGGGCTTTAGTAAACATTTATCTTTGGACCATTGTTTGTCCAAGTTGGGTCCTTTTTTTTTTTTTTTTTTTTTTTTTTTTGTTTTTTTGTTTTTTTTTAACTTTTAGGCTTTTTTGATATGAGTCTTTTTGATCTAAAACATTTATATTAATACTCAAAACAAATATTCGAGCCTTTTATGATCTGAAACAAAACAAAAATGGGCCATTGAACTAATACTCAAAGCATGTAAACATGACTCTTTAAAAAAGGGGCCCGGGGTGGCCATCCCTTCAGCCAAACAGCAGGGCTGGCCTTGACCATAAGCTTTCCATTCCCATCATGCCATATGAAATGCAGTTATGTGTAATTGGTTATTCGTACTATATGGTAATAATATGAACGATCAGTGCATCATAATGCTTAGTGCATTAAAGAAAATTTCATTAGTTTAAAACGATAAGAAGGGTCGTGCCACTATTAGGGATGTCAATAGGTCAAATGGGGATGGAAGAAATTCTCTGCTCCCGCCCCCATCCTCATATGGGGGGAAATATGGGTGAGGGCGTTTGGAGGGAAGTATCTCTGATTCTCTGTTCTCATCCATTTTCTCTATTTCTCTTGTTTCCCTTGGTCCTCAATCCCCCATTTAATTCCCGTTTAACATTGTTTGATTTGAAATTTAAAAATAATAATATAAATAAAAGTAAATATTAATCCAACATTTAAACATCCACAAAATATAACATTCAAGTACCAATCTCCTATTACATGATAAAAATTTCAAACAAAGTTAATTTAATAACTTAATTTAAAATAATTTAATAACTTAAAAAATATATATACATTTGGAGTGGGGAACCCATTCCCACCCATCTCCGTTTAGATTTAGGGGGTGAAATTCACCCGTTCCCATCCCTTTTTGGAGGCCATTTTACCTTCAAATGGGGATGAGGCCTAGGGTTTTTTCTTACAAAGTCTTAAATCTATTAGATTTCAATTCGATTGTTTAAATAAATTAGGAGTTTTAGAGACAAAAAATTAGAAAAAGTTGAAAATAAATAACTATGTAATTTTCTTGTATACTTCAAATTCTTCTTGTATGCTAGCAAAACTCCGTTGAAAATAATTAAAAAAAATCACAAAGGACTAATTTTTATTTTTTATTAATTTGAGAAGAGTAAACATAACTTTAAGGGAGCTTTCATTCAGCCTGTAAATGTCTCAGGTTCGAGTCCCTAAAGGGATGAGCATGGGTTGGTTTGGGTTGGGTTTGATGATACCCAAACCAAACCATTATTTATTCGGTTTATTTTTATACAACTCAAACCAAACCGATTATAAGGTAAAACCAAATCAAACCAAACCAATAAAAATCGGTTTGGTTCGGATCGGTTTGGCGGTTTAAGAAAATAATTATATATTTTTTTATTTGAACAAATATAATAATATCAATATAAGTAGTTAAACTCATTATCAATAAGATAAACAATAATACTAAATTTAATCCAAGTGCATAACAATAAGTCAATAATAGTTAACAAAAAAAAAAAAAAAAAAAAAAAAAAAAAAAAAAAAAAAACTCAAGTGCAGAACACATAAAACTTATAAAAAAAAAAAAAAAAAAAAACTAAATTGTATTGCTTAATGCATTTTTGTACAAAACAATAATAAAAAAAAAGGGATTCAAATCACCTGTCAAAAAATAGTGTCTTGATTTGTGTTTACCAACAAAATTGGGCCATGTGTAAACGCTTTTTTTAAAAATAATTAAATATAAATGATTGTGTACACATGACCAAATTTGGTTGGTTAGACATAAATTGAGACATCATTTTTTGACAGATGATTTGAATCCTAAAAAAAAAATAGTTACTCATCCTCAATAAATTTGTTTATTGCCAACAACTTCGGATGAGATGAAATAGTTTAAAGAATAAATAGAGAGGATTAGAACTTAGAACTGGGGAAGCGGTAACCTTGGAAATAAATATAATATAAAATTAGTTAACCTTGATTTTTTAATATGATATATATATATATATATATATATATATATATATATAAATATATACATACAGTCTTTCTACTATCAGTTCATCCTGATATAAAATATATTAGGACGAAGAATGTAGATCATAGATTATGAAGAAGTTTTGACAAGTGCATACGTTTTGAGTCAAAGTATGTAAATCTAATAGTCCACATTCTTCGTCTTGATATATTTTTTTATCAGGACGAACTGACAATAGAAAAATTATATATATATATATATATATATATATATATATATATATATATAAATTCTATTATCAGTTCGAACTGACAAAAGTTATATCAGTTCCTTGTATGTGGGTCACTGGATTTAAATACTTTGACTGACAAGTGCATACAGCCAAGTCAAAGTATTTAAATTCAGTGGCCCATATGCAAGGAACTGATATAACTTTTGTCAGTTCGAACTGATAATAGAATTTCTGTATATATATATATATAGGGGCAGGATCCATGACCCCATTTTTTTTAACACAATTTTTGACATAACTTCTTGACCATTGGATCTTGTTTCTTTTAATGAATATGATTTATTCTCTTTTTCTTTCCTTATTTAATACAAGTCAAAGTATTTAAATCCAGTGGCCCACATGCAAGGAACTGATATAACTTTTGTCAGTTCGAACTGATAATAGAATTTCTGTATATATATATATATATATATATATATATATATATATATTTATAGGGGCAGGATCCAAGACCCCATTTTTTTTACACAATTTTTGACACAACTTCTTGACCATTGGATCTTGTTTCTTTTAATGGATATGATTTATTCTCTTTTTCTTTCCTTGTTTAATACAGACATTGTCTCTCAGGTCTCACCTAATTAATATTTTATCTTTCCAAAATATTATTATTTTATTTCATTCTCTCACCTTAATTAATTTTATGTCTTTTATTTATTTTTCTTTTCTTTTCTTTTTTTCCTTTACATGTTTTTTTTTCCTTTTTCTTTTTTACTTTACACGTTTTCTTTAAAATCCCTTTTTTTTTTTATTATTATTATTCTTATTTATCAATTTACTTTATTTAAAATCAAAAGTTTTATATATATAATCACTCTCCTCTTTTATTTTCTTTCTTTTTAAATTTTCTTTTCTTTTCCTCTTTTATCATTTCTTATTTCGTTAGCTTATGAGTTGTACTTTTGCAAAATTGTACAATAGTATTGGTCTTGTTAATATATTTGCAAAGTGGAACAAAAACATCTTACATGACTTCATTTATCTTGATATTTGTAAAATAAAATTTATGTGCAATAGTTTCATCCATTGTTTCAAAAAACATCCCTACATCTGGTGCTTTTAAGTCTCTTGCATTCTTTTGTGCACTACTTGTTTTACCAATATTTTCTCGAGTTGTGATAATTGTCTAAATAAAATTCAACATATAAAATAAATCATGGTAATACAATAATTTAAATGAAAAAAAAAACATTTTTTTACTATTGATTTGGATTTGGATTTTTTTTAATGTTAATAATTTATCCAAACAGATGAAAAACAATTATTAGAAATTACTTTGGTATGATTACTGTATATAGATTTAACTATCATAAAATCTATTTTCAAAAATAGATATCATCACATCTATTTCGAAAAGAAGAAAAATAAACTAAATCAATTTTTTTCCAAAGCAAAAAATTAAAAAGAAATCTAACATGTCAAATCTTACAACGAAAATTGTAACAAGATTGTAGCAGCCTTATATAACAATTCCTAAAAAAACAAAATTTTTGTTCTTTTAATTTTTTTTTTTTTGGAGAAATAAAGTATTAATTAGGTGAGAGACAATATCTGTATCAACTATTAAATAAGGAAAGAAAAAGAGAATAAATCATATCCATTAAAACAAGTAAGATCCAATGGCCAAGAAGTTGTGTCAAAAAATGGGGCCATGGATCCTGCCCTTTATATATATATATATATATATATATATATATATGTAATGGTTTGGGTTGGGTTATGCGGGTTGATAAAACATAACCAACAACCAACTCAAACCAATCGTGTTACTAAAAAAATAACCCAATTTTTTTTTTTTTTTCTCTTACAAAACAAACAAACCCGCTTAAATTGGTTTGGTTTTGGGTGGATTGTATGGTTTGGCGGTTTGGGTGCCCACCCCTAGACTCCCCATCAACGCATGTGGTATTTAAAAAAAAAAAAAAACTTTAAGCATATTGAAGATTTTTGCAACACCATATTTTATTAATTTTACCCATGGAGATCGGAGAAACACGAAATTGTTATATTTTATATTTCTTTTCTCGAAAAGTATAATATTGTTTTATAGGGGTTACTGTGTAATTAGAGTAATGCTATTTGCATCCCACCTTTATTTAAGAGTGGTGCTATTGGCACTCCCACTACTGAATTATTTATGCTCCACTTTTTAAAATTTTGATTTAATTATATAAAATTAAATGGTTTTATTAATTTTTTTGATTTATTTCCAGGATTACCTTTTTACATATTTTTCAAACTTAATACACCTCATATCTTTTTCAAAAAAGTAAAAATAAAAAACACATCATCTCTAATCTTTATATACAGTTTTCTCACACCCATTTGTATGACTTGTTTTTTCTTCTTATTTCATGGTGAAACCATCCTTATTAGATGCGATTTTTTTTTTGGTAGTCGATTGGATTGTTGGTGGTAGATTGTGAGTGTGATATTGATTGTCTGATGATTTTTTTTTGAGTGATTGAGTTAGGGTTTTTGTGTGGTTTCTTTTTCATCAGAGATTAGGTTTTCTTGGCTGCAATTCTTGGTGCGATTTCATGGTTTTTATTTTTTTTATTTTTTATTTTATTATTATAAATAACATTAAACTAACTTTGGAAGATCCAAAATAAAATCTATAAAAGAATTAATACAAATCATAGAATGCTTGGAAGATCTGAAAGAAAATAAATCAAAGAAAAAAAAAATAGCAAACATGGATCTGGAATTTGAAAAGAAAACCAAAACAAACATGTGAAATAATAAAATCAATAATTACTAAACATGAGAAACATGAGATCGAGATCTGAAAGAAAATATAAACAAAAATAGTAAACATTTAGTGATTTGAAATAATCTATGTCATTAGGGTTTTGAAATAAGAAAAGTGGGGTTTTATTAGTTTTACTTTGTACATGAATTTTTTAATAAAAATTGTATGTCTCTTTAAGTAATTTGATAAAGGTAAAAAAAGAATACAAAATAATTTAAAAAGTGGGGTATAAATAGTTCAGCAATGAGTGTTGCCAATAGCACCACTCTTATTTAAAAGCACCCATATTTGAAGGCTTCTAATAAATTAAGTAGGGTTTATTTGGTACTAAGCACACAAAGGACCACTAGCAAAACTTTAGCCTCAAACCCATTACACCCAATGCTAGACAACACAAAATGCAGAGAATCGATAGAAAAACCATGTGTTAGATGTTGGTCGTCTAAACAAACTCTCAAGGGAGCAGTGACATGGGCCATGTTAATACACAATCTTTAATGAGTGACGATATCTACATCCCTCAAAAATTGTATGTACACCTCAACTTAGTATATTTTAAAAAATCCAATATTATCCTTGAATAAAATTACTTAAAGGACTAAATAGTTTGTAAGTACACACCAATAATTATTAATTGGTTTTATACCAATCCTTTGTAAAGAAAGAAAAAGGAAGTTTCCTATTAATTGTTTGATTAGATAATAAAAATCTTTCTATTTTATCAAACTCTAACTTCTATTTTAAATACTAATTTCAATTTCTTTTATGGAATACAAATTGATTAATTTGACAAACAATTTACTGATATAATTGAGTGAAACAAAAATCAATACCAACAATAAGGGGTTGTTTGTTTTTTTGTCTAAAGATTGAATAGTTTTGAATTTTTCTGAAGACTGAATAGGGACTAAAATCTGAATCCGAATGACATATTTTTTTTTCCTCACATCTAAATGTACTATCAATATGTTTGTTTTTTAAAAATAAAATTGTTTGAAAGTAAGTAATTTTACATTTATACCCATACTAATTAAAAGAAGTAATTTAACATGCACCATTCTTTATAACATTTTGTATGTTTTTTTAATTATTATTATTATTATTATTATTATTTTACAAACAAAGTTCAATTTAACAAAATAAAAAATTCATCAGAAAATATAATTTTACATGTTTTGCAAACAAAGTTTAAGTTCAATTTATTGTAAAAAAAAAGTTCAAGTTCAAGTTCAATTTTGTATGTTATCCACATTTCTGGTGTATGTAATTCATGAAACTATTTTTGTTTTTTGGTTTCCTGGATCATATGCACTGGAAACCAAATAAAAAAAGGTTTTTTAATTTTTTTATATACAATTATTTTATAACATCTTCAAGCCATTCAATATGATAGACACATTTATTGAGCACTATACGAATAGTTAGATAAAAAAAATAATAATTAAGAGTTCTTACCAGGATTTGGTAGGAGAGAAATTCAATTATTGAAAAATTTCAGTATGAGAAGTAATTAGGGATTTTTTTTTCTTTTTCTAAAACCTGTTTAAAATAATAAATATGTTAAAAGAAAAAATTCTACACCATATCAAATTAAGATAAATTTGGAAATATATCTTCTTTGGAAGGATAGACTTGGAAGAGAATATTTTAATTGTAATCCAGTGATTTAGAATTAAGTTAAAAGTTAGGATTTCTTACTTTTTATTTTAAGTTGTTTTTTGATATTTAAGTTGTTTGACCACTTAAAAAAACAAACAAAACAACATAATGAGTTAAATTCAGACATATTAAGTTTTAAGTGAAAAAAACAAATTACCCTTAAACTTTCTTATGAACAATTGTTTTTTTTTTTTTTAAAAAAACTTTCTTAGGAACAAATAATTAAGACACACTATTGTATACTGAAAGCCTCTTTTTATATAAAGAATTAAAAAAAAGTTTTAATGCAATGAAAATAATTTTTTTCATACAATTTTTTAGTGACATCAAATGTTTTTGCAGGAGTTAGAAATTTTTTTTTTAAAGAGAAATTATTTATTTGAATAAAAAGATATAAAATAATAAAATTTTAAATAAATCTAATTAGATAACAAAATAGTGGGGTGTGCTAACAAAAATATAATACAATAAAATTAAAGAAAGGGCATTTTTGGCATTAAGTGGGGTTTATTTACGAACCAGAGATTTTTAAAATATTTTAGAGGTGTATTTACGAAAAGGGTATACATACAGTTTTTGAGGGGTGCCAATATCGCCACTCATCTTTATTTTGGGTTCTAATTAAGGGCTCATTAAAATTCAAGGTTTTAAAAATAATTAGAAAAATGGGATGTTTGTGCAATTTGACCTTAATTAAAAAGGTACTTAAATTTTGATTAAATTGTATTCACAAAAAAAATTTAGATACATTTAAAAAAAGAAAAAAAAAGAAAAAAAAAGAAAAGAAAGAAATAAAGATCCTTGTAGGATTGATTGCAATATTTAAATTGTTTAATATCATCGAGTTAAATTGATATATTGATAGCCTTGATACGTTATTTTATTTTCTTCAAAACCTTGAAACTTTTTTCCTATGGAGAAACGTAACTGTTATATTTTATAGGGCAAATTGTATAAATAATTAAATATACCCTAACATCAGGCTTAATTGCACTCATATATGACTTTTGTTTAAAATTGCACGTAGATATCCTACCGTCAGTTGACTTCCGTTAACAGTAACCGTTGACCACATTAATAATGCTAAATGACTAAAATACCCTTGATAACTTATTTTATTTTTTATTATTTTAAAATTAATGAATTGAAAATAAAATAAAATAAAATTGATATTCTCTCCTTGGTCCCACACTCCCACCCTTATGATTTGAAAAAAAAAAAAACCATAACATTATTCCAAAAAAAAAAAAAAAAAATCAGTTAGATTGTTCAATCTCAGAAAACCACACATCAAATTGTTTCAAACATTTTTTTTTAATATTTATTTTAAAGTTCAACTAATAAATACTTCATTGTCATTGATTCCAGGCTCCATCTTAGATCCGCGGCAACATCTTAGATTCGTGGTTCCATTTGATGTCGACGGAAGGCGCCACGACTCCATCTCACATAGCAGAAGGAACCGCTGCCTCCAACTGCTGCCTATGAGCGTCGCTCCATCTGGAGTAGAGACAAGGCTTCGTCTTAGATGGAGTGGCGCTCCATCTTTCGTCGGCGGATGGAGCGCAGTTCCATCTGACGCTGGCAGAGAGGCTTGCCTCCTCTAGCCTCTCCGCTCAACAACAGAGGGAGGGTTGAGTGACTCTATCCATTACTTGACCCGATATGGTTCCAGACTAGGGGTCGTTTGTTTTTTTCACTTAAAACTTAATGGGTTTGAATTAAACTCATTAAGTTGTTTTGTTTATTTTTTAAGTGGTCAAACAACTTAAAAATATTAAAAAACAACTTTAAAAAATGTGAGAAATATTAACTTTTAACTTAATTTCAAATCACTAGATTACAATTAAAATATTATTTTACAAGTCTATCATCCCAAAGAATATATATTTTCAAATTTATACTAATTTGATATGGTGTAGAATTCTTTCTTTTAACATATTAATTTCTTATTTTAAATAGCTTTTAGAAAGAACAAAAAAAATAACCCTAATCATTTCTCATAGAGACTGATGCATGTAATCCAGGAACCTATTTCGAAAAAAAAATTCAATATCCTTTTATTTATTTATTTGGTTTCCAGTGCATATATTCCAGGAAACCAAAAAAACAAAACAGGTTTCCTCAATTATATACACCGGAAACGTGGACAACATGTAAGATAACTTAAACTTTTTTTTTTTTTTTTTGACAATAAGTTGAATTTGAACTTTGTTTGCAGAGCATGTAAAATTATATTTTTTGATAAATTATTTGCTTTGTTAAATTGAACTTTGTTTACAGAAATACATACAAAATCTTATAAAGAACGATGCATATTAAATTACTTTTTTTAATTAGTATGAGTAAATAAACATGTTAACAGTACATTTAGATGTGAGAAAAAAAAAAAAAACATATAGATTCAGAATTCAGTCCCTATTCAATCTTTAGAAAAATTTAGGACTGTTCAGTCTTTAGATAAAAAAAATCAAACGACCCCTAGGTCCGGTCCTTACTATATATATATATATATATATATATATAAAATTTTTCTTTTCATTATTAGTTAGTGGAAATGGTGAGAAATGTCACCTTTTTAAGTTGGTGTTGTAAGAAAGTCACCACTTTAATAACTTAAGTTTAAAAGGCACATATTATGGTGAACGGACAAAAATGCCCTTACTTTAAACATTCTCTTACTTTGAATTTTTCTGAGACTTTATTCTTTCATCTTCTTCATAGAGGTCTGTTTAACAGACCTCCAATGGAAATTGAACATCAAAACAGACCTCCATTAATTTAGTGGTGCTACGCAGACGCATTCGGGGGTCGAGCTCCCCGCTGAGCTCACGATGGTCGAGCCTTTTCATACTTGGTTCGAGCCTTTTCATACACTGTTGAAAATGCTCGAATCTAGTGTAAAAAGGCTCGAAAACGCACGAAAAGGCTCGAAAAAAAGTTAAAAGTTAAAAAAGGCTCAATTTTTTTTTCAAAAAGACACGATTTTAGTTTAAAAAGGCTCGAAATTTTTTTCAAAAAGGCACTCGAATTTTTTTTCAAAAAGGCATGATTTCATTTCAAAAAGGCACGATTTTTTTTCTTCAAAAAGGCACAATTACTGTACAAAAAGGCACGATTCATGTATAAAAAGGCTCGATTCATAAAGGTTCAAAAATGCACGATTGCAGTACAAAAAGACACGATTACTATACAAAAAGGCTCGATTCATAAAGGTTCAAAAAGGCACGATTGCAGTGCAAAAAGGCACGATTACTGTATAAAAAGGCACGATTCATGTACAAAAAGGCTCGATAATAGTTTAAAAAGACTCGATAAATGTTCAAAAAGGCTCGGATAGCTGTTTAAAAGGCTCGAAATATGTATTAAAAGGCTCGAACAATGTAAAAAGGCTTGAAAATGCACGAAAAGGTTCAAAAAGGTTTTCTCTCAACGTTTGAAAAAGACACAAAGTGACAAAAAGGGGTATTTTTGTCTAGTCACCTAAATAGGTGCCTTTTAAACTTAAATTAGTAATGTGGTGCATGTCTTACAAAAAACGCCCCAAATAGTGACAAAATTTTTTTGAACCCTTATTAGTTATTTTATTATTTAAAAAATGTTTTCACCTTCGGATCTTCCCAATACAATAATAAATTATTATTTTTTGAAAGCCTCAATTTAAAAACAATTATTGTATATCATTTCAAAGGGAATGGACAATCATACCCTTCTTCCGTTTGTTTCTAATGGCATCTCACTATGTCCGCACAATTTTAGACAAAAGTCGCATATGAGTACAATTAGGTTTAATGTAAAGATATGTTGTATAATTTACCCTATTTTATATCTTGATTTGTATCTTTGTCAAGATATGGTATAATATTTTCTGACAAAGGTTATGGTGTAAGACCATTTCCAATGCATATATCAATGCCAATGCTAAATTTGGCATAAAAATAGTAAAATGTTATATTTTGCATATCATTTTAACATTGTACTCCAATACAAAATTTTATTTGATATGCTATTTTTTATTATTTTTATTATTTAAAATTATAAAAGTCAACAAATACAACTAATGCATTCAATATTTTAAAATGCACTGAATATTTTTTTAGAATTGTTTTAATCTCAATTTTCCTTACCAAATTTTTTAATTTGTTATTATTTAAAATTAAAAAAGTCAATAAATACGGCTGTATTTATTGTTGTGCCAAATTTGGCATATACTATACACTACGCCAAATTTGGCACAAAGTATAGCATATGCCAAATTTGGCACAGTTTTTGACACTGCATTGGAGCATGTTTTTTTTTTTTTTTTTTTTTTTTTTTTACTTTATGCTAAATTATAACATTGACACAATGATTTAGTATTGCATTGAAGATGATCTAACTAGAGTAATGCTATATGCATCCCCCTTTATTTAAAGCACCCATATTTGAAGGCTTTAGGCTCAAACCCATTGGACCTGGGGTTCAAAATAATTTAATGGCGCGTTTACTAATCAGGAATGGAGGGAATCGGAATCAAGTTCCATTGGAAAGAGAATGGAGAGGAATGAGAATTAAGTTACTAAATTCCATTCCAGTGTT
The DNA here is from genome assembly GCA_030490815.1 of Acer saccharum. Taxonomy (NCBI): domain Eukaryota; kingdom Viridiplantae; phylum Streptophyta; class Magnoliopsida; order Sapindales; family Sapindaceae; genus Acer; species Acer saccharum. The sequence continues at coordinate 19,680,636 of CM059876.1, read as the reverse complement.
TACTAACAATTTAGAAATCATAAATAGAATCAAATTTATTCCCTTTCTAGTGTTTACTTCAACTAAGGAATCGGAATTATATATAGTTGATTACAAAAATACCCTTGTGTATATAATATGTTGAAATATTATTTATTTATTATTATTATAAAAAACTATTTTTTATACTGCTCATATGTAACACTATAACTAGTAATTAACATCTTTATATTGTAAACTTTAAACTAATTAGTCAATAATAATTAAAATTTGAGGAATAATCCAGATTTGAAAGCATAATTAATTTGATGTTGAATTAATTTCTCACATTTAGATGCTTTTTTCCCTTCTCTTGAAAATTAAAACACAAAATGACTCGACATATGCAACCATTAGCTTTCACAATACTTGATTAATTATTAACTGTATAAAAGAAAACAAAAAATTATATATATAAATTATAAACTAGGTCTCAAAAGATTGTCAAACAAAAAACAAGTCTAAAATATAAAAAATATAAACATGTCTCAAAAGTACATAAATGATCTGAAATGTTTTTAAACATTAAAACATTGCCAATAAAACTAAATAATAAGATAGCAATGATCCTTCTGCAAAAGACAATGACATACAAAATTACAGCCCATGCTCTAAGAGATCCATAATATATATCTTCTTCTCCTCAGCAGGCATGGTGAAGAACACCCTCAGCAAGTCATGATCTTTAGCTAACATGTTTGTAGCTCGAAAGAGTTGTAGTCGACTCAATCCTTCCATATTGTTCAACCCATTCTTAAGTTTAGCTTGTAAGTCAGCCACCTCCTTCTCATATGATAAAACATTAATTAAGCCATCAAGCTTGGGTGCCATTGCTGCAATAGCAGATGCCATGTTACTAAAATCCTTATGCATTTCATTAGTTGCCTTATTTCTAACAGTACGAGCACGCTTTGAAACAACAACATTATTGTCAGTGGATTTACGACGTTGAGCACTTGATGGTTGGGAAGATGATATTTCAAAATCTTCAGTACCTTGAGATTAAAATTCCATATTCTGACCACCTATATTTCCATTTAATAAATCTATAAAGGACTCCACATTTTCATGATCAGTTGCATCATCTTGTTGTAATTCCTCCTCATCATCTGCAACATTACTTGCATTCACACCAGTTGCACGATCTTTTCCATATATCTCACCCAGTGCATAATAGTGTGGAAAAGGTTTATTGAACAACCCACTCGCATCTTTTCGTTTCTGCAAACCATATATATTATATATGAAAATACGATGATGTTAACAATAAATAAATTAAATTGTTAACAAGAGAGTTATTGATTTACCTTTATCCACTCGTCATACACATTTTTTTCACACATCAACATCATATGTTCATCATTCCAACCAAAGCCACTTTGAGATAAAAACTCATGCAATGCACAATATTTGGCTTTCAATGTCTTTACTCGCAATTCAATGTGTGGAGATGCTTTTAGTCCACAATTAGGTAGTTTAGCTTCCATCATGGTTTCCAATTGAGCTAAATAACCATTTTTGAAACCACAATCTGCTTTCCACATAGTATTTTGATTCAATTCTTGTAATGATTCAACAAGTATAGCGTCCTCTGCGATTGTCCAAAAATGTTTATTCATCCCTCTCCCTCTGTGTGTGTTATTTGTGTTAGATTCTGTCATCCTAGTTTACATTGCCATAAAAGTTCATAAAATAATTAAAAATTTATATATAACAAATAAATAAAAAAGTAAACCAGTGCAGCAATATATGGATGACCGCAGTAGTATACATGAGTAATAAATTAATGCAATATATATGAATTTGTCATCCAAGTAGTATCTGCAGTAGTATTTCAAGCCAATTCAATGTCAATGCTAAATATGAGAAATTAGGATAACATATTATATATATATATATATATATATATATATATATATATAATCTTGCACACTAAAAGATATAACTAGTTCATGAAAAATTCACTTGCAAATAATAATTCAAAGATACAATATATGTAGTTCATGAAAATTAATTCAAATAGCAAGTACAATACAATTTAAATGTGAATTTCAATTCCTCATTCCCTACTTTGCCATGAATTAAACATTTCTACAGCAAGGTTGTGTCTCCATGTATTCCACTCGTTGGATGATTCCACGCTACTAATGTAGTCATTTTCATTGTCCACAATATTATCCTCTTCAGCTGGTGTGTTGTCAAATTCTTGTTCAATTGGATCAATAGATATCTCTCTTCTAATAAAGTTATGAAGCATACAACACACTGAAATTATACGACGTTGGGTTTTTAAGTCATAGAATGAAGGACTTCTAAGGATAGCCCAACGCATTTTTAATAAGCCAAACGATCTTTCAATCACATTCCTAGCACTTGAATGCTTCATATTAAAAAACTCATGTGGAATAGTTGGTTGATATCCATCTCTCCATTCATTAAGATGATATCGTTGACCTTTAAATGGGGCAAGAAATCCTTTTCCATTGGAGTAACCAGCATCCACCAAATAATAATTACCTAAAAAGTTTAAGTATAATAAATATATCACTTCGCTTAAATTTAAAAGACTAAAATTTATTAGTTGCTAGGAAAATTAAAAATACTTATTATTACCTTGTGGGACTTTTAATCCATTTCTCCTAGTCACGGCATCTCTAAGAACTCTGCCATCATGTGCAGAACCTTCCTATCCAGGTAAAACATATATAAATTGCATGTCTTGGGAGCAAACTCCCAATACATTTGTTGCAATTTCATTTTTCCTTGTTCTGTATTTTGGTTTGTCAACTTTTGGCACTTGTATCCTAATATATGTTTCATCTAAAGCCCCTAAACAATTCTATATCACATTTAACAAATATATTAGTATATTTTCATAAAGTGTTATAATCAATAATTTTGACATTATTAATATATAAATTGTACCTACCTTAAACCACTTCCACTTTGGGTCCATAGAGTTGTTTGGTACTGGTTCAGGTGTCTTCCAAAATTCTTTTTGACATCTAATCACTGCTTTTAAACACTCATGGAAGTATTTGCTGATAGTTCTCCCAGACCTCTTAAAATTAAAACCCACCACACGATTCTTAACATGATGAGCAAGAACATGTAAAAATATTGCCACCATTTCCTCCACAGACATATTACGTGTCCTTTTTAGTTGGCCTCTTGTAGTGAGTAAATGACACAATTTATTAAAAGCTTGCCTATCCATACGTAGTTGTGCTACACATATCACATCACTCTCTAAAGTCATTCTATATAATTGTACTAATCGGTTAAAAACTATAACAGAACGTTGACTATTGAGTTGTCTTTCATAATATAAGCTTGCATAAGCATAACCAGCAGCACAAACAGCTAATATAGTTCGAAGTATAATGACCAAAGTGTTCAACGTAACAAGCAATTTCTTCCTTCTTGATAAACTTAAGCGAGTCATTTGTATATATCATATGTAAAATGAACATTAGATACAGATCTATTAAGATAACTTCATTAAAAATAAATAAACTAAAGTCACTGTAGTATATATATATATATATATGAACAACCAATATATTCAAAGGAAAAAACTACTAATATATATGAATATGAACAACTAATATAAAAAAAAACTTAAACAAAACAAAATATATATGCTTCACGTATATGCAAATAGCTTCATATGTATATATATATATATGCAGATAGCTTCACGTAAAAAGGAAAAAAAAAAAAAAAAAAAAAAAAAAAACTTAAACAAACAGCATATATATATATATATATATATATATTGAAAATTATACTTTATACTTTATATAAGCCAAACGAAACAGCAAGCACACAATAAAAGGGAGCACCCAGAAAAACAACAAAAGCAAGGGCCAACAAGGGAAAGACCCACCCAGAAAAACAACACCCTATAGACCAAAAAACACAAACCCCACCCATCAGACAGCGGCAAAATATGAATATGTAGTACTGTGTTAGTGCGTTATACTGCTTCAGTAAAAAAAAAAAAAAAAAAAATAACTTAAACAAAACAAAATATATACATATGAATATGCAAATAGCTTCACGTATAAAAAAAAAATATAAAAAAAAATATATATATATATAAAACTTAAACAAACAGCCATAGAAGATTTGACAAAAAGAGAAAAAAAAACACCACTAAGTCAAAGATTTCTATGTATATTCAACAAGTTTAAGATTAAAAAAAAGAAAAAGAAAGCATACCTGTAGCAAGATTCAAAGGAAAACAATGAACAAAAAAGAATGATAGAGAACAATCCCTAAAACAAAACGATAAAGTGGAAACTAGAAAGACAGCTTTTTTTTTTAATAATTATTACAAGTGAGGTTATTTTAGTAAAAATATATGAATTCCTTTTTTTAATCAGGAAAGGGAACTTGATTCTTAGGGTGGGTGGGGGGAATCAAATTCCCTTTCCATCAGTAACTTAATTACTTATTTCAGAGTGGGGTCCACGTAACTTAATTTTCTAAAAAATTAGTAAACACTGGAATTCACAAATCAGCAACTTAATTCCCTTTCCTCAGTTTGATTACTGATTAGTAAACGCGTCATAAGGTTTAAAAAAAAAAAAAAAAAAAAAAAATTGGATGTCTGTGAAATTTGGCCTTTATTAAAAAGGTACATAAATTTTGCTTATATATGGTATTAACAAACAATTTTCAGGTACATTCTTTAAAACAAAAAAAATCAGAAAATAAAGATCCTTGTATAGTTGGTTACAATATTTAAATTATTTAATATCTTGAGTTAAATTGATATATTGATTGACTTGGTACATGACTTTATTTTCTTCAAAACCTTGAAACTTTACTTGTGTAATCAATAGTTTGTCATCATTAAAAATGGGGAGATTGTTAGCCATAAGGGTTTAGCGTTTGATTTTGATGATAACAAACAATTGATAAAGTATTAGTTTTGTTTGAATTGAAATGTGTATAGTCATGTTTGATTTTGATGATAACAAACAATTGATAAAGTATTAGTTTTGTTTGAATTGAAATGTGTATAGTCATGTTTCAAGGTAAAGGCACCACCGCACCATGCAAGAATCTTACACTTTGAAGACATTCATCTACATGTATGGAGAGGTAACACATTAAGCTTTGGGATATCAAAAGGAAGATTTTAATTCTAGTATTAATTGTTTTATATTTTGTAAACTGGTCTATGTTTGCACGTGATGTGAATTTATTGACTTAAGTGAATTCATTGATTGGTTGCGACTTGAGACTTAGATTTGTCCTTGGACTTAAAAATCAACCTTGAGCAATAAATGCACTGTTTTTGAAACAATGACGCCAAGAAAGTAATTTTATAGTAATCAAAATGAAATGTTTCAAAACTTTATGGGCCAAAAATGTCCCAACGGCTATAAAACAGTCATATTTTCAAATATATTGTTGAGGGACTAAACTGAAATAATTTGAAAGTGTAGAGACCAGACTGTAATTGTATAAGGGTACAAAATGAATTGGGTTTCTAAGAATTTGAATCATAATCTCTGACTCTACCGAATAGTAATCAACCCAAAACAAATTTAGACTGGACCAGCCTGCTCCGGCCCAATTAACACCACTAGACTAAGTTCCGGTGTATTTCAAAACTGTTGCCAAAAACAAGAAAACGAATTGTATCAAATTCTACAAAGAAGATAATTTAATTTGTATTTTTTTTTGTCAATACAAGCCTCAAATATGCTTGGAGTGATAAAGAATACAGAAATGAAATATGCTGGTGAGCATGACAGAAGAAACTACTCCTCTACTCTAACAAAAAAAAAAAAAAAAAAAAGAGAATAAAACAGTGGTTATACATGGTCCCCTTTTGGTTCTTGGTTAATCAAATGACATACAAGATGAGAAACACAAGAGCACCACCGTCCCCGCCAAGCAATTTTCCCATCCTTTTTTCTTCTATGTTGAACCACCAGCTCGAGCTGAGAGAATGTCTTGCGCAGAAGAAACAGGATTACGCACCCATTGTCTTCTCACTCTCTGTTCCTTTCTTTATACTACTACTACTACTACTTCAGAGGTTCAGGCCTTTTGACGAGCGAAACCTGGCTGAGACCAGAAACATGGATATGAAAGCTTCATCAGTTACACAAGAAAGATACTTGTACAAAAGAAACAAACATAATGAGGGGAAAAATATAAACTATACCTGAAGCAGCATGGAGGGAGCTGCTGTGGTAGCTTCAGAAGTGACATGACTTCTAGTTTTCCTTCCGGTTAATGTAGTAACCGATGGGCTGTTAGCTGTTGTTATGTCCCAAAAGCTACGTTTTTTAGCTGTTGGGACTGGTGATCGAAAACGATGACTAGGGCTCTTCAAGTCCCCTATGGTTGGTTCCTTAGGCCGCAAGCTAGACCTGGTGAGTACTCCTACTTTTCCATTCTTCCGCAAAAGCTCACGAATAAGATCATCCTTCTGCTTTAGCTGCAAGGCATGTTCTTTCCTCATTCTCTCAAGTTCTGCATCTAGTGTCTTCACGGTCAAGTGGAGCTCTCTAACTGCTCCCTGTGCTTCCTTTCTCTTAGATTCTGGTGTAAAACAATTTCCAGATAAGAAGTATGATCTGGGTTTCCGTTTTTCATTTGGTAGGGTAGTTGTAGATGGGGGAGTTACGAGACAAGCACCAACTGAGGGAGGTGTTGGAGAGGTATTTGAAGCTAAGGACTGTGCTTGGAGAGCTAGAAGTTTCTGTTGCTGGCGTGCCATTTGTACACGCAATTCACGATTCTCCTTCTGCAGTTCAAGTAATAGCTTGGTTTGGTCGGTTCCAGATTCAGGTACTTCAATTTTTTCTTCATTTGGCTCACATGCCTGCATTTATAGTAGATGGTGAGGGAGACAATGTTAACAATATCTCAAGCAACATATTCAATTATCACTTGACTACAGCGAAAAAAATAATTATGAGTGAAAGAATGAGAGCTTAGAGGACGAACCTTGGTCCTGATCTCCTTAGCTCGGTCAGCCCAATGCAGGGTGTTTTGAGTTTCACCAAATGATATATTACACGGACTAATGTTAGCGATCATTACAGTGTTACATACTCCCCCTAATGAGTCCTTGAGGAGTTGAGTGAGCTTTGAATTTCGGTATGGGATGTGCTTTTTACCCTCGACGAGAGCATTGATACAGCTGCTCAGTGCAAGGAGAGACCGATTTATGTTGGCACCCTCAATTGATCTGACTGTTCTCTGATCAGTAGCAAGGGCTCTTTCTGAACCAGCAAGATCAATGAGCGAAAGTTTTCCCACTTTATTTACAATGTTCATGGAAGCATCTCTAACTTTGTATTCCACTACAACCTTAATGGGAAAAAAAAGTGAAATAAATTTAGAAGTTCAGAATAATGGAAGATTAAATGACAATGAAGGACATAGAATTCATGTTTACCTGCAGAATGGCATGGGAGCGCGATGAGGTTTCATTTACACGAGTTGGTTCTGTGGTACGGTTTTGGTTTCCTCGTTGAAGCAATGCCATTACCTGTGAAAACCCAAATGAAAATGTTATCTTTATCCATTCAATTAACTTTTTAAGCACAAATTGCTAGCAAGGAAATTGGAAAACTCACCTCATCTGTAGAGTAAGCTCTGTATTGCGTAATACCTGCCGCCACAATCCCCTATAACACATTTGAATCACCAAAGTTTCCGTCAGATATCCATATCTAAAATGTAGCTTAACAAATTTATTTTGGACACAGTACTAGCTCAAGAATTTATGACAATTTCACTCCTAAATTTGAGTCCAATGCTGTACAAACTAGAGAGCAAACCTGCTTATCTTCTCTGAGGACCAAAGGTCTTCCGGGGGAAAGCAAATCCCGGACAGTTTCATTGTAGACCTCAAGATAGGAGAGGTGAACGACATGGTTTCCATCACAACTCCTCTGCCTAATCTTGGTGAAGAGATCTTTGATTGCCAAAACCATCACCCCTGGATTCTCCACCGTACCCAGCATTGTATACGTTTTCCCTGCTCCTGTGGCACCGTAGCAGAACACTGATCCATTCCTCCCTTGCAGAACTGCTTCCACGAGTTCTGAAGTTCTGAAATTTCAAATAACAAATCTGATTCTGTTAAATCTTCTAATGTGACCGAGGAATGAATTCTGTTTGATTGCTTACGAGAAAATAAAATAAAATGAACTAGTTTGTAGTACTAAATTTTTTATCAGTTAGGATTAAGAAAACAAAAGCTTCCATTTTATCAATTTGGTTATCTAGAGTTTTGAATATCTTGAAGCCAGGACAACAGTTCCCACAAGATTCATAACTCCATTGTTTCACCTTCCAACTCATATACAATTAAAACAAAATGAAGAAAATCTTTACATAAACATAGTCAAGTTTCTGGCCACCTAACAACCGGATTTATGTAGCAAGTTTTAAACTTTCTATGGGAAAATATGTACTGGAGTTAAAATTCAATTAAGCTAGAAGATTTTGGAAACAAAAATCAAGTACATGAAATCATTAAATTGTTTTTTTTTTCTTTAGCTTCCCTATATGTAAATGAGAAACAACACTCGAGATATCAAACACAGAAGTAATGAAAACAGTTAACAGAGATCTGAACCCAACTTGCAGAAAATATCAGAAATACTAAACCCAGAAAAAAATTCTTTCTGGGGATTCAGTTTCAATGACAATAAATCAAACACACAGCAGCAATCAAAACTCACGTAGTGGAATAAACCTCTGGTTGGGTAGTGGAATCCGAAAACGAAGCATCAAAAGTGAAATGTCGCCCTCGAAGCCTCTTTAGCCTGAGATAGTCGTGCTCATTAGCGAATTCGGTCAAATAAACATCTCTCCTGTTAACAATTCTCACACAACAACGCGACCCTGCTTCCTTCTCCTTCTTCGACATAGGCCTAAGCCTCACGAACACATGAATTCTGTTTCCATCAGCAAAAGCTTTCTCCGAAACCGTTTCTGGTTTCTCCGATTCAAGCACCATTTTAGTACCTTTTGGCTCTGTTTGTGGCACTGAACTTCCCATTGATAACTTTCTTGCCACAGTTGTTGTTACATTGGCCTTCTTCGGGCAAGCCGAAAACCCGAGAATTCGATCGGGACCCATAACAAGATTCTCTTTGGCATCATCAATCGGCGGTTGTGGCAATACAAAGGTTCTTGTGATTGTATTAGAACTTGATGATCTTGTCGACCTTGTCGCAGGCACTGTTGAATTGGAGTTCTCTCTCATGACATTATTCAACAACTTCGAATCTTTTGTATCTTTGGCTTCTCTTTTACAAGAATTAAGAAGTTCAACGCTTGGATGTGTCGAAAGCCGCCGCTTCTCTTCCGGTTTCGGTGACTGGTTCCTGAAAGCCGTCGAAGCTTTCTTTTGCTGCTCATACAAAAGAGTCAAAGCTCTCATTTTCTCTTTCAAACCATGATGTGGATTTCTCAAAGGAAGATTCATTTGTGTTGTTGTCTCTTCTTCTTGGTCTGATCTGGTTCTGCTTCTTGTTCTGTGCTCTGGGTTCGAGTCATTCTGTTCTTGGTTGCTGAGTTGGGACCGAGTTGACACAGGCATTCTATGAATTTTTTTTTTCTCACTATCCAAACATACCCAAATGAAATTTCCTCCAACCCAGTTGGAGAAAACGATCAAAATGCAAGAAAGTCGCGAGCTTTTCGTCAAAAATGCAATAAAAATCAAGTGAAGAAGAAGCTGAGAAGAATGAAAAAAAAATGGAAAGAGAGGGAGGAAGATCAAGATTGTAAGAGATTTGATGATATCTGAGCCGTCGATTTGATATTGTAAATGCACGGTTGGCAGCGAAGCCGGGAAGATTAAGATTTTGAAGTGAAGAATTGCTATCGACACTCTAATTTTTTTGCTTAGTTCAGTTAGTTACGTCTCATACTAACGAATTTCTAGCTGGAAAGTGGAGTGGAAGAAGCATTAATTGGAGGGCGATTAGGGTTTTGCTTTTCAAACGAAAATAATTTAAAATGCTATGTGTAACGGTCAAATTGTTGTCAGTCACGAACGGTCAGCTATTGAGAGGAAACAAGTGGGGCCCATTATAAACTTTCCTAATTTACTGGAAACTATGAAACTATCTGTGTATCTGCTAATTTTATTATTATTATTTTTTAATTTTATTAATTAAAGAAAAATCTTTTTCAAAGTAAGCAAAGGAAAGGATGGGGGCATATATGTTAAGGTTCATCTCACTTACATTATTATCTATGAACAATATATGAGTTGAGTCCGTACTTTATTTTCCTATTCGTAAAATTAGTGGTCTTGTTTGTAAAAAAATAAAAAATAAAAAATTAATTGTTTAGATTTTGGAAATCATTCTGATTATGAAATTAATTGTTTCAAAGGATTGCAAAAACTCTTATGAGATTTGACCATTTAAAAACCAATTTTATAATTTTAAATTTAAATGAAAAACCCTTTTATTATAAATTAATTGTGTACTAACACCAAAATCACTTTCAAAATTTAGTTAAAAAATCTTTAATTGTGTACTAAATACACCCTATAAATTTATTACGGACGTGATAGTAACTATACCTCTTAAATAACTTCACATCACTAGTTCAAATCTCTTTCCTAAACAAAAAATAAAAAATAAAAAATTTAAAGAGTTTTTGATAATTTCCGAATCACATAATCAATTGTTTTAGTGTCGGAACCAATTGTTTGAGTCTTGGTAATTATTCAAGGGATTTAGATCCCCCTCACCTCACTTTATCCTCACATTATCTTTACTAAATCATCTGGTCCGTGAAACTAGTCTGTTGTCCAAATCATAAGACCAGACAAAAATTGTGCATATGATTCTAACTTGATAATTTAATATAAAATAAAGCTAATTTCTTATTTGAGTTATAAAATGGAACGAGATAGTAGTGACAAGACTGGGAATAAATTCTATTATCAAGTGGTTGTGAGTGCATCATCAATTGATGTTAATCTAAGTGAACAAACGGTGGAGATCATGGCACTCTCCTCACTTCTTTTATATGGCTTTGACACTTGGACTCATGAGGGTTGAAATTTGAATGATGACTAATATTAGTTTTATACAAGTAAATACAATAAAATATAAAATTTATATGTCACTCACTTTTTATCTCTACGAAACCAGTTCAACCACTTTATTTTTCTAGTTCCAATTATTATTTTTTATTTCCTAACCAATCTTTTTACTTTTATTTTTGTGAGAGAAAAAAAAATGACGTGGTTTATGGTTTTGTTAAATAATATACATCTTGCCTCGGATTGGTCAATCAATGGCAGTAAACCTTGGTGCTTGCTTGATCCATTTTATATATCAATCACATGCGGTATGACAACTTGAATTTGATAGGTTGATATATTGCTAGACCGATATATTGCTAGACCGAATAAATGTTCTTTACCACCGAACCACTTTGGATGCTCTTTAATTAACGGAAAAAATTGATCTTGTACTTGATTGCTCCATTGGCCGCTATAATAATTAAGAAATCATATCAAGCCTTAATTAGCATATATTGTAGGCTGTTTTGTTGCCCTTTGTGGTGAATGAAAGTTTTCTCCTCAAGTCAAGCGAAGCCTAGTAAGGAAGGAGTTCTCAAAATAAATAAATAAATTTTCTAAAATATATTATGAATAAATAAGTTTTTACAAAGATGTGTAATTAAAGTTTTCGAAAAAGAACATACAAGATTTTTGGAGAAGAAAACAAGACTCGAATTCACAACATTAATGGTATAGGTGGGAAGACCATACTATTCTACCAATCTCATATTATCTCAATATTAATATTATATATAGTCGACGAGATGAGGTTGACCTAGTGGTAAATCCTTTATACCTTTATTAATAAGGTTACGGGTTCGAGTTTTCCCCCTTCATAAAAACCTTGAATTTATAAAATAGAGTAATACTTAATTTTTTATTTATTTATTATTTATTTTTTATTTTTTTATATAGTCATAGACTGCATCGATTGTCGTTTTTTTTATATGCATCAATTGTCTTTTTAAAGGATATATTATGTAAATGGACACTTAAAAATTTTATAGTCGTCATAGTTTCAATTATGACTGCATTATGTTGTTCTCGTACTTTAAATACTTTGTTGTTTCTTAAGACTTCCATCCATTATAAAAATAGACACAGGGTTCAAAAAATAAATGGCACTTTTTAAAGGTGGGTTTTCAAGACTGTTACTGTTTTAATAAGTTATGTTTAAAAGGCACCTATTATGGTGAACAGACAAAAATGCCTCCAAAAGTACTTCCACTTCAGCTATTTTGAAAACCCATGTTTCATTTTGCCTCTCTCTATTCATTTAACTTTTCATTTGAGAGCGACTTTTCACTTTCACTTTCACTTTGAGATAACTTACGCGACTGTTCCGAGACTCCAAGCAACTGGATTTCTACAGTACACGGCGACGATTTGTCCTCCATTTCGATTTCGTTTTCGGTCCAAAAGAAGGTATGTAATTTCAACGATTTGATTTTGAATACCGATTTGATTGTGTTTGTTGGGTTATACATTTGTTTTGTATTTTTGCATTGTTAATATCAAGTTTGTAGTGTTTGTAGTATTTTTAGTTTTATACCTGGTTTTGGTCATTAGGGTTAGATCGGGGAAGATGATGAACAGTGAATAGGTTGCAAAAGTCTCAGATAGTGTTGCAAAAGTCTCGGAAAGTGTTACAAAAGTCTCAGAAAGAGTTATAAAAGTCTCAGAAAGAGTTATAAAAGTCTCGAACAATGTGACAAAAATCTCGGACAATGTGACAAAAATCTCAGAGACTGTTGTCCTAAACTTTTGTCCGAGACTTTTGTAACACTTTCCAAAACTTTTGTCCGAGACTTTTGTATCACTTTCCGAGACTTTTGTAAAAGAGTTCTAAGACTTTTCGAATGCGTTTCGAGACTTTTTTATATTGTTTCGAGACTTTTTTACTAGGAAAAATTTCTTGACCTTTTTTATATTGTGAATTGCATATGAGGAATGAAAATAAATATAAACGTGTCCTAAAGTAATCTAGAGGGGGGGTGAATAGATTTTAAACATTTTTACCCAATTTTTCGAGATTAGTCCAAATTACGAAAAAGCCCCAATCTAGTCAATATACAAAAACAAGCATACAAGTACGGAAAATAAAGGACACACAATATTTACGTGGAAACCCACACGGGGAAAAACCACGGGCTGTTATGTGCGCCACATGAGAACCTCGAATCCACTATTTGCAAAACGATTACAAATTAGGTTGACCACATCACACCTAAATTTACTAATCCGTCTTTGCTACCCTCGGGCCTTTAATAGTGACTCTAGTTCCTTGCTTGCAAACTACCTAAGAGGTAAATACAAGATTTGTCTCTAAAGTGAAGAGATAGCACAACCTAAGGTGAATATGTGAAATACTCAAGATGCTAAAAATGCAAGGTTAGACATTTAAGTTTATCTAGGCATGGATGAACATGTTAAACATTCCTAGATATCATATTACTAGATGACATGCATAAAACAACACCAAGTAAGCAACCAAAGACTTATATGCATCATCTATCACAAAACAACTCACAAACCACAATAAAACTATCTTGAAGCTAAGTCAAGTCATAAAGATGCAATCTTGAAACAATTCAAGTAATAAAAAAGCTATCTTGTAAAGCAAGAACATAAAGATGTGAGAATGATGTTCTAGATACAAGTCATGTGAGCAAAACTAAAAACCCTAAATGAAATCAACCTAGAATCATACTAGATGATGAATGAAAGATGCAAGATGAAGGGTTTTTGTGATTTTGAAGCTTAAAGGTGAAGTCTTGATACCTTGAGGTTGAAGATGCTCAAGAGGCTCTCAAAAGTGTAATTTTTGGTGTTATAGACGAGCCAAGGCAAACAAGACATATATATATTAGATCTAAGTGAAGTGAGGTCGTTTTGGCAAAAACCTTTCAGCTTCTCGCTGACTCACTGCCGCGGTCTCGACTGCCGCGGTTGTGGAACCGCGGCAGATGTACCGCGGCAATAGTCAAAATATTACTATGCCTCGATTGCCGCGGTTCCACCACCACGGCAACATAACAGCGGCAAGCAAGATAATTGCTGTCGCTCAATTGCCGCGGTTGGGCCACCGCGGCAGGTGCACCGCGGCAGAGACAAAAAGATCTTTGTCGCTTGCATGCCGCGGTTGGGCCACCGCGGCACCATAACCGCGGCAGAGAAGGACTTGGCCTTCTCAGCAGCTCCTCACAAAAACTAACATGTAATTGTGCAAGTGTGTGAGGTGAAAACATTGCATTCTTATGCAAAACATGTTATGGCAATTAATAGGCTAGATGCAATCAATAAGCATGCAAAGAGAGATTAAATAATCAAAGATGCACATAAAAAATACAAACACAATCATACAAGTGAGAATTATGCAAGTGTTGTGTGTGTGTGCAACTACATCTCTTCAAATTAGAGTTAAGTCAAGAAATCTACCTTCCTTGAAGCTCTTGATTCCACAATGAGGTTTTCTTCCATTCTAAGCTACCCTTACATATAGAACCCCATTGTGATTTTGCCAACGAAATACGCCAATCAAAAGTGAGGCACTTACAATCTCCCCCTTTGGCTATTTCGTGATAAAATCACCACTCACATAGCATCCTCACAAAAAATGGTCAACAAAATTTTCTACATTACAATAAGGCTCCTAGTCTAAGTCTTGAACATCTTCAAGTCAATTCCAAGCTTTTAAAAAAAAATCCAACCTACACACAATCAACAAGAAAAATACCTTCCAAGAACAAGTGTGTGAGAGATGCTAATGAAAAAAGAAATGCCATTTCAAAAAGAATCAAACAAGCAATGTAATGCAATGCAACTCCCCCTCAATGCAATCATCTCCCAACATGGACTAATCACTCTCAACTCCCCCTAAATGCAATGCCTAGAAGCACAAATTCTCCCCAAACCTCACTCCTCCTTTTTGTCATGAGATAGGCAAAGGGAGTCTCCCCTAATGGGTAAGCATTAGCAAGGAGAGCTTGTAGCACGAACATATATGCAATCATAAAGGCAATTTTATGCACCTCAATCAAGTAAGAGAGATTCAAGGGGTTTTATTTTATGAAAAATGTGTGACAAGGATGCTTTGCATGCAAGACATGTTGCATTTAAGATCAAAAAACAATGGTATTTGGCAAAGCAAACAACAAGGGTTTCCAATAGAATTCAAACCAATTTCACCCTTTGTCATGGAAAAAGCAAGGATATAGAATTTTTAGCATTTAAAAAAAAAGGCAACTATATCCAACTTTATAGGCAAAACAAGACATGAGCGACTTTGCACCCTATTTGATTTTTCCGGGTGAGATACCCGTATGATAGTAGCCTTGTTCTACAAATAAAGAAAGAGAGACTTATTGAAATAAGACTCAATATTGCTTTTGCACACATATTTGCATTTAACATTTCACATTTTCATCTCATACTTTTCAACTTGAGCATGTCATTTAAAAAGAATCATCATGTCATGGAGATCAATTAAAGGTCATTCAAAAAGTACTTCCAAAGTACATCTCCTATTCCAAAAAAGCATGTTTGAGCATAAATAACACATGGATTGCAAGCAAGGCAATGTAGCACACTTATTAAGAAAAATACATATAAGCATGCACAACTAATCATCTCAAGCAATTAATTAAGAGGCATAAAATGTATCAATTTGGCATAATGCATGATCATGCAACTTTGCTCTCTTTGCTTGAGCTCCCCATATGGGGTCAAGACACACCAAATCAACCCAATTGACAAATCCCAATAGACTTGCTAAGGTTCCCAAATCTAATGGTGTCTAAGGGCTTTGTGAACAAATCCGCTAGTTGGTCATTTGTTCCCACATGTTCCAATGCAATGGTTTTGCTCTCAACTAGCTCTCTTATGAAATGGTGTCTAATGTCAATGTGCTTTGTCCTAGAATGTTGGACGGGATTCTTAGAAATGTTAATGGCACTCATATTATCACAAAATAAAGTAAGAGTACCTTGCTCCAAGCCATAATCGGCTAGCATTTGTTTCATCCACATCAATTGAGTGCAAGCACTACCGGCGGCAATATATTCCGCCTCGGCCGTGGATAGGGAAATTGAGTTTTGCTTCTTGCAAAACCAAGAGACCAAATTGTTCCCAAGGAAGAAGCAACCACCCGATGTACTCTTCCTATCATCACAATTTCCGGCCCAATCGGCATCACTAAATCCAACAAGGCTTGGATTAATGTCAAAGGAGTACCATATCCCATGATTTGAGGTACCATTCACAAACCGAATGATCCTCTTCACCGCCACAAGGTGAGACTCTTTGGGATTAGCTTGGTACCTAGCACAAACACCCACACTAAAACAAATATCGGGCCTACTTGCGGTCAAGTAAAGCAAGCTACCTATCATGCCACGATATAGACTTTGTTCCACATCCTTTCCACTAGCATCTTTGCTAAGTTTCAAGGTGGTGCTCATGGGTGTGTCACAATGTTTGGCATTCTCAAGGCCAAGCTTTTTCACTAGGCTCTTAGCATACTTAGCTTGGGATATGAAGATCCCATCATGCATTTGCTTGATTTGCAAGCCTAGGAAATAATTTAGTTCACCAACCATGCTCATTTCAAACTCATGAGACATGACATCAACAAATTGTCTAACTTTGGATTGGTTGGTGGAACCAAATACAATGTCATCAACATAAATTTGAGCTATGAATAGCTCATCTTTAGTGCACTTGATGAACAAGGTCTTGTCAACACTACCTCTAGAGTAGCCATTTTCAACAAGATAAAGAGTGAGGCGCTCATACCAAGCCCTCGGTGCTTGTTTCAACCCATATAGAGCCTTCTTGAGGCGATAGACATGAGAGGGGTGGTGTGGATCCACAAACCCCTTGGGTTGTTCAACAAACACTTCCTCATGCAATAAGCCATTGAGGAAGGCACTATTGACATCCATTTTGTGTAACTTGAACTTGTACACACAATAAATGGATAAGAGAAGCCTTATGGACTCAAGACGGGCAACGGGAGCAAAAGTCTCCTCAAAGTCAATACCCTCAATTTGAGAGTACCCTTGTGCAACAAGCCTTGCCTTGTTTCGCACAATGTTGCCATCCTCATCGGATTTGTTCCTAAACACCCATTTAGTGCCTATGACATTGGTGTTTCTAGGTCTAGGAACAAGAGTCCAAACCTCATTTCTCTCAAATTGGTTTAGCTCTTCTTGCATGGCAAGAACCCAAAACTCATCTTCCAAGGCTTCATCAACCTTTTTGGGTTCTATTTGAGAGGTATAACAAGTGTAGCTAATTTGATTAGCTATTTGATGCCTAGTCCTAACACCCTCTCTAACATCTCCAATGATATTATCCTTATCATGGAGCTTTCTAACCCAAGGAGCGGGTTCATTAGAGTCCAAAGGAGGAACTCTATTAAGAGGCAAATCATCCTCTTCATCTTGGTTTGACTTCACACCACTTGAAGTCTCACCACTTTCCTTCAAAGGAAGGTTATTCACCTCACAAACATCCTCCTCATGGTCATCATGTTTGGGCCTACAATCATCAAAGACAACATTTGATGATTCCATAACACTTTGAGTCT
The DNA here is from genome assembly GCA_030490815.1 of Acer saccharum. Classification (NCBI taxonomy): domain Eukaryota; kingdom Viridiplantae; phylum Streptophyta; class Magnoliopsida; order Sapindales; family Sapindaceae; genus Acer; species Acer saccharum. The sequence goes on along the minus strand of CM059876.1, from coordinate 19,662,955 downwards.
TTAGATTAAAAACTCTATAGGCCTTGCTATTAAGTGCATACCCAATGAAAATACCCTCATCACTCTTGGCATCAAACTTGCCAAGTTGATTCCGGTTATTTAGTATATAGCACTTACTCCCAAAGATGTGGAAGTAGCTCACATTGGGTTTTCTACCATTCCATAACTCATAGGATGTTTGTTTAGTCCTGGGCCTAAGGAAAACTCTATTCCCTATGTAGCAAGCCGTATTGATGGCTTTGGCCCAAAGATTTCTAGGGACTTTGTTGCTAAGCAACATCACACGGGCCATCTCTTGGAGGACTTTATTCTTCCTCTCAATAACACCATTTTGTTGAGGAGTCCTAGGGGTCGAAAATTCATGAGAAATGCCTAAGCTATTGTAAAAGTTTTCAAACTTAGCATTTTCAAATTCTTTCCCATGATCACTTCTAATTTTCTTAATGCTTTTAATGTGAGAAGTTTTCTCATTTTGAATTTTGACACAAAGCATTTTAAATTTCTCAAAGGCTTCGGACTTTTCTCTAAGGAAGTAAGTCCATGTAAACCTAGAGAAGTCATCAACAACAACAAGAATGTACCTTCTACCACCTAGACTTTCGGTTTGAATGGGACCCATAAGGTCCATATGGATGAGCTCCAATGGCTCTTTGGTGGAGAGGTATTTTCCTTTCTTGTGCACACTTTTAGTTTGCTTTCCTTGTTGACAAGGTCCACAAACTCCCTCAACCTTTTTCCCGAACTTGGGAAGGCCCCTAACAACATTCAGCCTATCAAGGACTTTCAAGTCCCTATAGTTCATATGGCCAAGTCTTTGGTGCCACATCTCAATTTGCTCACTAGTAGACAAGTTACAAGAGATGAGATTAGACTCAAGACAATAACAATTGTCACTTGATCTCTTGCCTTTCAACAAAACTTGTCCATTTTCCTTAAGAATGGAGCAATCAATTTTTCCAAACATAACCGAAAGCCCTTCATCACTTAAGTGTGATATACTAATGAGATTGGCTTGCAAGCCATCAACATAGAGAGCATTGGGCAAGGAGGGTAAACCGGGAATATATATATTACCTTTCCCTATGACTTTTTTCTTAGATCCATCACCAAAGGTGACATACCCACCATCCTCCATTACAAGAGATTCAAAGAAACTCTTGTTTCCGGTCATGTGCCTAGAACACCCACTATCAAGGTACCAAGTGTTAGAGGCATTTGCTTTTAGGGCAACTTGGGCCACATAGCAATAATAGTCATCACGTCTACTTATCCTAGGTGAAACATGGTCATTCCTAGGAGCCATTGGTCCATTAGCTCTAAAATTCCTAGGTGCATGCATTGTGGCTCTTCTAAGCATATTTCTCTCAATCATACTTTCTCTTCTACACAATTTAATATACTTAAGACAATTAGGCCTAATGTGGCCTTTAATTCCATAAAAATGGCAAGTAGGAGTAAAGTAGGAATTCATACCATAGCCTTGAGCAAACATTTGTGGCCTCATTCTATTTTGAGTTGCCATTGGATGTTGAGGCAACTCTCTCCTTTGTGGTTGAGCCAAGTTGGCAAGTCTTCTAGGTTGAGCGTGGAAGACCTCATGTTGAACTTGTGGGATCCTTTGTTGAGGAGGTCTTGGTTGAGGAGGTCTTGGTTGTGGAGCTCTAGGTTGAGGAGGTCTAGCTTGTGGTGGAGCTCTTGTTGGAATCCTTGCTTGTGCTTGCTTGGAGGATTCACCAACTTCAACCCACTTGGTTGATTGTTGAGGGGTTTGAGCATTATCAACCTCCTTGCTTTTGACAAAAGTTGTCTTCTTCAAGGATGTGGCTTCCATTTCTTCCACATATCCTAACCCCTTCTTGTCACTAGGACTCTTCCCACAAGATAGCATCTTGTCAAGCTTCTCGGTTCCTGAAGTCATCTTAGCAATCAACTCTTTTGCTTCCATGAGCTCTTTCCTCAAGCTTTGTTCACTTTTCTTAACCAAGACTAACTCCATCTTCAACCCTTCTTCTATCTCTTTTGCCTTACTCATTTCCTTGCTCAAATGAGTCACTTTGGATGTCAACTCAAGCTTCTCCCCTTTCAACTTTTGTATCTTCTTTTTCTTCTTCAATCTTGAGTTCTCAAAGAATCTCATGAAGTCATCATAGTCCATCTCTTCATCAAACTCAAAATTTGACGTTGAGGAGTTACTCCCACCATTTGAGTCATTTTCATCTACTTCTTCTTGCTTGTCCTCTTCCTCTTCTTTATCACTCATAACTTCATTGCTATTGTGAGAGGATGAGAAAGCAATGAAGTTGGCCACTTGGTCTTCCTCATCATCTGAAGACTTGCCTTCATCTTCTAGGTCATCACTATCACTCCAAGTAACCGCCATGGCTCTTCCTTTCTTCTTTTTCAAATTAGCACACTCCGGAGCAATGTGTCCAAACCCACTACACTCATAGCATTGGACACCCTTCTTGTGGTCCTTCTCTTGAGCTTGCTCCACTTTCTTGAAAGGAGCCTTTTTCTTTGCAAACTTTCCCTTGGAGCCAAACCCTCTCTTCTCAAATCTCATAAATTGCTTGAACTTCTTTGCCATCAAAGCAATTTCTTCATTCGAGTCTTCTTCGTCCTTCTCAACCTTGACACTCTTTAAGGCAAGACTCTTTTGCTTCTTTGGAGGTGTAGTTGTAGGACCTTTCCTAGATTCATAGGCCAAGAGCCTTCCAATAACTTCACTTGGCTTCATTCTTGAGTAGTCACTATTTTCCTCCAATGCCGTCACTTTGGATTCAAACCTCTCGGGAAGTGACCTCATGATCTTTTGCTTGATTCTTTTATCCGAGTAGGGATCACCAAGTTGGTGACTTTGGTTCACTATATCCATGAGCTTCACTTGGAAGTCATTGAAGCACTCATCATCCTCCATCCTTATGGTCTCAAATTGTGTTTGGAGAACTTGGAGCTTGGAATCCTTAACCACATCGGTTCCTTCATGAGCCGTCTCTAATATGTCCCAAGCTTCCTTTGCTATCCTTGTAGTTTGAATGAGCTTGTATTGGTTGTCATCCATGGCACATAGGATTGCATGCATGGCTTTGTTGTTCCATTTTGAAGCCTCAAATTCTTGTGGAGTCCATTGTGCCTTCGGCTTGAGGACTTCCTCTCCACCTCCCGTAGGAGTCATCATAGGTGGAGTGTATCCATCTTCAATCACCATCCATGCCCGGTCATGAATTTGACTCACATAAGCTTCCATTTTACCCTTCCATGAGGCGTAATTGACCCCGGTGAACAAGGGGGGTCTTGTGCTAGAGGCACCCTCACCTCCCATTCCATTTCCACTCATTGTGTTTGGGTTTGAATGAAATGAATGCACACAAATAAGCTAAGCACACACAACAATGCAAACAAATGCAAGAGACTCTAACAAGAGCAAGGGATCTCCTAATTATGTTAAGGAACCTGCTCTGATACCAATTGAAAATAAATATAAACGTGTCCTAAAGTAATCTAGAGAGGGGGTGAATAGATTTTAAACATTTTTACCTAATTTTTCGAGATTAGTCCAAATTACGAAAAAGCCCCAATCTAGTCAATATACAAAAACAAGCATACAAGTGCGGAAAATAAAGGACACACAATATTTACGTGGAAACCCACACGGGGAAAAACCATGGGCTGTTATGTGCGCCACACGAGAACCTCGAATCCACTATTTGCAAAACGATTACAAATTAGGTTGACCACATCACACCTAAATTTACTAATCCGTCTTTGCTACCCTCGGGCCTTTAATAGTGACTCTAGTTCCTTGCTTGCAAACTACCTAAGAGGTAAATACAAGACTTGTCTCTAAAGTGAAGAGATAGCACAACCTAAGGTGAATATGTGAAATACTCAAGATGCTAAAAATGCAAGGTTAGACATTTAAGCTTATCTAGGCATGGATGAACATGTTAAACATTCCTAGATATCATATTACTAGATGACATGCATAAAACAACACCAAGTAAGCAACCAAAGACCTATATGCATCATCTATCACAAAACAACTCACAAACCACAATAAAACTATCTTGAAGCTAAGTCAAGTCATAAAGATGCAATCTTGAAACAATTCAAGTAATAAAAAAGCTATCTTGTAAAGCAAGAACATAAAGATGTGAGAATGATGTTCTAGATACAAGTCATGTGAGCAAAACTAAAAACCCTAAATGAAATCAACCTAGAATCATACTAGATGATGAATGAAAGATGCAAGATGAAGGGTTTTTGTGATTTTGAAGCTTAAAGGTGAAGTCTTGATACCTTGAGGTTGAAGATGCTCAAGAGGCTCTCAAAAGTGTAATTTTTGGTGTTATAGACGAGCCAAGGCAAACAAGACATATATATATTAGATCCAAGTGAAGTGAGGTCGTTTTGGCAAAAACCTTTCAGCTTCTCGTTGACTCACTGCCGCGGTCTTGACTGCCGCGGTTGTGGAACCGCGGCAGATGTACCGCGGCAATAGCCAAAATATTACTGTGGCTCGACTGCCGCGGTTCCACCACCGCGGCAACATAACAGCGGCAAGCAAGATAATTGCTGTCGCTCAACTACCGCAGTTGGGCCACCGCGGCAGGTGCACCGCGGCAGAGACAAAAAGATCTCTGTCGCTTGCATGCCGCGGTTGGGCCACCGCGGCACCATAACCGCGGCAGAGAAGGACTTGGCCTTCTCAGCAGCTCCTCACAAAAACTAACATGCAATTGTGCAAGTTTGTGAGGTGAAAAAATTGCATTCTTATGCAAAACATGTTATGGCAATTAATAGGCTAGATGCAATCAATAAGCATGCAAAAAGAGATTAAATAATCAAAGATGCACACAAAAAATACAAACACAATCATACAAGTGAGAATTATGCAAGTATTGTGTGTGTGTGCAACTACATCTCTTCAAATTAGAGTTAAGTCAAGAAATCTACCTTCCTTGAAGCTCTTGATTCCACAATGAGGTTTTCTTCCATTCTAAGCTACCCTTACATATAGAACCCCATTGTGATTTTGCCAATGAAATACGCCAATCAAAAGTGAGGCACTTACAAGGAATTTAAGGGCCAGCTTAAAAACTCCCCAGGACGACTGGTGGTATGACGTCAAGATTACTCACCACAACTACATGCAAAACTTGGTCGTGATCGATGAGGCACTTGATGGAGTCGTGGAAAATAGGGCTGAAGTGCGACAAAGGTATCAGCAATCATGTTTTGGCCATTGGCAACGCATGCAACAAGGAATGGCGTTTTCTGGTGGTATTGTGCATCGATTGCTATTGCATGAGTTACACCACGACGGACTTAGTGATGAGATGAGGTTTATGTTAGGTCCGCATAGCGTCCGATTTTCTAAGGTCGAGTTTTGTTTGATCACTGAGTTGAAGTTCGGAGCCATTCCGGATACGGAGCTATATGAGGATGTCCCGAATGGCATACACCACAGGTATTTCCATGGTCGAGAGGAGGTCACTTTTACAGAACTTGAAGCAAAGATTGAACAGGTTCAATGGGAGCAACACTTGGATGCAGTGAAGCTATGTCTCCTGTACATGTTGAATTGTGTTTTGATCGGTACAGAAGAGAGGAAATGTGTCCCTATATAGCAGTTGCGCCTTGTTGATGACTTGGATGCGTTCAATGCGTTCTCGTGGGGTTCGTATGTATACAAATACACTATATTTGGGTTCAAAAAGGCAATTGTCAATCGACTGAAGAGATATAATATTTTTGGGTTGGGATACATGCTACTGGTGAGCCTTTGGAATCATAATTACCACAAATAAATTAATTATCGAGTTGTTATGTTTTCCAACTAACCAATAATATTTCCGTTGGTTGTGTTGTAGGTTTTTGCCTATGAAGTTATTCCAACCCTTGCCATGAGATTCACGACTGTTAGGCAAGTTGAACAACCCTTCTCGCGCATTTTGAAGTGGGAGTTGACCAAGTGACCGAGGGGGGATAAACTGGACAAGATTTTCACCGCAAAGGTAATTATCTAACTAGTACACATTTGAATGTAATTGTCATTCCAAGTTTATGATGTCATGGATGTTTTTATGCTAAAATTTTAGATGTTCGCGGAGTCAGAGCTAATCCCTAGGAGAGGGGTTTATGGTACTACCAAGGGATTGACGAGGTAGGCAATCTATACCTTGATGAGGCTTCAATGGCGACTATACTAGGCGTGGGAGATCTGTCACCGTCTGTTGAAGATGATGCGGAGTTGAGAGAGGTAGACACAGTCAAACAGATTAGGTCCAGTTCTCGTGCATCCCAGCGGCAAACAACTGATGATGTTGGACCGAGTAGTGTCCCGGTTGAAGATAGGAGGGTCCATTCTGCACCGAGTAGTGTCCTTGCTACAGATGTAGCTGCACCTACCAGGCGTACCCGTTTGAGATTTGTGTCCTCTACTCGAATGGGGGGTCACAATGCAGAGTGACGATCTCCTGTACGAGAGGTATATAAATTGTTATTGCATGAGGTTAATTTGAGATAAGAATCTGCATTATAAATCTGACGTGTGATGATTTTCTCCTTCAGGTAGTACCAGACCATTTGGAACGTCGTTTTGCCGAAGTCATCAGTGTAGTAGAAGCATTACGGGAGGAGGTTCGCAAGAGTGACAGGGAAAGAAAGGAGAGTGTGTTGGGACCCCGGTTTACCAATCACGTAGCGGAAGGTTTTTTAAAATTTTATTTTATTTCATAAAGAAATAATGTGATCAGTAAACCCTAGGATCTATTTTTCGGAATAGTAAAAAATCGAAATCGAAATCGAAATATATATAAAAGAGAAGAAACAATTTTCTTCATACCTACGTGGGAGGCTCCTTCACTTTAATACGATCTGCTCCTGATTTGAACCACTTGATCTTCCTTGCTATCTCCCGGAACTGGTAACAGTGTATGGGCGCGTCACGGTATTCAGGAACAAAGAGGATGAAGAGACACATGAAGACAACCCCTTGCCTTGTGTATGGAATACGGCTAGCCTCTTTGTAGAACAACAAGCCAAAAAATATATTTATTATTATCTTTTTTTCTTTTTGGCCGCACCCACTTCACTGTTTCTTCTTTTTCACTTTTTTGTGTTGCGTGTAGTTGTGTTAGTTTATTGTATCAGATACCTAAAAAATATATATCATATATATATTATTTAAAAACTGTTGATATCTCTTTTTTTTTTTTTTTTTTTTGAATTTACAACAACTGTTGGGACCTGGCGAGATATGACTCTGCTAGCACAGCCCAGAATACTGCTCCCACAATTGGGGAGAGGGCACCCACACTTGGGATTAATGGTCAAGGAGGGACAAATAATATTTGTAAATATATACACGCACCCAGGTGTTGAACCGTGGTGGTTGGGGCTCCCAAGGGAGGGACCAACCACATTGGCAAGAGGTCTTGTGTAAAACTGATGATATCTTTTAATTTAAAAACAAAATCTTTATTTTATTTTATTAACAGATATCATCTAGTTTGAATTTAAACTATTTAAACTCAAAATTAATATTTAACTAATTAAAAAAATAAGATAATCATATTATCCCATTTTTCAAATATAAATATCAACTAACACCCTCCATTTAATGATTAATCACATAATTAAATAATCTAATTATTTAATTAATTTAATCATTAATATTTATTAATTAAATAATCCCATTATTCAATTAATTCCCAAATATATACGTGTCACTTTCGAAACACAATTAATCGGACAATCCAATTAATCAACCGTGACCCTTGTTACCTAAATCGATCGGGTTAGCAAGGGGACCTAATGGACCCACAGTATTTTGAGCTTCAATAATCCCTAGAAATAATTAATCAAACTCTTTAATTAATATTTCATGATTATTAACTTCGGTGTTATTCCACTAAAAACCCGAAGCTGCACTCTCTCAAGTGTAGACGTTTTTACACAAACCAATAACTTTCGGTGTCCATCAATATAGCTATTACATATGATATAATCCTCCACAAGTAGTTCATAATTAGAGCTGGGTCATAATGTTCGTTATACCCCTCTAATTATATCTTTCCTTTAAATACCATTGATTCTCTAATGAATAATAAATCCTACATTCCTTACGGAATTAGGAGAGCGCTCATATTGTTCAAGCCCCGAATCAACCTTTAAGGGAACTACCATCTACTTCTCGCAAGAATGAGTGGATTCCACTATTGTGTACAAACCTTCCCAGCCACAAGCCAAACCGCGATCCCAACATACGGAGCATATTGATCAGGAATGCAACTCCGACCTCACCCATGGTATATCAAAGACCACGATCTAACCTGAAGGAGTCGATAAGACACTCAGGATTAAGATCACCCACATATAGCCATAATTAGTTGATATATATGAATCTCATCGTTAAACGGATCTTAGTGAGAGATTCATATAGATCATGGCCCAGTCCTATATGATCACATCATACAAGGTGCCTCCATTCTCATATCTCCATATGAATGATCCAGGATAGGATCACCGTATATTATGAAATAGGCCGCAGCTATAGATTAACCACAAATAAAGTACCCAGCTTTATTTGCTATCTATGGACTTTTTAGATTGCTCGTTTCAAACTGCATCCATTTGTATATGACACTCATATACTCAGTTCGAAATTACATCTGGCAATCTTGGATGTTAAGTGCACATGTTATATATATATATATATATATATATATAAAGTATGACACAAAATGAATGAATATACTATTTCTTTTATTTATGTTCAAATCATATTTACAAATTACAAGCTTTAGGGCAAAAACCCCAACAATCTCCCACTTGCACTAAAGCATGTGAGTCATGTCTCGTAACCTAGACCTTCTAGGTGACCTTCAAACACTTTAGCCGATAAGATCTTCGTAAATGGATCAGCATGATTGTCTTGTGAGGCTATCTTGGTGACGATCACATCTCCTCTCTACATTATCTCTCTAATGAGATGATACTTTCTCTCTATATGCTTACCTCTCTTGTGGCTTCTTGGTTCTTTGGAATTCGCCACAGCACCATTGTTATCACAATAAAGTGTGATTGGCTTATCCAGATCTGAAATAACTTCCAGATCGCTCAAGAACTTGCGGAGCCAAACAACCTCTTTAGCAGCTTCACAAGCGGCTACATATTCGGCTTCCATGGTGGAATCAGCAATACAAGATTGCTTAATACTCCTCCACACAATGGCTCCACCACCAAGGGTGAATACTGATCCAGACGTGGATTTCCTAGAATCCCTGTCTGACTGAAAATCAGAATCCGTATATCCTAACGGGATCAAATCTTGTCCAGAATACACTAACATATAGTTTCTGGTTCTCCGAAGATACTTGAGAATAGTCTTGACAGCAACCCAATGATCCAATCCTGGGTTGGACTGGTATCTGCTGGCTACTCCCATTGCGAAGCAGATGTCCGGTCTCGTGCATAACATAGCATACATGAGACTACCTACTGTTGACGTATAGGGAACACGTCTCATATCCTCAACTTCTTGAGGTGTTTTAGGACATTATTCCTTAGACAAGTGAGCTCCATGTCTGGATGGTAAATTACCTTTCTTGGAGTTCTGCATCGAAAATCGCACAAGAATCTTATCGATGTATGATGCCTGAGATAGTGCTATGAGTTTGTTCTTACGATCCCTTATAAGTTGGATTCCTAGAACATAACTCGCCTTTCCCAAATCTTTCATTTGGAATTGGCTAGCCAGCCAGCTCTTTACTTCAGATAATACCTCTATATCATTCCCAATGAGTATGATATCATCTACGTAAAGAACTAAGAAAATTACCTATTATAGGTACAAATCGTCATAAAGGACACGTCATCACCATAAGAAGCCACGTAAGCAGGAGTCAAGAGAAGTCAACTCGAAGGGGCAGAAATCCCCCAAAGTAACTTACTCGAGAAAGATTAAAGCAACCCGATCACAAATGAAGAGAACTGACTCGGGCAGCAAAGCCTGCTCGGGCATACTCGGGATTCAATAAAAAGATAGTCACTAGCATTCACATTCCAAACGCGTGGGCAGGATCAACAACCAGCATCCCTACAATAAACAACGGTGTGGCTGCCCATAATTCAACAAGGAAACAAATAGGTTTCCCGTAAATAAAGGAGAAGGAATCAGTCCCAAACTCGGACTCAGCCAAATCAGGAAATATGTTACACTTAAAAAGGAAATAGAATCCGTCTAGGACTGGACAATCGCCCAAAACTTGGGCACCACAACACCAAACCCTAGCGGCACCCACAAACCTTAGTAACATTATGTATAAATACCCCTGTAACACACAAAATAAGGGGTACACAAGAATTAGAAAGATAGATCTGAGCGCAATATTTTGTAATAGTTTTTCATAGTGGATTTTACTTCGTTGCTAAGGCAACAACCTGTGGATGTTTCTCCGGTCATCGGAGTTTTACCACGTATCTCCGTTTGTTACTCTTTTCATTCTCAGTATTTTCAACCATTCCCATTCGTAAACTAAAATAAATCGAAATTGAATCGTTGACCAGGTGCCCACGAAAAATCACCGTCAACAATTGGCGCTAGAAGAAGGGGGAACCAGAAGACTTGTGAAACAATGGCTGGCGAAGGAGATGGTAGCGATTCTAGATATAGTTAAGGTCTGCCAAATAACGAGCTGGAAGATGACACCACCTTCAATACTGCGGATGCAACCGTAACAACGGCAGACCAATCAGCTGCCCTGGCTGGTATCTAACGTTTCCCTACAACTAATGAAGACATTGTGCAACGATTTCGTGCTTCTTTGCAGCAACTTATATCAGACGCAGCAAAGCAAGGGATTGACCTTTCCACTACGGAGGGTCTGATGTCGCCTCACAATCTGTTCGCCCCAAATCAGCAAGCAACAAGATTACGTTCCACGGTGGTGATACCAACGCCTGACGCACCCCTAAAGGCAAGACGAGATCCTACAGACAGGCCAGAGATTTTGTCCGAGAGACTAGCTAGGGGTAGTAGGGAGCATAGAGAGGAGAATGATTCTGACAAAGGGTATGACCAGGGATCGAGACCGTCCCAGGAGGCGTACTCACCGGAGAAATCGGTCATCATCCTAGGAGGAAAGTGATCAGAATCATCATCGCAAGCGCCAAAGGGGCACGGTTCGGCTGCATGGCCTAAACCGAGAACACAGAAAATTGAATCTAGAGGAAATGGGCCAAAAGCTGACCATAAGTCAGAATTTCAATACGATGGGGGAACCGAAAAGAGATAGGGACATACTCATACAGAGTTTGACCCGGGAGGTTCAGAATAATCGTCGACAAATGGATGCTTTAGTCAGGCGATATGGGCATAATGAGTTGTCAGACGACGAATCCGGAAGCCCTTTCACCAATGGAGTCTTGAGGATGCCTTTCCCGGAGAGATTCAGAATGCCACCCGTAGAGCTGTTCAAGAAAGATACCGATCAGAAAGAACACGTCTGGAGGTATAGGAGCGCTATGGCACAATGCGTCCACAATGATGCACTGCTATGTTTAAATTTTCCACAGACTCTGGGGGATCTGGGTTCTCGGTGGTTCGGTAGATTGCTAGCAGCAAGCATAAGCAGCTTCAGCGAACTAAGCAAAGCTTTCTCAAGGTAGTTCCTCGGGAATGTACGTAGGAAGAAATCAGTGGCTCACTTGTCCCAGCTCAAATAGGGAAAAGACGAGTCGCTGAAAAAAATACTTGGGAGGGTTCGGTCAGGAAGTGTCGGAAATAGGGAGTGCGAACGATGAAGCCATCATTGCAGCCTTCATCAACAACCTTCAGAACGGCCAACTATCCTTCAATTTAAGAAGAGCTCGCTTAACCAGTTTTGCAGACATGATGGACATGGCTGGGGGTTATGCCTTAGCTGAGGAAGAAGAAATTATGACGGGAGATTACTTTGTACATGGAGGTCGTCCAGAGGGAGCCAAAACAAAAGGCCAAGCTAGAGCACCAGAAAAAGGTGACAAGCTAAAGAATAAAGCACGAGATGGACGGGATGGCCTCCGGGCTTATGATCCAAAAACCGATCAGCCGCGCCAAAAATTCCAGGGCAGATACACAAATTACACCCCGTTGAAGAAAGACCAAGAGGAGGTATTAGCTATCTTGGAAGAAAAGAATATGTCCAAAGAGCCGCCTAAGCAGTTGACTTATGCTCGGAGGGACACCACCAAGTATTGCAGATTCTATAAAGAGAACGGACACGAGACATCCAAGTGCTTCCAGCTAAGGGATCACATCAAGACCGTCATCTGAGAAGGGCACTTAAAGGACATCGTCCTGAAAAAAGTTGAGAAGGCAGATGGACAGAAAGATAGCCGACAGGGTGGACGGGAAAGAAAGCTGAGTCCCAAGAGAGTTGGAGATGAATGAGCAATCAACACCATCTTTGGTGGGCCAGCAACAGGCAAAAGTAACAGGGAGAGAACCTAGGAAATTTGGGAAGCCATGAAAGCCCGAAGAGACCTCGACGTCAACTCCATTGAACCCGATCCGAAAAGGATCAAGGAAGACTGGGATCCAATCATCTTCACAGAGGCTAATTCTCATGGAGTAGATGTAAAGCCAAATGATGTGTTGGTCATTAGTGCTCGAATTGGGCATAGGGAGGTTCATCGGATCTTGATTGATAATGGAAGCTCAGCGGATATCTTAAGTGCAGAGGTATACGATCAGTTAAGATTGGATAGAAAGGACTTACAGGCCTTTCATACCCCACTCAGAGGGTTTGGCGGGGTAGAGGTAAGGTCACTCGGTACAGTAAAACTACCAGTGAAGATTGGGAAGGCCACTTGTCAGAAGACAGTGTTACTCGATTTTGTGGTTGTAGATACAGAGAATTGGCCATACAATGCCTTGCTCGGCAGACCATTCCTGAATAAAGCAAAGGCAGTAATGGCAACGTATGCCCTCATGATGAAATTCCCAACTGAGTATGGGGTAGGCGTGGTCAAGGGATCACAAGAGATGGCGCGAAGGGCGAATCTGCTAGTTTACAAGGATAGGGAAGTACGCCAATTATACACCATATCAACCGAGCAAGCCAATGAACCTGAGGAGTAAGCAGAAGCACCGAAGGAGTTTGAACTAGACCCTAGAGAAGAGCCTGAAGCTAAAAAAGATGAGCCGACCGAAGAAGTGATATTAGACCCAGATGAGCCGAGTAAGACAGTGAAGATAGGAGCAAGCCTAAGCAGGGACATCAAAGCCAAACTCATCACATTGCTGAGGGATTACCGGGATGTTTTCGCTTGGAGTCATAAAGATATGCCATGGATAGACACAAAGGTGATATCTCATTATCTCTCCATCGACTCGGGGTTCCGCCCAGTGGTACAAAAGAGAAGATTGTTTAATCCAGAGAGAAGTATCGCAATCAAGAAAGAGGTGGAGAAGTTGCTTTTTGTAGGGTCAATAAAGGAAGTCAAATACCCGGAGTGGGTGGCCAATGTGGTATTGGTCAAGAAAAAGAACAATCAATGGATGATGTGTGTGGATTTCACGGATTTAAACAAAGCTTGTCCGAAAGACAGCTTCCCACTGCCAAGGATTGACCAGTTGGTAGATGCGACAGCAGGGCACGAACTACTGAGTTTCATGGATGCTTACTCAGGTTACAATCAGATCCGAATGAACAAGGCAGATGAAGAAAAAATAGCTTTCACTACGGATCAAGGATTGTACTATTACAAAGTGATGTCGTTCGGGCTAAAGAACGCCGGGGCAACGTACCAGAGATTGGTAAATAGAATATTCGCTCGACAGATTGGGAGAAACATGGAGGTCTATGTGGATGACATTGAAATTTCCCTTAAGAAGTAGTGTAAAATATACCTAGGAGGGGGGGGGGGGGGGGGGGGGGGGGGGTGAATAGGTATTTACTCAAATTCTTCCAATATTAAAAATGATGCGGAATATAACAAAGAAAATGCACACTTGATTAGATTTAACAAATGAATTGATTTCACTAATACAAGAGTTAATCAATTTACAAGATATGCAATCAATGTAAGATATGGAAAATAAAGAAAAGTAAAACAAAAAATGAACACAAGTATTTTTTACGTGGTAAAACCTCAAAGAGGAAACATCCATGGGTTGATACCACAACCACCGGCAAAGCAATCCACTATGTGAAAAAGGACTTACACACTCAAGCTACCAACTCATGATATCCGCTCAAGCTATCAACTCCTAATCTACCCTCGGGCTAGTGAATCACCAAGCCTACTTCCTATCCGAGATGTATCCTACACCTCTAGAAAGCAACTTCCTATCCAAGACGCTCACGTCTCTAGGAAGATTTCTTGCTCACCTATCTGGATCCTCCTGACCCTAGACACTTGCTTGATTATCCGAGTCCTCCCAACTCTAATCAAGACTTCCTTGCTCTATCCACAAAGCTTCACTCACTTTGCTAGAGACTTCAACCTAATGCAAGGCTATGATCTATGTGATGCAAGTGATGCAAACACAATCAAATTAAGCTAGATGATCAATCAAGCTAAATGTACATGTTCAATGATATTCTAGAATATGCTTCCAACACACAATCACAAAATTATCTAGAAATCAAGACATGTAAATCAATAAGAACAAGGTATGAATATTCAATATATCACACTAAAAACCTAGTCCTTAGATCATGAAATTAAACCTAGAAAATAATATGAGGCATATCATATATACATTTTCTGGAATCAATTTCAAACAAAATCAAGTTTAGCACATATATGTTCAAGAGAAATCACAAAGCTAAAACTCAATTGACAAATGATAAAACACCCCTAGCATATGATCTAACATCCTTTTCAACATATTTCATCAATCAAATAGTAAGAATCAAAGAGATGACCAAAGATGAAATGAAAAAGAAGAAGTTGAACAAGACAACCTTGACCACGTACTGAAGATCAGTCTACTGGGAAGAATGGCGAAGTCAGCTGCCTCTGGAAATACTTGGGATTTGTAGCTCTCATCAAGACCAATAATTTTGGCTTTTAAATCAATCGATTTCGAGTTCGTATGAGAAAGTTATAATCAAAATACTAAAACTAAAACTAAAACTTGAAGAATTTTTACAGAATTTTGAAAGTGTTCTTGAAAATCTTCAAAAAAATGTTTGGAGGGAAGGAGAGAGGATTAAATGGAGGAGAGAGAGCGCAAAAACGAGCCAATCAAGCATGGCCATGTCACCCAGCCCGTGGGGGGTGCATGGGCCACACGGGGGCAGAGAGCCCCTCTGGCCGTGGGGCCCACGGCTCACCCACGGCTTGGGCCACTCGTGGCCTCTTGGCCACCTTCGCCTCTCGCACGCTCCCTCACGTTCTTCAGCTGTATCTTGGGCATCCGAACTTCGATTTTGAATCCATTTTTGGATTATGAACCGTGACTCCCTCACGCATGACGACAACTGTAAATGCCTCACTTTTGATTGGCGTATTTCGTTGGCAAAATCACAATGGGGGTCTATATGTAAGGGTAGCTTAGAATGGAAGAAAACCTCATTGTGGAATCAAGAGCTTCAAGGAAGGTAGATTTCTTGACTTAACTCTAATTTGAAGAGATGTAGTTGCACACACACACAACACCTGCATAATTCTTACTTGTATGTTTGTGTATGTATTCTTTGTGTGCATCGTTGATTATTTAAGCTTTCCTCTTGCATGCTTATTGATTGCATCTAGCCTATTATTTGCCATAACTTGTTTTGCATAAGAATGCATGTTGTCACCTCACACACTTGCACGTTTTCTTATTGGTTCTTTGTGAGGAGCTGCTGAGAAGGCCAAGTCCTTCTCTGCCGCGGTTATGGTGCCGCGGTGGCCCAACCACGGCATGCAAGCGACAGAGATTTTCCTGTCTCTGCCGCTGTGCACCTGCCGCGGTGGCCCAACCGCGGTAGTTGAGCGACAGCAATATTTTTGCTTGCCGCTGTTATGTTGCCGCGGTGGTGGAACCGCGGCAGTCGAGCCACAGAAATATTTTGACCTTTGCCGCGGTACATCTGCCGCAGTTCCACAACCGCGGCAGTCGAGACCGCGGCAGTGAGTCAGCGAGAAGCTGAAAAGTTTTTTGCCAAAACGACCTCACTTCACTTGGATCTAATATATATATGTATTGTTTGCCTTGGCTCGTTCATAACACCAAAAATTACACTTTTGAGAGCCTCTTGAGCATCTTCATCTCCAAGGTATCAAGACTTCACCTTTAAGCTTCAAAATCACAAAAACCCTTCATCTTGCATCTTTCATTCATCATCTAGTATGATTCTAAGTTGATTTCATTTAGGGTTTTTAGTTTTGCTCACATGACTTGTATCTAGAACATCATTCTCATATCCACATGTTCTTGCTTTACAAGATAGCTTTTTTTATGACTTGAATTGATTCAAGATTGCATCTTTATGACTTGACTTAGCTTCAAGATTGTTTTATTGTGGTTTGTGAGTTGTTTTGTGATAGATTATGCATATAGGTCTTTGGTTGCTTATTTGGTGTTGATTTATGCATGTCATCTAGTAATATGATATCTAGGAATGTTTAACATGTTCATCCATGCCTAGATAAGCTTAAATGTCTAACCTTGCATTTTTAGCTTCTTGAGTATTTCACATATTCACCTTAGGTTGTGCTATCTCTTCACTTTAGAGACAAGTCTTGTATTTACCTCTTAGGTAGTTTGCAAGCAAGGAACTAGAGTCACTATTAAAGGCCCGAGGGTAGCAAAGACGGATTAGTAAATTTAGGTGTGATGTGGTCAACCTAATTTGTAATCGTATTTGCAAATAGTGGATTCGAGGTTCTCGTGTGGCGCACATAACAGCCCGTGGTTTTTCCCCGTGTGGGTTTCCACGTAAAAATTGTGTGTCCTTTAATTTCCGCACTTGTATGCTTATTTTTGTATATTGACTTGTTTGGGGCTTTTTCGTAATTTGGACTAATATCGAAAAATTGGGTAAAATTGTTTAAAATCTATTCACCCTCCTTCTAGATTACCTTAGGACACGTTTATATTTATTTTCAATTGGTATCAGAGCGGGTTCCTTAACATAATTAGGAGATCCCTTGCTCTTGTTAGAGTCTCTTGCATTTGTTTGATTTATTGTGTGTGCTTAGCTTGTTTGTGTGCATTCATTTCATTCAAACCCAAACACAATGAGTGGAAATGGAATGGGAGGTGAGGGTGCCTCTAGCACAAGACCCCCTTTGCTCACCGGGGTCAATTACGCCTCATGGAAGGGTAAAATGGAAGCCTATGTGAGTCAAATTCATGACCGGGCATGGATGGCGATTGAAGATGGGTACACGCCACCTATGATGACTCCTACGGGAGGTGGAGAGGAAGTCCTCAAGCCGAAGGCACAATGGACTCCACAAGAATTTGAGGCTTCAAAATGGAACAACAAAGCCATGCATGCAATCCTATGTGCCATGGATGACAACCAATACAAGCTCATTCAAACTACAAGGATAGCAAAGGAAGCTTGGGACATATTAGAGACGGCTCATGAAGGAACCGATGTGGTTAAGGATTCCAAGCTCCAAGTTCTCCAAACGCAATTTGAGACCTTAAGGATGGAGGATGATGAGTGCTTCAATGACTTCCAAGTGAAGCTCATGGATATAGTGAACCAAAGTCACCAACTTGGTGATCCCTACTCGGATAGAAGAATCAAGCAAAAGATCATGAGGTCACTTCCCGAGAGGTTTGAATCCAAAGTGACGGCATTGGAGGAAAATAGTGACTACTCAAGAATGAAGCCAAGTGAAGTTATTGGAAGGCTTTTGGCCTATGAATCTGGGAAAGGTCCTACAACTACACCTCCAAAGAAGCAAAAGAGTCTTGCCCTGAAGAGTGTCAAGGTTGAGAAGGATGAAGAAGACTCGGATGAAGAAATTGCTTTAATGGCAAAGAAGTTCAAGCAATTTATGAGATTTGAGAAGAGAGGGTTTGGCTCCAAGGGAAAGTTTGCAAAGAAGAAGGCTCCTTTCAAGAAAGTGGAGCAAGCTCAAGAGAAGGACCACAAGAAGGGTGTCCAATGCTATGAGTGTAGTGGGTTTGGACACATTGCTCCGGAGTGTGCTAATTTGAAAAAGAAGAAAGGAAGAGCCATGGCGGTTACTTGGAGTGATAGTGATGACCTAGAAGATGAAGACAAGTCTTCGGATGATGAGGAAGACCAAGTGGCCAACTTCATTGCTTTCTCATCCTCTCACATTAGCAATGAAGTTATGAGTGATAAAGAAGAGGAAGAGGACAAGCAAGAAGAAGTAGATGAAAATGACTCAAATGGTGGGAGTAACTCCTCAACGTTAAATTTTGAGTTTGATGAAGAGATGGACTATGATGACTTCATGAGATTCTTTGAGAACTCAAGATTGAAGAAGAAAAGGGAGATACAAAAGTTGAAAGGGGAGAAGCTTGAGTTGACATCCAAAGTGACTCATTTGAGCAAGGAAATGAGTAAGGCAAAAGAGATAGAAGAAGGGTTGAAGATGGAGTTAGCCTTGGTCAAGAAAAGTGAACAAAGCTTGAGGAAAAAGCTCATGGAAGCAAAAGAGTTGATTGCTAAGATGACTTTCGGAACCGAGAAGCTTGACAAGATGCTATCTTGTGGGAAGAGTCCTAGTGACAAGAAGGGGTTAGGATATGTGGAAGAAATGGAAGCCACATCCTTGAAGAAGACAACCTTTGTCAAGAGCAAGGAGGTTGATAATGCTCAAACCCCTCAACAATCAACCAAGTGGGTTGAAGTTGGTGAATCCTCCAAGCAAGCACAAGCAAGGATTCCAACAAGAGCTCCACCACAAGCTAGAGCTCCACAACCAAGACCTCCTCAACCTAGAGCTCCACAACCAAGACCTCCACAACAAAGGATCCCACAAGCTCAACATGGGGTCTTTCATGCTCAACCTAGAAGACATGCCAACTTAGCTCAACCACAAAGAAGAGAGTTGCCTCAACATCCAATGGCAACTCAAAATAGAAGGAGGCCACAAATGTTTGCTCAAGGCTATGGTATGAATTCCTACTTCACTCATACTTGCCATTTTTGTGGAATTGAAGGCCACATTAGGCCTAATTGTCTTAAGTATATTAAATTGTGTAGAAGAGAAAGTATGATTGAGAAAAATATGCTTAGAAGAGCCACAATGCATGCACCTAGGAATTTTAGAGCTAATGGACCAATGGCTCCTAGGAATGACCATGTTTCACCTAGGATGAGTAGACATGATGACTATTATTGCTATGTGGCCCAAGTTGCCCTAAAAGCAAATGCCTCTAACACTTGGTACCTTGATAGTGGGTGTTCTAGGCACATGACCGGAAACAGGAGTTTCTTTGAATCTCTTGTGATGGAGGATGGTGGGTATGTCACCTTTGGTGATGGATCTAAGAAAAAAGTCATAGGGAAAGGTAATATATCTATTCCCGGTTTACCCTCCTTGCCCAATGCTCTCTATGTTGATGGCTTGCAAGCCAATCTCATTAGTATATCACACTTAAGTGATGAAGGGCTTTCGGTTATGTTTGGAAAAATTGATTGCTCTATTCTCAAGGAAAATGGGCAAGTTTTGTTGAAAGGCAAGAGATCAAGTGACAATTGTTATTGTCTTGAGTCTAATCTCATCTCTTGTAACTTGTCTACTAGTGAGCAAATTGAGGTGTGGCACCAAAGACTTGGCCACATGAACTATAGGGACTTGAAAGTCCTTGATAGGTTGAATGTTGTTAGGGGCCTTCCCAAGTTTGGGAAAAAGGTTGAGAGAGTTTGTGGACCTTGTCAACAAGGAAAGCAAACTAAAAGTGTGCACAAGAAAGGAAAATACCTCTCCACCAAAGAGCCATTGGAGCTCATCCATATGGACTTTATGGGTCCCATTCAAACCGAAAGTTTAGGTGGTAGAAGGTACATTCTTGTTGTTGTTGATGACTTCTCTAGGTTTACATGGACTTATTTCCTTAGAGAAAAGTCCGAAGCCTTTGAGAAATTTAAAATGCTTTGTGTCAAAATTCAAAATGAGAAAACTTCTCACATTAAAAGCATTAAGAAAATTAGAAGTGATCATGGGAAAGAATTTGAAAATGCTAAGTTTGAAAACTTTTGCAATAGCTTAGGCATTTCCCATGAATTTTCGGCCCCTAGGACTCCTCAACAAAATGGTGTTGTTGAGAGGAAGAATAGAGTCCTCCAATAGATGGCCCGTGTGATGTTGCTTAGCAACAAAGTCCCTAGAAATCTTTGGGCCGAAGCCATCAATACGGCTTGCTACATAGGGAATAGAGTTTTCCTTAGGCCCCGGATTAAACAAACATCCTATGAGTTATGGAAGGGTAGAAAACCCAATGTGAGCTATTTCCACATCTTTGGGAGTAAGTGCTATATACTAAATGACCGGGATCAACTTGGCAAGTTTGATGCCAAGAGTGATGAGGGTATTTTCATTGGATATGCACTTAATAGCAAGGCTTATAGAGTTTTTAATCTAAAGACTCAAAGTGTTATGGAATCATCAAATGTTGTCTTTGATGATTGTAGGCCCAAACATGATGACCATGATGAGGATGTTTGTGAGGTGTATGACCTACCTTTGAAGGAAAGTGGTGAGACTTCAAGTGGTGTGAAGTCAAACCAAGATGAAGAGGATGATTTGCCTCTTAATAGAGTTCCTCCTTTGGACTCTAATGAACCCGCTCCTTGGGTTAGAAAGCTCCATGATAAGGATGATATCATTGGAGATGTTAGAGAGGGTGTTAGGACTAGGCATCAAATAGCTAATCAAATTAGCTACACTTGTTATACCTCTCAAATAGAACCCAAAAAGGTTGATGAAGCCTTGGAAGATGAGTTTTGGGTTCTTGCCATGCAAGAAGAGCTAAACCAATTTGAGAGAAATGAGGTTTGGACTCTTGTTCCTAGACCTAGAAACACTAATGTCATAGGCACTAAATGGGTGTTTAGGAACAAATCCGATGAGGATGGCAACATTGTGCGAAACAAGGCAAGGCTTGTTGCACAAGGGTACTCTCAAATTGAGGGTATTGACTTTGAGGAGACTTTTGCTCCCGTTGCCCGTCTTGAGTCCATAAGGCTTCTCTTATCCATTTCTTGTGTGTACAAGTTCAAGTTACACCAAATGGATGTCAAGAGTGCCTTCCTCAATGGCTTATTGCATGAGGAAGTGTTTGTTGAACAACCCAAGGGGTTTGTGGATCCACACCACCCCTCTCATGTCTATCGCCTCAAGAAGGCTCTATATGGGTTGAAACAAGCACCGAGGGCTTGGTATGAGCGCCTCACTCTTTATCTTGTTGACAATGGCTACTCTAGAGGTAGTGTTGACAAGACCTTGTTCATCAAGTGCACTAAAGATGAGCTATTCATAGCTCAAATTTATGTTGATGACATTGTATTTGGTTCCACCAACCAATCCAAAGTTAGACAATTTGTTGATGTCATGTCTCATGAGTTTGAAATGAGCATGGTTGGTGAGCTAAATTATTTCCTAGGCTTGCAAATCAAGCAAATGCATGATGGGATCTTCGTATCCCAAGCTAAGTATGTTAAGAGCCTAGTGAAAAAGTTTGGCCTTGAGAATGCCAAACATTGTGACACACCCATGAGCACCACCTTGAAACTTAGCAAAGATGCTAGTGGAAAGGATGTGGAACAAAGTCTATATCGTGGCATGATAGGTAGCTTGCTTTACTTGACCGCAAGTAGGCCCGATATTTGTTTTAGTGTGGGTGTTTGTGCTAGGTACCAAGCTAATCCCAAAGAGTCTCACCTTGTGGCGGTGAAGAGGATCATTCGGTTTGTGAATGGTACCTCAAATCATGGGATATGGTACTCCTTTGACACTAATCCAAGTCTTGTTGGATTTAGTGATGCCGATTGGGCGGGAAATTGTGATGATAGGAAGAGTACATCGGGCGGTTGCTTCTTCCTTGGGAACAATTTGGTTTCTTGGTTTTGCAAGAAGCAAAACTCAATTTCCCTATCCACGGCCGAGGCGGAATATATTGCCGCCGGTAGTGCTTGTACTCAATTGATGTGGATGAAACAAATGCTAGCCGATTATGGCTTGGAGCAAGGTACTCTTACTTTATTTTGTGATAATATGAGTGCCATTAACATTTCTAAGAATCCCGTCCAACATTCTAGGACAAAGCACATTGACATAAGACACCATTTCATAAGAGAGCTAGTTGAGAGCAAAACCATTGCATTGGAGCATGTGGGAACAAATGACCAACTAGCGGATTTGTTCACAAAGCCCTTAGACACCATTAGATTTGGGAACCATAGCAAGTCTATTGGGATTTGTCAATTGGGCTGATTTGGTGTGTCTTGACCCCATATGGGGAGCTCAAGCAAAGAGAGCAAAGTTGCATGATCATGCATTGTGCCAAATTGATACATTTTATGCCTCTTAGTTAATTGCTTGAGATGATTGGTTGTACATACTTATATGTATTTTTCGTAATAAGTGTGCTACATTGCCTTGCTTGCAATCCATGTCATATTTATGCTCAAACATGCTTTTTTGGAATAGGAGATGTACTTTGGAAGTACTTTTTGAATGACCTTTAATTGATCTCCATGACATGATGTTTCCTTTTAAATGACATGCTTAAGTTGAAAAGTATGAGATGAAATTGTGAACTGTTTGGTTGCAAATGTTAAATGCAAATATGTGTGCAAAAGCAATATTGAGTCTTATTTCAATAAGTCTCTCTTTCTTTATTTGTAGAACAAGGCTACTATCATACGGGTATCTCACCCGGAAAAATCAAATAGGGCGCAAAGTCGCTCATGTCTTGTTTTGCCTATAAAGTTGGATATAGTTGCTCCTTTTTTGTGAAATGCTAAAAATTCTATATCCTTGCTTTTTCCATGACAAAGGGTGAAATTGGTTTGAATTCTATTGGAAACCTTTGTTGTTTGCTTTGCCAAATACCATTGTTTTGGTCCTAGATGCAACATGTCTTGCATGCAAAGCATCATTGTCACACATTTTTTTAAATAAAACTCCTTGAATCTCTCTTACTTAATTGAGGTGCATAAATTTGCTTATATGATTGTGCATATGTGCTTGTGCTACGAGCTCTCCTTGTTAATGCTTACCTATTCGGGGAGACTCCCTTTGCCTATCTCATGACAAAAAGGGGGAGTAAGGTTTGGGGAGAATTTGTGCCCTCTAGGCATTGCATTTAGGGGGAGTTGGGAGATGATTGCATTGAGGGGGAGTTGCATTGCATTACATGTCATTAGCATCTCTCACACACCTGTCCTTGGAAGGAATATTTCTTGTTGATTGTGTGTAGGTTGGTTTGTTCTACAAGCTTGGAATTGACTTGAAGATATTCAAGACTTAGACTAGGAGCTTAATTGTAATGTAGAAAATTTTTGTTGACCAATTTTTTTGTTTTGTGAGGATGCTATGTGAGTGGTGATTTTGTCACGAAATAGCCAAAGGGGGAGATTGTAAATGCCTCACTTTTGATTGGCGTATTTCGTTGGCAAAATCACAATGGGGGTCTATATGTAAGGGTAGCTTAGAATGGAAGAAAACCTCATTGTGGAATCAAGAGCTTCAAGGAAGGTAGATTTCTTGACTTAACTCTAATTTGAAGAGATGTAGTTGCACACACACACAACACCTGCATAATTCTTACTTGTATGTTTGTGTGTGTATTCTTTGTGTGCATCGTTGATTATTTAAGCTTTCCTCTTGCATGCTTATTGATTGCATCTAGCCTATTATTTGCCATAACTTGTTTTGCATAAGAATGCATGTTGTCACCTCACACACTTGCATGTTTTCTTATTGGTTCTTTGTGAGGAGCTGCTGAGAAGGCCAAGTCCTTCTCTGCCGCGGTTATGGTGCCGCGGTGGCCCAACCGCGGCATGCAAGCGACAGAGATTTTCCTGTCTCTGCCGCTGTGCACCTACCGCGGTGGCCCAACCGCGGCAGTTGAGCGACAGCAATATTTTTGCTTGCCGCTGTTATGTTGCCGCGGTGGTGGAACCGCGGCAGTCGAGCCACAGAAATATTTTGACCTTTGCCGCGGTACATCTGCCGCGGTTCCACAACCGCGGCAGTCGAGACCGCGGCAGTGAGTCAGCGAGAAGCTGAAAAGTTTTTTGCCAAAACGACCTCACTTCACTTGGATCTAATATATATATGTCTTGTTTGCCTTGGCTCGTTCATAACACCAAAAATTACACTTTTGAGAGCCTCTTGAGCATCTTCATCTCCAAGGTATCAAGACTTCACCTTTAAGCTTCAAAATCACAAAAACCCTTCATCTTGCATCTTTCATTCATCATCTAGTATGATTCTAAGTTGATTTCATTTAGGGTTTTTAGTTTTGCTCACATGACTTGTATCTAGAACATCATTCTCATATCCACATGTTCTTGCTTTACAAGATAGCTTTTTTTATGACTTGAATTGATTCAAGATTGCATCTTTATGACTTGACTTAGCTTCAAGATTGTTTTATTGTGGTTTGTGAGTTGTTTTGTGATAGATTATGCATATAGGTCTTTGGTTGCTTATTTGGTGTTGATTTATGCATGTCATCTAGTAATATGATATCTAGGAATGTTTAACATGTTCATCCATGCCTAGATAAGCTTAAATGTCTAACCTTGCATTTTTAGCTTCTTGAGTATTTCACATATTCACCTTAGGTTGTGCTATCTCTTCACTTTAGAGACAAGTCTTGTATTTACCTCTTAGGTAGTTTGCAAGCAAGGAACTAGAGTCACTATTAAAGGCCCGAGGGTAGCAAAGACGGATTAGTAAATTTAGGTGTGATGTGGTCAACCTAATTTGTAATCGTATTTGCAAATAGTGGATTCGAGGTTCTCGTGTGGCGCACATAACAGCCCGTGGTTTTTCCCCGTGTGGGTTTCCACGTAAAAATTGTGTGTCCTTTAATTTCCGCACTTGTATGCTTATTTTTGTATATTGACTTGTTTGGGGCTTTTTCGTAATTTGGACTAATATCGAAAAATTGGGTAAAATTGTTTAAAATCTATTCACCCCCCCTCTAGATTACCTTAGGACACGTTTATATTTATTTTCAACAACTACACACATTTGAAAAATGGTTGAGAAATCATCTTGGAAAACGATGATGAAGTCAACTCAATGAATGAGAACGAAAAGTAGTGTAGTTACATCGTTTGGACTCGAAACCTTATGAATGAGTAACCGAAACGACTAGAACTCAATAAGGAATCATAATAGAGCATATTAAAGTCCAAATACAAAAATACGGAAACATACAAACACTAATTCACACAAGCATGCCATATTAAAGAGATAGTCACAAAGCATGCAATTCTACAATATTTATCTATTAGAGATCAATGCATGTGCATACTAAGAAGTGTGTGAAAGTGTTATACCAAATGTTTGAACTATGATGTAGGGACACACATGTATGAATTGTGTGTGTGTGCGGTTATGCCTTGCAAGAGGAAGAAGTATCTCGATATCTTAGCATCCAAATAAGCACATTTCCTCTTGAAGACGAACTTTGCATATGATGTTGCTTTCCTTCTTTGAAGCTTGATCTAATCACGAAACACCTAAGCAACTTAGCAATACAAACAAAAAGTGTTTTGCAATGGAATCAAGCCAACACAAATTTAAGATCTTACAGACATGTTGACCAAAAGCACCACGGCGGAAAAACATTCAGAAGATTTGAAGGAAACCTTTGTTGTCCTGAGAAGGTACAAGATGAAGCTCAACCCAAGTAAATGTGTGTTCGGAGTACCGCCAGGAAGGTTTTTAGGTTTTCAGGTACACCAAAGAGGAATTGAGGTAAATCCCGAGAAGATTAAAGCATTATAAGAAATGGCTTCGCCAAAGACACTGAAGGATGTGTAGAGGCTGACGGGATGTCTTGCATCACTCAACCGGTTCATAGCAAAATCAACAGACAAGTGTGCCCCATTCTTCAGAGCAATAAAAAAGGGAAAATGGCTCGAATGGAGCAAAGAATGTGAAACAGCCTTTCAGAAGTTGAAAGAGTACTTAGGAAGAGCACCCATACTTTTAAAACCGGTGGTCGGAGAAACACTGTACCTGTACCTGTACCTGTACCTCTCGGTTACAGAAGTGGCGACAAGTTCGGTACTGATTTGGTTAGAGGAAGGAGTACAAAGACCGGTGTATTACACAAGCAAGGCATTGCTACCGGTAGAAACTAGGTATTCGCCAGCTGAGAAAATAGCGCTAGCCCTGATCACAATAACTAGGAAATTGAGGCCGTATTTTCAAGCACATACAATAGAAGTATACACGGACTGCTCGTTGAAACTCATCCTCCAAAAGCCGGAGCTGTCAAGAAGATTAACCAAGTGGGCAGTGGAACTCAGTGAATTCAACATCAGGTACACGCCAAAAGCAGCAATCAAAGGGCAGGCAGTATCAGATTTTATAGCAGAATTCACCGAGCCGGATGCCGAGGTAAGAAGGATAATGGAAGATGAACAGGCGAGTGAATTCCAATGGAAGTTGCATGTAGATGGATCATCAAACACACATGGCAGCGGGGTAGGAATAGTCATAACAACCCCGGAAGAAGACGCTGTGGAGTGTGCTAAGAGGTTCGATTTCAAAGCAACCAACAATCAAGCAGAGTATGAAGCTTTGTTGGCCGGCTTGAGGGTCTGTATAGCATTGGGAGCAGATGAGTTGGAAATTTACAGTGATTTATAGGTTATGGTTAACCAGGTACTTGACGAATACTAGGCGAGGGAAGAGCACATGATAGCTTACTTGGACATTGCAAAAAGACTGCTCAGAAAGTTCAAGATGTACAAAATCTTTCAGATTCCTTGGGAAGAGAACGAAAAAGCAGACGCCTTGTCCAAATTAGCTTCAGCCACCATGAGTATCAGGTCCAAAGCAATACCGATGGCACACCTAACTAAGCCGAGTACAGTAAAATCTGAGGAAGTCATGATAACAGAGATCCGACCAAGCCCAGGCGACTGGACATCCCAGCTCAGAAAATACTTGGAGGAAAATGTATTACCGGAAGATGCTGTGGAAGCTAAACGCATCAAATACAGGTCAACTCGGTACACAATTCTGAGGGGAGAATTATACAGGAGAGGGTTCTCAAAAGTGCTACAAAGGTGTGTTACTGACGAAGAAACCAGAAAAATCCTAAAAGATGTTCACAGTGGAGTATGCGGGAACCATACTGGGGGTAAGAGCCTAGCACACAAGGTACTTAGACAAGGATTCTACTGGCCGACTCTGTTTGCAGAGGCGCAGCGATTCGCGGAGAGTTGCGAAACATGCCAAAGAATAGCAAACGACATTCGGCGACCCCTAGAATTACTTAGAAGCTTAACCTCACCTTGGCCTTTTGCCATGTGGGGCCTCGATCTAATAGGACCAATGCCCACAGGAACAAAGGGAGGTGCAAAGCATGCTATTGTGGCAGTAGACTACTTCACCAAGTAGGCAGAAGCTGAGGCACTCGTGCACATCACCGAGGCAAACACCACTAGCTTTGTCAGAAAGAACATAATATATAGGTTCGGGATCCCAAGCATCATCATAACGGATAATGGGACCTAATTCGACAACATCAAGTTCAGAGAAATGTGCGAAGAGTATAAGATCGCAAACTACTATACATCACCTGCTCACCCTCAAACCAATAACCAGACCGAAGCTGTAAACAAAGTAATCAAGCACACACTAAAAGCAAAATTGGAGGCAAAGAAAGGCAGCTGGGCGGACAAAGTACTCAAGGTGCTATGGGCATACCGAACAACCGTAAGGTCATCCACAGGGGAAACTCCTTTTGCACTGGCATTTGGAACGGAGGCTGTTATCCCAGCAGAAATAACTTTTACATCCCTTATGGTTCAACTATACAGCCCCGAGCACAATGTAAACATGCTGCAGCAGAACTTAGACGAACTTGAGGAAGTCAGGGATGCAGCGCAAGTAAGAAATGCCGCGTACCAGCAAAGGGCTGCAAGATACTATAATTCCCATGTTCGGGAGTGTAGATTCTAGCTCAGAGATTTAGTGCTAAGGAGAGTGTCCCCGAATACCAAAGACAAATCAGCAGGATCCCTTACTGATAAATGAGAGGGGCCATACATCATCAAAGGAATCACGGGGCATGGGGCCTATATGATAGCCCGACCAGAGGGTAGCCTGGTACCCCGACCATGCAACGCATAATATCTCAAGACTTTCTATCCCTAAGGAATCCATCCATGTTCTTATGTTAATTTATTCTGCTTTAGTTCAGTTTTAGCTTCGCATTGATTGCTTCAGATCTATTCGTTGATTTCATAACCATGTTGTTTATCTAATAAAGTTCAGTTGCTAATAAAAAAGTTATTCAGTGGAGTTGATAAGTTCCATGATTAAAGAGCAACGCTTCAACAGCGGCCACTCAAAAGCCGACCAAATAAGCTCCAAAAATTCGGGCGTTGTGAAGCCGCGAGAGAGCGGACGAGTAATGCTCGAAGGGCGATAAAGCTGAAGTAGCGTGCCCGCCTAGTTAAGACGATGCGAACGCATCCCTTAAGCAAAAAGGCAAAACCGAGGCACTAGGGTAACTGGAAAATTTCTCGGAGCACCGCTAGAAAGGCTAGTGAGATGCGCAGCCATGTTGGCTGGTACATATTACCCCAATGATTTGGTGAAACCTTGCACAGACAAAACCGGGAGGCATCCTAGGTGACTTGTGCAAGGACCTTAACGTATGGTCGTGGTGAGCCTCGGCGTAATGTTAAGGTAAAACGACCTTAATAAAAGGCCGAAAGACAAATGCCAGTTAAATAAGAAAACTTGGTTAAATTAATCAAATGCCAGTTAGATAAGATACTCAGCTGAATTAATTAGATGCCAGTTAAATAAGATACTCGGCCGAATTAATTAAATGCCAGTTAAATAAGATACCTGGCTAAATTAATTAATTGCCAGTTAAATAAGATACTCGGTTTAATTAATTAACTGCTGGTTAATGAGATACTCGGCCAAAGTAAAGCTAGGGATTTCCAAAAATCCATAACCTCAAAGACAGCCGAGTACAGGTTGTCAAATGAATTATACTCAACACAGATTTTGTAAGGTTCCCATTTGTTGATTGGCTCATTTCGTGGACAAACCACATGTTGGGGATTCTTGTAAGGGTAGCTTAAGTGTAGGTGTTATTGCTAAGTCCCTTTGAAGACCTCATTCTTGATAAGCACCGAAGGTAAATTTCTCTGTGCTTACTTGTCTTGAAGAGATAGTTGCACACACTCACAACTCATGCATATGTTTAATCCTTGTATGTTGTGTGTCTTATTTGTGTGCCTTAATGCTCATTAACATCTCTTCTTGCATGTTAGTTTGATTGCATCTTGCATATCCAATTGCCTTGTCATGCTTAGACTTAGGATTGCATTTTTGCACTGGGCGCTCTCAAAAGCGCTCTTTAGAAGCGCTGTACAGACTTGATTGATTTAATTCGGTCGCTGTACGAGCGCTGTACAAAGCGCTGTACAGGGCGCTCTACGTAGAGCGCCCCTCTATTTTCTCTTGAGAACAGAGTAGGGGCGTTGTACATGCGCTGTACAGAAGCGCCCTACGTACAGCGCCCAAGGCAAATATGAGGCCAACTTATCAAAACGACCACACTTTGATTTGGCCCCCTATATATATGCCACTTTGACTTTAGGTCAATTACAAGAGTTCATATTCAGATTTCATACTTAGGATATTTTTCAAAGAGAAGAAAAATTCCAAGAACTCATTTTTATTAACTCAAACACTTTTTCATGATCATCAATCATCATCTAGCATCATCTTTGATCATCTAGATGTCATCTTGCATGGATTCTTCATCATACTTTGCTTGGTAAGCTTTTCACTAATATCTTACATATTTTGTGTTTCTCTTAACAAGCAATATCAATTAATTACTTGTATGTTATTTTATATACTTTGAATACAAGTTTGAGATGAGTATGATGTATGTTTGAGAAGTTGTATTGTGATAGCTAATTAGGTTTTGTGCTTAATCTTGATTAGCTAAACTAATTGACATGTCATTTAGTTTTTAATATCTAGGATTGTTCTAATTGCATATTAATCATCTTAGATAAGCATATAGGGTTTCCCTTGCTTTATGTTGCATTTGGATATTCATATATTCACTTAGGGTGTTATTCTCTTCAAAGAGAAAGTAAGTCTTGTGTGTAGCATCCGGGATTAGGTTGCTTAGATTGCAAACAAATTGGACTAGGTTCACTCATACCGGGATTAGGTAGGTATGTGATTACTTCCGGGATTAGGTTGTAATCGTTTTACACAATTAGTGGATTCGAGGTTCGAGTGTGGCTTACTTACTAGCCCGTGGTTTTTCCCGTGAGGGTTTCCATGTAAAAATCAAGTCTTATTTAATTTCCGCATTTTATACTTGATTTGTTGCTTTATCTAGTTAGGGGTAAATCCATAATTTTGTCTTAATACGAAAAATTGGGTAATAAGCTTAAAATCTATTCACCCCCCCTCTAGATAGTTTTATACACACCGTGCTATAATTAGTTTCAATTGGTATCAGAGCGGGTTCCTAGACATACATAGGTAATCCTTGCTTATTTTGGTGTGTTTGGCATTTTGTGTGTTTTTTGATCATTCATACATTTGCATTCATTTCATTCATTCATAAACACTATGAGTGGAAACGGTGGAAACGGTGGAAATAGTGGTGGCAACGAAGGTGCTTTTAGCACAAGGCCTCCACTTCTTATCGGATTGAACTATTCCCAATGGAAAGGGAAGATGGAATCCTACATATGCCAAATTCATGACCGTGCATGGATGGCAGTGGAAGACGGATATGATTTACCCATGATTCCCGATGGTGGAGGAGAAGAAGTTTTGAAGCCTAAGGCGCAATGGAACGCGCAAGAGTTTGAGGCTTCTAAGTGGAATAGGAAGGCGATGCATGCCATCTTGTGTGCTATGGACGAAAATCAATACAAATTGATTCAAAATACTAGGAGAGCTAAGGAGGCATGGGACATCCTAGAGATTGCACATGAGGGAACCGAAGTGGTGAAGGACTCTAAGCTTCAAGTCCTCCAAACTCAATTCGAGATGCTTAAGATGGAGGAGAATGAGTGCTTCAACGACTTCGAGATTAAGTTGATGGACATAGTCAACCAAATTCATCAATTTGGTGATCCATATTCGAATAGGAGAATCAAGCAAAAAATTATGAGATCTCTACACGATAGGTTTGAATCGAAGGTGACGGCTTTAGAAGAAAATAGTGGTTATAAGGATATGAAGCCGAGTGAGGTGATTGGGAGACTTCTAGCTTATGAGTCTAGGAAGGGTCCTATCTCCACACCTCCTAAAAAGCAAAAAGGAATTGCTTTGAAGACCTCCAAGGATGAAAAGGAGGCAAAGAAGATTGACTCGGATGAAGACCTTGCCTTGTTTGTAAAAAGGTTCAACAAGGTTATGAAGTTTAGAAGAAAGGGCTTTGGATCAAAAGGTCAAATTTGAAGAAAAATGGCTCTTTCAAGAAGTTTGAACCTAGGCAAGAAAGGACCAAAAGGAAAGGGGTCCGTTGTTTCGAGTGTGGTGGCATAGGTCATTTTGCCCCCGATTGTGCAAATCATGTTGAGAAGAAAAAGGGGAAAGTGATGGCCGCCACTTGGAGTGGAAGTAGTGATGACTCCTATGAGGGAGATGAGTCTTCGGATGATGAAGAGCTCATGGCTAATCTCCTAGCTTTTGCCTCCTCCCATAAAAGCAAAAGTGCTAGTGAGAGAGAGGAAATGAGTCAAGAGGAAAATGACTCAAGTGGAGAAGAAAGTGATTCCTCTTCTAACTCCATAAATGGATTTGTGGAGAAAAAGGTGCTTGCTAAATATCATGCAGAGTTTAATGATTTAGCAATCAAGAGCATAAGAAAGATCAAGATATTGAGAGAAGAAAATCTTGAGCTTGCATCTCAAAATGACCACTTAAGTGAACAAGTGGAAAGATTCAAGAAGATGGAAGATAAGCTAAGAGAGGAGTTAGTCTTATCTAGGAGGAATGAAGATAGTCTAAAGAGGGAGCTTGAAGAAGTTAGAGAATCTATGACTAGGATGGATTCTAGCACCAAGAAACTTGACCATATGCTTGGTGTTGGAAAGAGTCCATGTGACAAGAGGGGTCTTGGGTATGAAGATGGCAAGAAGATCTCAACCTCTAACAAGACCGTGTTTGTCAAGAGCTTGAAGAACGAAGAAACTTCATTTGTGCAAATTCCTAGGAAGAAGTTAGAAATAGGACAAAGTTCAAATGCTCAAGTGAAGATGGGGCCAAGAAGGCAACCTCAAGCTCAACCCCTTAGGGTCCCTCACGCCAACATTCCTCCACAAATGGCTCACAAAGGAAAGAGACCTATCATGCAACCTCAAGCTAGGAAGCAATCTAGACCGGTTCAACAACGAAGACGGATTGAACCCATTCATCCACAAAGACAAGGACAAGGTATGATTCCTTATTTTACTCATATTTGTCACTTTTGTGGATTTGATGGTCATATTAGACCACATTGCTTTCGATATATTAAAATGTGCAAAACTAGAGGCATGATAGAGAAGAAAAAGGAAAGAGCCATGATACATGTTCCTAGGAATGATAATATTATTATGCATGATCCTAGAACATCTAGAACCCATGTACCAAAGACCACTAAGAAAGCTAAGATTGTTTCTAGGTGGATTAGAAAGAATGAAATTGTTTGCCATGTTGCTCAAACAGCCTTGAAGGCAAATTCTTCTAATTTTTGGTATTTAGATAGTGGGTGCTCTAGGCACATGATGGGAAACAAGAGTTTCTTCGAGACTCTTGTTATGGAGGAAGGTGGATATGTCACTTTTGGTGATGGATCCAAAAAGAAAGTTGTAGGGAAAGGAACCATTTCCGTTCTTGGTTTACCCTCCTTATCCGATGCTTTATTTGTTGATGGCTTGAAAGCCAATTTAATAAGCATTTCACATCTAAGTGATGAAGGATATTTCGTCTTGTTTTGTAAAGATAATTGCTCTATCCTAAAGCCCGATGGACAAACCTTGTTGAAAGGTATGAGATCTAGTGACAATTGCTATTGTCTTGAAGCTAGAATAGTCTCAAACAATGTGTCCATGGATGAGCAAATAGAGTTGTGGCATGAAAGACTTGGCCACATGAACTTTAGGGATTTAAGAACCCTTGGAAAGTTCGAGTGTGTGCGTGGCCTCCCTAAGCTTGAGAAGAAAGCCAATGGTATTTGTGGACCTTGCCAATAAGGAAAACAAACCAAAATCATGCTCAAAAAGGGCAAGTATCTCTCCACCAAGGAGCCCCTAGAGCTTCTCCACATGGATCTTATGGGTCCTATGCAAACCGAGAGTTTAGGTGGAAAGAGATACATTTTTGTTTGTGTTGATGATTTCTCTAGATTTACATGGACATATTTTCTTAGAGAAAAATCCGAAACTTTTGATAAGTTTAAAATGCTTTGTACTAAATTACAAAATGAAATGAATTCTAACCTTAGAAGCATTAAACAGATTAGAAGTGACCATGGGAGGGAGTTTGAGAATGCCTCTTTTGAAAGCTATTGTGATAGCTTAGGCATCTCCCATGAGTTTTCGGCTCCCAGGACACCTCAACAAAATGGAGTTGTTGAGAAGAAGAATAAGGTTCTCAAAGAGATGGCCCGAGTGATGTTGCTTAGCAACAATGTCCCTAGGAACCTATGGGTCGAAGCCGTCAATACGGCTTGCTATATAGGGAATAGAGTTTTCCTAAGGCCCGGATCTAGAAACACCTCCTATGAGCTATGGAAGGGTAGGAAGCCAAATGTTAGCTACTTCCACACATTTGGAAGCAAATGCTACATTTTAAATGACCGTGATCAACTTGGCAAGTTTGATGCTAAGAGTGATGAGGGTATCTTGTTAGGTTGATAATTAGTGTTGGCATTAATTCTATATCAAAACGTGTTTAACTTGTAATGTTTAGTGGTTAGTAATTGAAGAATTTCGAAGACGAAGGACGTCTCAACCATTATTCGTTCAAGTTGCCGGCTTTTAAGAGTTTCGGACATTATCGGTCTACAAAGGTATTCAAAGACCTCTTATCTCTTACAAGGCTAGGCACACACTCACACATATCATTCTTGTGTGTCCCTTCATGATTTTATTTCATTTACATTTCACTTTCACACACTTGGCAAAATATGCTCATGCATTCACATTTAGTTAATAAACTTTGTGTTTTGCATTTTCTAGGACTATGTCCGGAAACTAGCATATGTGTGTGTATTTGTGTTTGTATGTTTCTGTATTTTGTGTTTAGGACTTGAACATGTTCTTATTCAATGCCTTATTGAGTTCCGGTTGTTTCGGTTACTCATTCATAAGGTTTCGAGTCCAAACAAGTTGACTATGCCACTTTACGTTCTCTTTCGTTGAGTTGACTTCATCGATGATTTCCGAGATGATTTCTCAACCGTTTTTCAAAGTTGTATAGTCATCGTCGTGCGTGAGAGAGTCATGGTTCGTAATCCAAAAACGGATTCGAATTCGGAGTTCGGATGCCCGAGATATGGGCCGACGAACCGAGGGAGCGCGCGAGAGGACAGCCCAGGCCGTGGGCCACAAGGGCTGGCCGTGGTTGAGGCTGTGGGCCCCACGGCCTGGAGCAGCCTCTGCTCCCGTGTGGCCCACGCGCCCCCCATGGCTAGGGGGTGACGTGGCACCACCTGGTTGGCCGGAATCTTCCTTCTCTCTCCTCCTATTTATTCCCTCTCTCTCTCCATTTTGAAAATTTGAAGAAGAAAAATTCTGATATCCTGATATACATTCTCTCCAATTTTTCTAAACTTCAAAACACCATATCTTCCTCATCCGGAGTCGGATTTGAGTGATTCAAGTTGGAGAGTGTTCGTATTTGAGTCCTCTAACATCTCCAAGTGGTTTGGTGGCTGTTTGATCATGATTTCAAGTGGTTGGACACTGAATTTGCACCAGCTGCAGAATCCGAGGTTTGAGTCTCAACTTTGGGATTTCTTGTTATTTGACCTTCCATTTGCTTGGGGTTTCTTCTTCTATATCTATGTTATTATTTGGTAAAAGCTATTTGGAAAGATAGCTTGATTATCATTCTAATTGAAACTCAATTTGTGGACTAATGTTGACTAGATTTTATGATTCTAGGTTTTACATATGTTTGTGAGTTGTATTGTGATTAGAATGGCATCTTAGGTTGTTTGATACTTAATTGAATTAATTTTGTGTTAAAATGACTTTGAGATTTGATTTGATCCTTTGATTATTAAAATCTAGGATTTGTGTATTTGTTTGTGATTTAGAGAATATAGGTTTTGATTGATGTAAATCTCAAAACCTTGCTCTATATTTTTGTCTAGTATATTGATTGATTTTAATTTCATATATCTAGCTTTTAATTGTATGTTGATAACATCTTGAATTTGTACTTCATGAACATTTTGTGATTCAAGTGTTATGTGTGTGAATGAGACTTTGAGTATATGTGTTAGGTGTTTCACATGCTTAGGTTTCTATTGATGTATTTTTGCATCTAGACTTGATTAATTGTGATTTCACATGTTTAGGTCTATTTGTGCCATAGAATATATTGATCACATGTTCTATGTTGTATTGAATGTTTGCATCATTTGCATTCACATGATCACACTAGGAAGTCCTTGTAAAAGGCATGAAGTCTTGGTTAGAGTCGGGATGACTCGGATAGCCAAGCAAGAAGTCTTGCCTAGAGTCGGGATGACTCGGATAGGTAAGCAAGGAGTCATGGTTAGAGTCGGGAGGACTCGGATAGTCATGCATGGGAGGCTCCCTAGAGGCAAGAGTGCCTTGGATAGGGAGTTGGCTATTGTATTGGTAGGCCTAGGCGTATGGTTAGACATAGAGTCCGATAGAGCGGGGTACACGGGAGGTGTATGCACTCTTGAGGAATTTCTAATCTACCATCGATGTTGGTTGTGTGTGTTGTCCAATATATGGTGGTTCCACATCATTGAGGGATTTCATACTTTCCAATAGGGTTAGGTAGGCTTAGACTTCGCTAGGTTGGGTGAGCTAAAGATTGGTCACTTTGTGAATGTTCTATGTTTACTTTCCAATAATATAGTACCCAATGGTTGTAGTTCAACCCGTGGATGTTTCCTCCTTGGAGGTTTTACCATGTTAAAAAATCTCTTGTGTTAATTCTTTCTATCTCTTTCTCTTATATTTTAATTGTATATTTTATTGTCTTGATTCATAATATCCACATGTGATATATTGTGAAGCAAGTCTTTGTATAGTGTGATTAGTATATTCATTCTATAGATCAATTTGTATCTTTGATTCTTTTATATATTGTAATTTTTGTATAGTGACATTTTGATCACTCTTGTAACACATTGAACATCTTATGAAATACAAGCTTATTTTGTTGTTATATTTATTTGCTATTTTACCTCACATGACTTGTTGATATACTTCGACATTTCTCTTATGATTGTATCATCGTATTGTCTATGTATGTCTTCCTTGGCTTATTGTGTTGTGTGTAAGGCTACCTTGAGGGACAAACGAATGTTTGTTCAAGGGTTTGAAAAAAGGTGTAAAAACCTATTCACCCCCCTCTAGGTATGCTTTAAGCAATTTAACTTCGTTTGTGTACATTCATATCTTTATTGGCTACGCCTTGAATAGTAGAGCCTATAGAGTTTTCAACTTGAAGACTCGAACCGTCATGGAATCATCAAATGTGGTCATTGATGATACAAGGCTCAAATCTAATGACCATGAGGAGGAGGATGTTTTAGAGGATGACTCTCCTTTGGAGAGGGTTGTGGTGACTCCCAATGTTGGGACGTCCAATGACAATAATGATGTCACACAACCTAGTACTAGAGTCCCTCTCTTGGACTTTAATGAACCCGCTCCATGGGTTAGAAGACTCCATAACAAAGAGGATGTTATTGGAGATGTGAATGAGGGTGTAAGGACTAGGCGTCAAATAGCTAATCTCATTAGTTTTACATGCTACACCTCTCTGAAACTAATTATAGCACGGTGTGTATAAAGCTATCTAGAGAGGGGGGGGGGGGGGGGGGGGGGGGGTGAATAGATTTTACGCTTTTTACCCAATTTTTCGTGTTAGTCAAAATTACGAATTTACCCTCAAGATAATATAAATAAGCAAGTGTAATATGGTGCGGAAATTAAATCAACACTTGATTTTTACGTGGAAACCCTCACGGGAAAAACCACGGGCTATGTAAGTAAGCCACACTCGAACCTCGAATCCACTAAATGTGCAAACGATTACAACCTAATCCCGGAAGTAATCACACACCTACCTAATCCCGGTATGAGTGAACCTAGTCCAATTTGCTTGCGATCTAAGCAACCTAATCCCGGTTTCTACACACAAGACTTACTTTCTCTAGAAGAGAATACAACCCTAAGTGAATATATGTGAATATCCAAAATGCAACATAGAGCAAGGGAAACCCTATATGCTTATCTAAGATGATTAATATTCAATTAAGAACAATCCTAGATATCAAAACTAAATGACATGTCAATTAGTTTAGCTAAACAATATTAAGCACAAAACCTAATAAGCTAGCACAATACAACTTCTCAAACATACATCATACTAATCTCAATCTTGTATTCAAAGAATATAAAATCACATACAAGTAATTAAATTGAGATTGCTAGATAAGAGAAACACAAAATATGTAAGATATTAGTGAAAAGCTTACCAAGCAAAGTATGATGAAGAATCCATGCTAGATGACATCTAGATGATCTAAGATGATGCTAGATGATGATTGATGATCATGAAAAAGTGTTTGAGTGAATAAAAATGAGTTCTTGGAATTTTTCTTCTCTTTGAAAAATATCCTAAGTATGAAATCTGATATGAACTCTCTTATGTGACCTAAAGTCAAAGTGTTATATATATAGGGGCCATAAGTGAAGTGTGGTCGTTTTGGAAAAACGCACTAAAAATATCTCTGTGTCTCGCCTGCCGCGGTTGATCAACTGCGGCACTGTAGCCACGGCACAGCAAGGACGTTGCTGTCGCTCGACTGCCGCTGTCACAAACCGCGGCACTGAAACCGCGGCGGGCGTCACAGCACAAAGCTTGATTTTCAAGCGACTCAAAACATGACCAAACGACATCGAAACCTTTCATATAATATACCGTTGGAAAGGTATGGAAGTCTACTTTCTACTCCAATTAACAAAACATGATTTGGATAACTGTAGAAAAAGTTATGGTCATTTGAGTGACCAAAGGTCAGATTCGGATAACAGCTGTGATGCCCTGTTTTAGTGGTCACTTTGAAAATTTCAAAACCAATCCAAACGGTCATGAAATATTACGAATAATATACCGTTGGAAAGGTATGAGAGTCTAGTTTGTCCAAAATTTTACAAAACTCAATTTCAATCTTTTCATAAAAAGTTCTGGTCACAAGACCATACAAAGGTCAGTTTTGAAAACACTTAAAACCTTGAAATCCAATCTTTTGAAACTAGACACTTACTCCAAATAACCAAACCAAATCTAACACTTATCCAAGAGAAGAATGAGACCTTCTCAAGTGGTCAACCATCACGCTAAGACATGCACACCATCGTGCAAGCGCGGACATTTCCGATCACACAAACGGAAACGAATTACACCACACTTAAGACTAACATACATGAAGTGCACGTGTGGGTATTGAATGCATCATAATGCCTATCATGTCATGGCATTTCATAGAACAAGATGCAATCAATTAAATGCAAGAAGAGATATTGAATAATCAATAAAGCACAATGCACACAAAATATAAACACAACATTCAAGAATAAGAGTTATGCATGTTGTGTGTGTGTGCAACTATATCTCTTTAAGGCAAAGTAAGCACTAGATATACCTTTGGTGCTTGTCCTCTTGAGGTCTTGGAAAGGGTCTTTGATCTTCAACAAATCACTTAGACTACCCTTACAACCAAACCCCAACTTGTGGTTTGCCCACGAAATAAGCCAATCAACAAAACGGGAATCCTTACACTCTCAAATAGAACCCAAAAAGGTTGATGAAGCCTTGAATGATGAATTTTGGGTTCTTGCCATGCAAGAAGAGCTACACCAATTCGAAAGAAATGAGGTTTGGACTCTAGTTCATAGGCCTAAAAGCTCACATGTGATAGGAACTAAGTGGATTTTTAGGAATAAATCCGATGAGAAGGGCAACATAGTGCGGAACAAGGCTAGACTTGTAGCACAAGGGTACTCTCAAATTGAGGGTATCGACTTTGAGGAGACTTTTGCTCCCGTTGCCCGCTTAGAGTCCATTAGGCTTCTCTTGTCCATTTCTTGTGTGCACAAGTTCAAATTGCACCAAATGGTCGTCAAGAGTGCCTTCCTCAATGGCTTCTTGCAAGAGGAAGTGTTTGTTGAACAACCCAAGGGGTTTGTGGATGCACACCACCCCAACCATGTCTATCGCCTCAAGAAGGCACTATATGGGTTGAAACAAGCACCGAGGGCTTGGTATGAGCGCCTCACTCAATTTCTTGTTGACAATAACTACACAAGAGGTAGTGTTGACAAGACGCTATTCATCAAGAGAGACAATGATGAGCTTTTCATAGCTCAAATATATGTTGATGATATAGTTTTTGGCTCCACCAACAACACCAAGGTCCGACAATTTGTTGATGTCATGTCTCATGAATTTGAGATGAGTCTTGTTGGTGAGCTTAGTTACTTCCTAGGTTTGCAAATTAGGCAAATGGATGATGGGATTTTCATAACCCAAGCCAAATATGCTGAGAACCTAGTGAAGAAGTTTGGTTTAGAGAAAGCCAAACATTGTGATACACCCATGAGTACCACTTTGAAGCTAAGCAAGGATGCTAGTGGTAAAAGTGTGGAACAAACGTTATATCGTGGCATGATAGGAAGCTTGCTTTATTTGACTGCAAGTAGGCTCGATATCTCCTTTAGTGTGGGTGTGTGTGCTAGGTACCAAGCGGATCCTAAGGAGTCCCAACTCTCTTCCGTAAAGAGGATCATTCGCTATGTGAATGGGACTTCTAATTATGGGATTTGGTACTCATTTGACACTAATCCTAGTCTTGTAGGATATAGTGATGCGGATTGGGCAGGAAATTGTGATGATAGGAAGAGCATATCGAGTGGTTGCTTCTTTCTAGGCAACAACTTGGTGTCTTGGTTTTGCAAGAAGCAAAACTCGATTTCCTTGTCCACGGCCGAGGCCAAGTACATAGCCGCGGGGAGTGGATGCACACAACTCCTATGGATGAAGCAAATACTAGTAGACTACGGATTCAACCAAGGTACTCTCACTCTCTTTTGTGATAACATGAGTGCTATTAATATTTCCAAGAATCCGGTGCAACATTCTAGAACTAAGCATATTGACATCCGCCATCACTTCATTAGAGAGCTTGTTGAAAATAAATGCATAGTACTTGAACATGTAGGTACTAATGATCAACTTGCAGACCTATTTACTAAACCCTTAGATGCTACTCGATTTAAAACTCTTAGTAGATCTATTAGGATATGTCTTGTGGAGTGATGTGTTCTATGATTGACCCCATATGGGGAACTCAAGCAAAGAGAGCTATTTTGCATTCTTGTAACTTGCAAAAAATTTGAAATAACTTATGCCTCTTCTTTTAATTGCTTGAGTAAGCTTGGTTGTACATAGGTATATATGTTTTCAAATTCTATAAGTGTGAACCTTGCTTGTTTACAATCCATGTCATATTTATGTTCAAACATGCATTTTTGGACTAGGAGATTTACAGAGGAAGTATGATGTGAATGACCTATAGTTATCTCCATGACATGATGATTCTTTTATAACATGCTATTGTCAAATGAAAAAGCATGAAATTCATATAACATGATCACATGAAAAGCATGAATTGATGATTGCATTCTCTTAAAATGCAAAACTTGTGTGAAAGCTTATGAGACTCAAAATGAATAAAGGATCTTGTATTCGTTCAAAGGAATTTATATTCCAAATGTCTTTCTTTCTTTATTAGTTGAACATGGCTACTATCATACAGATATCTTATCCGGAAAAATCAAATACGGTGCAAAGTCGCTCATGCCATGTTTTGCTTATAAAGTTGGATATAGTTACTCTAAAATTTGAAATCAATAATCTCTATATCCTTGCTTTTCCCATGACATTGGTGAAATTGGTTCGAATTCTTATTAGAAACCTTTGTCATTTGCTTTGCCAAATACCATTGTATTTTGGACTTGAATGCTATATGTCTTGTATGCAAAGCATGTTGGATTCACACATTTTCTACAAATAAATCTCCTTGTTTTTCTCCAATTAATTGAGATGCATAAAGTGACTTATATTGATTATGCAAATATCTTGCATGCTACTATCTCTCGTTGCTATGAGTGACCCGGTTGGGGACTACTCCTTTGCCTATATCATGACAAAAAGGGGGAGTAGGATATGGTAAGGGGAGTTGCAAATTGTAGTAGCAATTGTGCTTGTTAGGGAGAATATTCAGTGAGGGGGAGTAACCCATTGAGGGGGAGCATTGCATACACATACATTGCATAATGTTGTGCCTTTTTTTTTTTAAATGCAAATGCTTGTTTTGATATCACATGATTAATCTCACACTTTACTTGTTTTGGAAAGGATAGAAACTTTAATTTCAGGGGTTGATTGTTCTACAAGAGATTGAAGACTTGAAGTTTTATTTTCTTATCTCTTTGTAATGTAGATAATCATTGTAGTCCCGTAGTTTCTATTTTATGTGAGGAATCAATGTGAGTGGTGGTTTTGTCACGAAATAGCCAAAGGGGGAGATTGTAAGGTTCCCATTTGTTGAGTGGCTCATTTCGTGGACAAACCACATGTTGGGGATTCTTGTAAGGGTAGCTTAAGTGTAGGTGTTATTGCTAAGGCCCTTTGAAGACCTCATTCTTGATAAGCACCGAAGGTAAATTTCTCTGTGCTTACTTGTCTTGAAGAGATAGTTGCACACACTCACAACTCATGCATATGTTTAATCCTTGTATGTTGTGTGTTTTATTTGTGTGCCTTAATGCTCATTAACATCTCTTCTTGCATGTTAGTTTGATTGCATCTTGCATATCCAATTGCCTTGTCATGCTTAGACTTAGGATTGCATTTTTGCACTGGGCGCTCTCAAAAGCGCTCTACAGAAGCGCTGTACGAACAGCCCCCGTTGGGCACTGTACAGACCTGATCGATTTAATTCGGTCGCTGTACGAGTGCTGTATAGGCGCTGTACAAAGCGTTGTACAGGGCGCTCTACGTAGAGCGCCCCTCTGTTTTCTCGTAAGAACAGAGCAAGGGCGCTGTACAGAAGCGCCCTACGTACAGCGCCCAAGGCAAATATGAGGCCAACTTATCAAAACGACCACATTTTGATTTGGCCCCCTATATATATGCCACTTTGACTTTAGGTCAATTACAAGAGTTCATATTCAGATTTCATACTTAGGATATTTTTCAAAGAGAAGAAAAATTCTAAGAACTCATTTTTATTAACTCAAACACTTTTTCATGATCATCAATCATCATATAGCATCATCTTTGATCATCTAGATGTCATCTTGCATGGATTCTTCATCATACTTTGCTTGGTAAGCTTTTCACTAATATCTTATATATTTTGTGTTTCTCTTAACAAGCAATCTCAATTAATTACTTGTATGTTATTTTATATACTTTGAATACAAGTTTGAGATGAGTATGATGTATGTTTGAGAAGTTGTATTGTGATAGCTAATTAGGTTTTGTGCTTAATCTTGATTAGCTAAACTAATTGACATGTCATTTAGTTTTTAATATCTAGGATTGTTCTAATTGCATATTAATCATCTTAGATAAGCATATAGGGTTTCCCTTGCTTTATGTTGCATTTGGATATTCATATATTCACTTAGGGTGTTATTCTCTTCAAAGAGAAAGTAAGTCTTGTGTGTAGCATCCGGGATTAGGTTGCTTAGATCGCAAGCAAATTGGACTAGGTTCACTCATACCGGGATTAGGTAGGTGTGTGATTACTTCCGGGATTAGGTTGTAATCGTTTTACACATTTAGTGGATTCGAGGTTCGAGTGTGGCTTACTTACTAGCCCATGGTTTTTCCCGTGAGGGTTTCCACGTAAAAATTAAGTCTTATTTAATTTCTGCATTTTATACTTGATTTGTTGCTTTATATAGTTAGGGGTAAATCCGTAATTTTGTCTTAATACAAAAAATTGGGTAATAAGCTTAAAATCTATTCACCCCCCCTCTAGATAGTTTTATACACACCGTGCTATAATTAGTTTCAGATTTAGTTCATCCCATTTATGTGTTTATCATGCAGGAAGTTTGAAACGGCGAAACAACCTAAGAATAAAGATTCATATATACATGAGAAAATGGTGAATACAAAGATCATTACAAAAATTAAATAAGAGATCAAGAAGACAGCGCTGGGGGTTGTGAGCTGCTCCCGCCGACACTCGGGTCAGGTTCTATCACATATTCGCTTAGGAGGCTATCGTCAGAGGGCCATACGATCACATCTTTT
Source organism: Acer saccharum (assembly GCA_030490815.1). NCBI lineage: Eukaryota > Viridiplantae > Streptophyta > Magnoliopsida > Sapindales > Sapindaceae > Acer > Acer saccharum. The sequence continues at coordinate 19,619,194 of CM059876.1, read as the reverse complement.
TCTTCGTCATCCATCTAGGCACTATAGTCAGTCCCAAGGACGGGCCCTAAGTCAGGGTTCTCACCATCAATCCCCGCTTTCTCACAAGCGTGAAAAGTGGAGAAGGAATCGGCAGTGGGAACCTCCAGGTGCATGGGATGTGGCGCCTTACCTTTACTTCGACAATATGCTCGCCACTATTTCATCTGGATCCGAAGAGACTCCAGAGAAGTATCCACATGCTTTTTTATGGAAAGGCTCCAGTTGGCCCTGGTCCGATCAGTCACCCTATTCTTCATCTTGAAGAACTCTCCAGCCGAGACCATCCCCGCTGAAATTCCCGGAGAAGCAAAGCATCATAGGCCGGAGATCTCTTGAAACGATCGACACCCTGTATCTCCAGTTCCAGCCTAGCTTTCTTCGATAGGGATTTGACTGTCAAAGCCTGACGCTCCAAGTCTTCGATTCAACGTTCATAAGATGACTTGGCGTCTTCAGCGTTCTGCTCGGCCTGGAGCAAAGCATCCTGAGTAGATGACAACTGATCTTGCAAAGTTTTGGCCTCCTCAGCAGAGAAAGATGTCTTTTGTTTAGCCTTCATTTGGCGTGCCAAGCATTGTTCCAGGAGCACCTGATTTGACTTGGCTCCTTCCTGACAAGCCAACTCAACCCGAGCGCGACGGTCTTCGCTCTCCTTTAATTGGGCTTCTAGTCGCTTTATTCTCTCTTCCTAGGCTTCACTGGTTCGGCAAGCCTCGGACATCTCGGCCACCATCTGCAGCAAATCAATAATGAATAACAAAGTGAAGCAACAGTAGCAAAAGAAAATACAAAATTATACATAGTTGAAGCATTACTCATATATGAGGCACTGTTGAAGAAGCTGTAGAGTCGGTCAGACGGAGTACCAACCCTAAAGCGACTCCAATGATCTTCCCTAATGTAAGCATGGCTCGAGGACATGGCTTTCAACATAGACTGGGGGTTAGGATCGCCAGGTTGACTTGGTAACCCTGAACCAACGGCACCAGCATCAGGTATAGCGGTAGATGTTTGAGCTTAGGGGAAAGAGCCTGCGAGAGGTCCAGCCTAAGACTCAAAACGATCTCCAAGGGGGGTTGAAAAAAGCCTCCTTCCAACACTGACACCAGTTTCCTCGTCTCCTGAAGAGGAGTCAACATATGCAACTACTCGAGGAATCTTCGGGGCAGGGCACCCAGGAGAAAATGAAGCTTTCTTTTTTTCGGATTGCCTCCTACGAGTGTCAAGGTTGGTAGCAGGATCTTCCACTTCAACATCGACCCCAAACTTAGGTGATAAGAGGGCAGAAGTTGACACGGAGGCTGGTATAGAAACTGGAACCACAGTAGGTGCAGCACCAAAAGGTTCCCCGGCCCCGCCAATGCCTTGAGACACGACAGCCGCCTCATTAAAAGCAGGACCCCTCAGATTGCCTTGATTATTAGGCGAGTGGCCCCGCTCATTTCCAGACTACCTCTCGCGGGTATTCAAGTCAGTAGCAGGATCTTCAGAACCCGGGTCAGGATGTCTCAACTCAGAACCACCACCCGTGGATGAACGGACAGGGACTGACTCGGGAGGGACCTACATTTCGGGGGCCACCGCACCAAGGGGTTCCCTAGCTGCCTCAGCATCCCTTGGCACATCATTCGGCTCATTCACAACAGAGCGAGGTGAGGGAGTCCCTTGGGAAAGAGCTACTGGCTCGGAAGGTTCCCCGACCTTCTCCTTACCCTTGAGCCCTGAGCGGGCAACGCTGTCTGTTTGTGTGGCTGCCTTGTCTACAGGAGGTTCACCCGGATTTTGCATGTCCCCTGCTAGGTCAACCTCCTCACCAGCACCGCGAGTCTCCTGAGGTGTGTATTCGGGAACACTCTCATTATGTTCCTCCTCAGGGGTATCTTCTGGAGAACTCTCGTCAGAATCACCTTCTGGAGGCGCAATCCCAGCCGCTTCTTGGCGCAAAGCCTCTTTCCGACTGGCTTCAACCACAAATTTCATTCGGCACGCCTGAACGTCACAAACGATATCTACATCGTACACTGGAAAAGAAGGAACTTGTGATTATTAAGCCGACCAAACAAAAGATTAGTTAAGCAAAAAAAAAACAGGGAAAGGAAACAAGAAAAACTAACGGCGTCGCCGATGGGCGGAAATCTGAGGGAAAATACGAGCTTTTATCATCTTACTCTCACTGTAGAGGTACGGCCTGCCTCTTTTTGCCAAACGCCGCACCGCAGCCCGGGCCAGAGCCACATGCTCACTATTAGTATAAGTTGGAGTCGCTCGGTTCCAGCACTCAGGCGAGCAAAAATATCGAGGGACCTTGTACGTCACTCGAGTCTCATCAAGGTCAAAAGAAACCGATTGGCCCCAATGACCACCAACGAAGAACCAGCTGTTCTTCCAAAATTTGTTAGAAAAAGGGAAGCCCCAAACGAACCTTTTCATCTTCTCATCAGCGGTCGACTTTACTTGCCCGCGGACTTCCACATCATTAGGAATCCAATGTTCGGGCTTAGTTGAGTAGAGGAAATAAATTCCCAACTTGCCCAGTGGCCTCAACGAGTAGAAATGCTTGATCTCGCGAGGAGTAGGAGGTGACCGCTTCATTCGATGCCACATGTGCCACATGCACATCAAAATCCTGTTACTCTTCGGGGTTAATTGAGCAGGGGCAAGTTGGGCTTCCGCAAGAAACCAGGTAATGAAAGGCTGTAGTGGAAGGGTCATGCCGCAAGAAAGCATTGCCCCATAAACCGCCACCATACCTAGTGGGGGGTTCCATGCCGCGCGACCTTCGGTCGGGCTCAACTGAATGCGGGTGGTATCCAAGTCAAATCGACTTATGTATTTACTTACTTCGGTGGGACCAACCACATTCGGCTCAACATCGTAAGCGCATGCCTGCTCGGGAGAAAAAACGAGGCGAGCTGCCCGATGCTCCTCCTCCACGTCACTCTCATGCAATCTCTGAGAGCCAATACGACTCTCTCGGGAATATGAGTCCTTGGACACCTTGCGCTTACTAGCATGCTTCCCCATTCGTCTCCACCACGGCCGAGTAGAACTAGGGTTAGAGGTAGATGAATCCGACTGAACCTCGGGGTGATAAGATTCCTCGGGATGATAAGACTCCTCGGGATGGTAAGTCTCGGGGGTTACAGAATCAGAAGAAATAGAATGAACTTCGGGAGTGGGAGGAACTCTGGAAGTAGCAGGGTTGTCACGGTAAATTCTAGAAACGTCGGCGTTAGTAAAACGCGGTTGATCGAAGGGAGGCTCCTCTAATAACCTGTGGACAACCGTGGCAGTGAGAGCATCATTTCGTTCAATAGCAATCATACCAACAGTAAAAAGACGGTACCTAGCTGCAGAATCCATGAGAAATAACCTTGATATATCGAAAAACTGAAGTTACGCGGACTGCAGAGGAAGAGTTTTCAAGAAAAGGTTTGGGGGTTGAAGCTGATTATCTCGGCAAAGCAAGACTAAGAAGCGCTTAAGTTCAAGACGAGTTGGAGAACATAACAAGATTCCTAGAAATACCCAGAAATACAATAGATGCAGGCGAACTTCTCTCTCGAAGAAATAAGAAGATGGCGGAGAAAGAAATAGAGATGGGAAAATAAGTGCAAGCCAATATATATAGGCAAGATATCGATTTCAAAAAAAGACTAAAACCCTAGGAGAAACGCGGAGAAGCGGGAAAACAGAGGGACGTGGGTTGTGACGTGGGCCGCGCACAGGCGAGTAGAGGGGTTATGTCTAATAAATGCATTGTACCACAACCAAACAGAAGGAGACAGGTGGCAACCAGAGAGCGCCTTGAGCTGTCGGAGAGCGGAAGCGTCACCATCAAGAGATTTCTGAAATAAGTGGTAAATCGAATGCGTGCAGACGTAATTAAGACACGTCATTTAATGCTTCGAATCAAACGAGGATACATTAATGCAGAAAACGACGAACGAAGACAAGTTATAACAAAAAGGAAGTATATGAAGTTAAATATTTGTCCTGAGAAGACCTGACTCGGCACAGTCAGCTCAAATTTTTAAGGGGGTATTGTTATAGGTAAAAATCGTCATAAAGGACATGTCATCACCATAAGAAGCCACGTATGCAGGAATCAAGAGAAGTCAACTCGAAGGGGCAGAAATCCCCCAAAGTAACTTACTCGGGAAATATTAAAGCAACCCGATCACAAATGAAGAGGACCGGCTCGGGCAGCAAAGCCTGCTCGGGCATACTCGGGATTCAATAAAAAAGATAGTCACCAGCATTCACATTCCAAACGCGTAGGCAGGATCAACAACCAGCATCCTTACAATAAACAATGGTGTGGCTGCCCAGAATTCAACAAGGAAACAAATAGGTTTCCCGCAAATAAAAGAGAAGGAATCAGTCCCAAACTTGGACTCAGCCAAATCAGGAAATATGTTGCACTCAAAAAGGAAACAGAATCCGTCTAGGACTAGACAATCGCCCAAAACTTAGGCACCATAACACCAAACCCTAGCGGCACCCACAAACCCTAGTAACATTATGTATAAACACCCCTGTAACACACAAAAATAAGGGGTACGCAATAATTAGAAAGAGAGATCTGAGCGCAATATTTTGTAATAGTTTTCCATAGTGGATTTTACTTCTTTGCTAAGGCAACAACCCATGGATGTTTCTCCGGTCATCGGAGTTTTACCACGTATCTCCGTTTGTTACTATTTTCATTCTCAGTATATTCAACCATTCCTATTCGTAAACTAAAATAAATCGAAATCGAATCGTTGACCAAGTGACCACGAAAAATCACCGTCAACACTACCTTATTGTCAATGATGCGCTTGTAGACACAAGGCTCATCAACGTTTTGCTCAAAGCCATAGGTTTTGATCACATCATCAAACCTTATGTTCTAAGATCTAGATGCTTGCTTAAGTCCATAAATGGATCTTTGCAACTTGCAAACTTTTTGCTCTTGATCTGGAGACACGAATCCCTCTGGTTGCATCATGTAGATACTCTCTTCAAGATTGCCATTCAAAAATGCAGTCTTGACGTCCATTTGCCAAATTTCATAATCAAAATAGGCAGCAATGGATAAGAGAATCCGAATAGACTTAAACATGGCTACTGGCGAGAAGGTCTCTTCATAATCGACCCCCTCTTTCTAGGTATAACCCTTGGCCATTAGCCTTGCCTTGAAGGTCTCTACCTTCCCGTCTACTCCTCTTTTTCTCTTGTAGATCCACTTACACCCTATGGGTTTCACCTCATCCGGTAAGTCTACAAGTTCCCAGACTGAGTTAGAGTATATGGACTCTATCTCGAGATTCATGGCTTTAAGCCATTCCTCTTTATCAGGATCTTCCATTGCATTCTTAAATGTCAATGGATCATCCACACTATCAGTAGAGACAACATCTTGTCCCTCACTTACACCCAAATAGCATTCAGGCTGTCTCACAACCCTAACACTACGCCTAGGTGATAGTGTATCTTGAATAGGAATCATCTGACTCTCAGATGTTAATGGATCAACAACTCTTGTTGATTGAGTACTGGTCTCACCAGGCTCCAACTCATTCAATACAATTTTAGAACGAGGTTTATGGTCACTAATATAGTTATCCTCAAGAAATGTTGCATTTGTCGATACAAATACTTTGTTATCTTCGGGACTATAGAAGTATCCACCTCTGGTCTCCTTGGAGTATCCTACAAACAAGCAGATCATAGACTTGGGATCTAACTTTCCAGTTCTATTCTTCAGCACGTGTGCTGGACACCCCCATATGTGGAAATGTCGCAAACTAACTTTACGACTATTCCACAACTCTAGGGGAGTCTTAGGAATAGATTTGGATGGCACTATATTCAAAATGTATGTCGCTATTTGTAACGCATATTCCCAAAATGAATTTGGTAATGATGAGAAACTAATCATAGATCTCACCATTTCCATTAGGGTCCTATTTCTCCTCTCCACGACACCATTCTGTTGTGGTGTACTAGGAGTTGTGAGTTGGGATACTATCCCATACTCAACCATAAAGTCTTCAAACTCTTGGTCAAGGTATTCACCTCCACGATCAGATCATAGAGACTTGATAGTCTTTCCTAATTGGTTCTCAACTTCAGCTCGAAATTCTTTAAACTTTTCAAAAGTTTTTGACTTCCGTTGCATTAGGTAGACGTATCCGTATCTCGAGTAGTCATCTATAAAGGTGACATAATACTCAGAACCACCCCTTGCTTTAACATTCATCAGTCCACAGACGTCTAAATGTATAAGCTCTAGTGGTTCTTTAGCTCTAAGTCCTTTTCCAGTAAAAGGTCTCTTGGTCATTTTACCTTCTAAATAGGATTCGCAAATAGGTAAGGTGCCAACCTTTAACTCACTTAAAGATCCACTTTTAACTAGTCTGTTTATCTGGTAAAGGTTAATATGACCAAGCCTTAGATGCTAGAGATACATTTCGTTTTCTGGAGAAATCTTATGTCGTTTAGTTTTTGGTTTTTCAACCTTAAACATTTCGGTGTTGAGCAGTGTTGTATGTATTAACGGTCTTAACACATACAAATTGTTTTCATTAATTCCTGAACAAATATTTAGACCATTCTTTGCAATAATAACTGATTTATTATCAAAAGAAATAGAATATAATTGTTCTAACAACTTAGAAACGGAAATTAAATTCCGTGTAAATCCAGGAATGGAAAATACATTGTCCAACAATATAAAATTATTATTACAAAAACGCAATCTAATTACGCCCAATGCTCGTGCCGACACGACATCCCCTGACCCCACACGCATAGAGAAGGCTCCCTCCTCAAGCTGTGTCCAAGAATCAGTCCACTGCAAAGAAGAACAAACATGGTTAGTGGCCCCCGAATCAACTATCCAAGGTGAAGAATCATCTTCCACTAAACACGACTCAAGAACAAGTAAATCAAATTTACCTTTCGTTTTCTTCTTCTTGGCTACCTCCTCTAGATACTGAGGACAGTTCCTCTTCCAGTGCCCGACCTTGTCGCAATGGAAACATTTTCCTTTGCTTTTGTCGATGTAAGTGCCTTTCTTTTTGCTCTGGGCTTTCTTTGGTTTGGGCTTACCCTTCGCCTTCCCAGCAGACCTCTTCCTCTTCTTATTATTGGAGGAAGATGGTTCGGCAACATTTGCCTCACCGGTCTTGCCTTTGCTGTCCTTAGTCAAGAACTCAAAGGTAGAGAGCTCATTGAGCAACTGTGTGAGACTGAACCTAAGCTTGTTTATCCCATAGTTGCTCTTGAACTGATCGAAACTCTTCGGAAGAGTTGTCAGTATGATGCTCACTTGACTGGGTTCATTAATGGCCCTGCCATTGATTTCTGCCGTGTTGAAGTAGGACATCATGTTCAGGACATGTTCCCGAACTGATGTACCCTCCTTTATATGAGCAAGCATAGCGGAATGAACAGCTTCATGTCGCTTTTGCTCAGAGGGTTGCCTGAACATAGCCTGCAATGTCTCCATTATTTTGAATGCGGAAGTCATTGCTTTATGCTTTGTGACAAGCACGTCTGTCATACTAGCTAACAGATATGTTCGGGCCTTCTCATCAGACGAGACCCATTTCTCGTATGCCTCACGAACTCTTTGTGTGGCGTGGGCAGTAGGCACTGGAGGACATTCCTCCGTAAGCACAAACTTAAGGTCCTTAGTGACCAAAATTGCATTGATATTGTGTTTCCATTTAGTGTAGTTATCACCAGTTAATTTTTCATGGGCTATGGTTTGTAAGAGTGCAGTTGACATGGCTGAAAAAACATAAATTAAGAATTCATTCAGTCATACATTCAAAACTTGTGCGAATGTTCGACATAAAATTAAACATGATGCATGAAAGTGTTTAATGAACAAGAACAACCCTAAAAAAATGTTATTATGCCACGACAATCCAACATACCACAAGCAAGTGCCACCTTAGGGTTGGTCAAGTTCTTGCATGTTGGATGGAGACATTCTCAATCAAATGTTGTACCAGAATAACTCTTATTCCTCTAACATTCAACCATCGTTTATTTCAGTCAGGTTTATAATTAATCAATTTTAATTAAAACCTTGTGAGTGTACCCCATCATTTCAAATCTCTAGATCTTAACTCGAGAATTACCGCCTTAGGGTCGGTCAATCCCGAAATCCCCTCAGAAATCCTATCCGTTAGGAAGTCAACCTTGGTATTAATTCTTATGGAAACCCTCCTTAGGGAGGATGAAAGCAAAGCCGTCACGAGGCCCCACTCGAATCTCACGGTGTTGAACTAATGATGGAGACCGTGGGATATAATGTCATATATCCCACTGTTAGGATTATGCTCAATAGCAAGAGTGTAATAGTATTTTTGACAATCTATTCATATTAATAATGTGATTTCTGGTTTAACAAATCTTATAGCATTTATAGTTTAATTATTATAATTGTCAAAAGTAAATAATCATAAGGTCAAAAGACTGTGAGAAAAGAAGAATTGTTCGTACATCTGGATATGTATGAGGTAGACACAATTCTTTAGTTAGTCTTGAATAATGTTCACAACTTAAGGTAAAGGTTGGGCACCTTTATCTTGTTAAAGTTGTAGATTCTTTTACTGGCATTTGAGTGGGATCAAATGTGTTATGATGAGTCTAAAATCATCAAAGTGGCTTTGAGTAAAAGATCTAGTGCACTAGGTGCATTGAACTGGATCACAATGAAATACTTTATCTAGAACCGTCAGTAGATAAAAGTCTTTTCATTATCAGGACAATCGGAGAGTCTATCTTAATCATGAGATAAATGATGGACTTATGGTTACAAGTGTTATCATTTGAGTTATCAATGAGTATGATTATATAGCATAATCTATCCTCGATAGTTTGGTGGTATTCATTTGTTAATCGATAGAGGACTTCATTTATAGATATGAACATCGTGGCTCCATTTATTAAATGAGAGTAGAATATCATCATATGGATGTTTTGAGGTATTGGATATTAAATCTTAACGTTAAGTTTTCAATAGTGTCTATTGAAACATGGCTTTTGGACAAGTCAAAATATCAAAGTTCAAAATGTGGTCATATGAGGAAATATGGTAACTTGAAGAGCTATAGGCGGTCTATGAGCTCTTGGCGATTACTGATATTCTTCACGAGGATACACCATCTCCAATAAGAGGATACACCATCTCCAATAAGATTGTCTAGGGTACGAATGAGAAACATTTACTTATTCTATCTTTATTTAAGAGTGCAATTTTAGTTTTTTAGTGGAATGAACTAAAATTAATAGATCGGACCTAAGTGAATCATTTGTTGATTGTGATTAGGTTATGTCTATTGAAGCTTAAATTTAGATAGCCCGCCAAGATCCCCAATCCACACGAACTTGCATGGATCACTTGATATATTATACCGGACCAATTTATGGGTCCATCTAGAATTGTATTTAATATATTAAGAATATAATTTGCACATTATTTATTTAATGGGCTGATCAATTATATTAATATATTAATGAAAAGCATGTGGGCTTGTTTCTTTTAGTAAGAATGGGCCTAGTTCACATGTGGACATTTTATTAAGGTCTAATGGATTTAATAAAATAGAAAAACAATATATAGATATATTAATATATGGCAAATGGCCGAGATATATACAATATTATATTGTTTTATTTTTATTAATTGATTAAATGGAAATTAATTGATTGATTGATTAATTATTTAATTAAAAATCAAAATCTTTTTCTGACTAGGAAATATGTTTCTTAGTAGTATACTATTATTGTAGTATAATTAAAATAAAAGACTTTATTTGGTAAGTAGATAAATAAGGGATTTATTTATCTAGTGAAATAAGGAAGTCTTTTATATAGTCACAAATACACTAAAGAGTTGGATTAGGGTTTGGAATTCTAAGGAAGTCTACCTAGGGTTAAGATTTAAGTCAAAAGACAAATCCTATATGGTAAAGGATTTCGGCCACAATATATGAGATATATATATGGCAATTGGCCGGATATATATATTGACTTATATAGATATATATTTGGCATGCAGTACCGAAATATAGATATATATTTGGCATGCAGAATTATATATATATATATATATATATATATATATATATTAAGAGGCGTGCAGGATTGATGCAAAAGAATATATATATATGGCAAGTGCAGCAGAGATATAAAGAATATATAAATATATATATATATATATATGGCAAGTGTTTCGCATATAACAATATATATATATATATATATTATTTCGGGCACTAGAATATATATAGTGGTAAGCATGAATTCGGTCACTTAATATAGTATAGGAAGGATTGAATTTGGCTAAACCCTACTTCTTCTAGAGAGAGTTATTCTTTTCTTTAGCTTGAAAAATAGAATCCAACTCTTAGACTAGTGTGATTTTCGGTCAAGAGGAATAGAGAGAAAAGTTTGTTCTTATTTCGATAGTGCACTAGTTACTTTACATCAAAAGGTTTTGTGCACACTTTCGAATAAGGTTCACGCGAGTTTTGATCTAAAGATTGTGAATTCAAAAGTGACCGGAACATTCTTTGTTGTCTCTTGGAACTTGTTGTGACTAACGAAAAAGAAAAAGTTTTGTTAATCCATCCTCAGGTACACAATTCAAAGAGAAGGGAGACCACGCTCCTAGGTAATTCACGTTTGTGATTGGATTGGAAGATCTTGCGGATTACCATCGACGCAATGTCAATCGGATCACGCGACAAAGGTATGATATCTTTAGTATAATATGTTTAATTAATTAGAGGGTTAAGGTTCAAATTATGGAAAAATTTTAAACTATACTAAACTCGATTTTAGTCTCGCTTCCGTTGCGTTGACCGTATTTTTCCCTACACCCACTCCCACTCACTATTTTATAATAAGGGTTTTCTATAGTAGTTAATGCACCTAGATATTTACAAGATTAAACGGCTAACTTCAGTCTAGTTGTCTAGCACATTAACCTTTGTTTATTAGAATCTAATTCTAATTAACTAATAAATTATTATGATTTTTAACTCTTAAAAAAAAAAAAATCTATTAGTAATAATTCTAATCTATGTAAACAATATACTAAGGCTAGAATTATTCAACATGTGTTACCAAGTTTTAACTATTAAAACTAAACACATTATTAGGCCCATTAATAAGGGATTTAATTGAATTAATCTAATATTATTAAAAAGGCCCTATTAGTCAAACTAATTTAACTCTTAAAAATAGATTAATAATTAATGAGAATTTACCAAGTTTTAACTATTAAAACTAATCTCATTAATCTGTAGCCATTTATGTGTATTGCCCATTTTAATCACATTAAAACTAAAACACATAATAAAATAGGCTAACATGCATGTATGATATATCAACATATATTTATGTGTAGGCACAACTAGTCTAAATGACATTTGTATGCATGGCAATGCTTAATCATCATATAATTAAAAGCATATATGAGTTGACCGAGTATCGTGGATTATTTAACCTACAATAATAAGAATCTAATTACAAAAAATACCTAAGGCATTCCTTGGTCTTCAAGTCTTTAGGGTTCTTATTTATTTTGGGCTTTTAACCAAGTCCAACTTGATAAAAAAAATTGTGATCCATCTCATGAATCAAACATAAAGCCCAAAAATTGCGTCCATAAACAGTACTGTGTGAACAGTACCCGCATGAACAGTATCAGTGAACAGTGCCGTGAATAGTACCACATAAACAGTTTCAGTAAACAGTACCATGAACAGTACCGTATGAATAGTCCAATAAACAGTACAACATGTTTCCGATCTCACACTTTCACCATTTGTCTTCATCGGATTTCTTCTTACATATTTTATAACAAAATACATAACAGAAAAAATATAACAAAGAAAATACAGCAGGAAGAATAATTATTAAAATTACATCCCGGGATTGATATTACAACCTTTTAAAAAAGAATAACCCTAAATCCACGACACCATACAATTAACGATCAACTATGTTTTAAAATTAAACCATTCAATTAAAACAACATATAGTCAATTAAAATAGTGCCTACACATTCATACATATTAGGAGCATCGAAATCGATTCTCATGTTCCAAAAAATTGGCTCTGATACCAATTGTTGGGACCCCGGTTTACCAATCACGCAGCGGAAGGTTTTTTTAAATTTTATTTTATTTCAAAAAGAAATAATGCGATCAGTAAACCCTAGGATCTATTTTTCGGAACAGTAAAAACAAGAAATCGAAATCCAAATATACATAAAAGAGAAGAAACAATTTTCTTCATACCTATGTAGGAGGCTCCTTCACTTTAATACGATTTGTTTCTGATTTGAACCACTTGATCTTCCTCGCTATCTCCCGGAACTGGTAACAGCGTGTGGGCGCATCACGGTATTCAGGAACAAGGAGGATGAAGAGACACACGAAGACAACCCCTTGCCTTGTGTATGGAATACGGCTAACCTCTTTGTAGAACAACAAGCCAAAAAATATATTAATTTTTTTTTCCTTTTTGGCCGCACCCATTTCACTGTTTCTTCTTTTTCACTTTTTTGTGTTGCGTGTAGTTGTGTTAGTTTTTTGTATCAGATACCTAACCATTCGGGTGGCAGGTACCCTTGGGTGCCTCTCTAGAGTTTTTAGAGCTTTCCCCACAATGGCGGCCTAACCACGGCCTAAACAGGGTACTAGCTTTTCAACCGCCTAGAGACAAACAGGGGTCTTAAGCCAAAACATAAGCCAAAAACATCTCATCTTCTGATGTGTAGGATCCTCAACTAGAGGCAAGCACAGAGCATACTAAGATAATTACAGACTCTTACTTATAAGATAGACATGACATTTGAAGGAAGAAGAGGAAATATTTAGCAAGACATGAGAAATTAAAACACAAGAGAAATATTTTTATTCTTTAGAACTTGTTTTTTACAAGAGACAGACTCTCCTTTAATAGAGGGAGAGATAGGATACAGCCAGACATAGTACACAGTAAGACCAACAAACGTGGCAGCTAACTAGTAAAAGCAAACCAACGCAAACTAGGGCCATCAGCCAAATGTAACCACATACAAACAAACAAAGCCTAATAAAGACAAAAGGGCCTAATACATCCAAATAGTGCCTAATAAAACAAAGTAGAATAATGAAAGTAAGTTATTTCACAAGATAAGAGCACGGGCTTGGAACTGTGTGGAGATTACGGACTGGATAGATTACAGTTGGCATGAATTTCATCATTTGAGTCTTGGGCTCCACAGATGAAGCAGGGCCAGGAAAAATCAAAGGGGTCTTGAGAGTCAATCATGTATGAATCTTGAAAAGGGTTCCAGCTTTGAGTGGGGTCTCTAGGGATATCAGGGAGAATGAAAATTTCGTCGGTGGGGACGTAATTAACATCACAGAGGAAATTGAGCAGTCCGACTTGGAGAATTTTTGGGTACATCTTTTGATAATCATAAGTGGTGTGCCATTCATAACTGGTGTTGGCAGTCCATAGGAGTCATTTGTGGGGATTGTATCTGTAAGGTCTATGGAAGATCCATATACAGCATACAGAGGTAGCTAATTCATAATCAAGCTTCCAAAGGTTATATTGTCCCATGAGCTTAGTGAGTTCGCTTTTCCAATTTGTCAAGGACGTGAACCATTGGAGGAAAACCCATAATAGAGAGTTTTGTTGAGAGGGATCATGAAGATGACCATATAAAGCCTGAAGTGGGAAGATGATGGCATGGTGATGGAGAACTGATAAACACCATAGGAACCAAAGGAGTTGAGGAGAAAAGTAGTAGAAAGGTGGCATTATAAATGGGTCAAGAAATGGTCTGGATAGCATGTTGACGGTGTGACAACAGTCTTGACTATTGATGTGGGTTAAGTAGACCGCAAGTTGAGCCTTGGCGAAGGACTGGATCTGATCTAGAGAAGGTTGATGATCAGGTGGCAAAGTGGCCAAGAGTTCTGGTAGGAATGAGTAATCATGTATGGCTGGTGAGGATGATGAGGGACCAGATGATGAGGGACCAGCAGGAGAAGTCATGAAGATAAGAGGATAGTGACCTGTGGGTGTAATGAGATGGGTGAGTGGAGGCCTAGAGAGCATATCAGCAATTATATTATGATGGCTTTTCACGTGGCGTACAGTGAAGTCATATCTGGCAAACCAATCTTTGAGTCTCAACAGGAGAGGATTGGGAGGAATCTTATTGCGAAAATCGAGTATCTTTGGAAAAGATGAGTTGTCCATTTCAATAATAAAGTTTCTTGTCCTGAGGTGAAAATCGAGCTTTTGGATTCCATATTTGACAGCAAGAATCTCTTTATAGATCATGTGATAATGCTGTTGAGCATCTTTGAATTTTCCACTGGCATGACCACAGTATCTTCTGTGACCTTTTCGATCTTCAATGAGAACAGCTCCCCAGAAAATATCACTGGCATCAGTCTGGAGGATAAGTTGGCCCGAAGAAGGGATGATGAGGGCAGGAGGGGATTGAGTGATCTCCTTTAATTTGATGATGGCTTCAGTGTGGGAGGAACTCTAAGGAGGAGGACTTTTCTTGAGGAGTGTAGAAAGAACTGAGGTGTAATGATTGACATGGGGAATGAAATCTCTGACATAGTTGACGATACCAAGGAATTGTTGAACTTGTTTCACACTGAGATCTGAATCAGGGAAGTCTAATAATCGGACAGCCAAATGAGGACCAGGACGGTATTGGCCGTTGGAAATGTGCATTCCAAGAAATTCAATTTCAGACCTTCCAACTATGCTTTTCTTTTCGGAGAGCATGATACCATAGTGATGAACAATGTCATGGAACTGTTGGAGAAGAAGATTGTGAGAGGTTTCATCTGAAGAGAACAGGAGGATGTCATCAATGTAGATGAGAGCTGAGTGTAAAAGAGGATGAAAAATTCTGGTAACAGCCTTTTGGAAAAGGGATGGAGCAGTTTTTAAACCAAAAGGGAGAACAGTCCATTGGTATTGTGCAATGGGAAGACAGAATGCTGTCTTATATCTTTCATTTGGATGAATACCAATTTGCCAGAAGGCACCTTTGAGATCAAATTTGGAGAAAATCGTAGCTCCTGAAAGCTGAGAGAATAAGACATTTGGCCTGGGAACAGGAAACTTGTCATCTCTGAGAAAAAGGTTGAGGGGCTTGTAATCCACGACTAATCTCTTTTTTCCTCTGAGCAATTCTGAGCGTTTTTCAACGTAAAAAGCTTGACACGCCCAGGGGGAAGAGGTTTGTTCTATCAAACCTTGTCGAAGGAGTTCATTGCATTCATCATTAGCCATTTTGAGATCTGAGGGAGACATGCCTGAGTGGGTAGCCTTGGTAGGATTAGTATCTTCATTAAGCTTAAAGGGAAGCTGAATAAAGAAATCTGGATTTTTCCACAGAGGAAAAGGGTGTGAGAAAGTAGCATGATTGTCAGCACAAAGCAGGAGCAATTTATTTTGAATGTGTTCAAAAGGGGCTTGGATTGCGGAAAGCGGGAAAATTTTCGGAATATCAGAAAAGGCTTTGAAATTCTTTTTGTACCGAATGCCGGAAGGGAGAATCCGAAGGGATTTACATTGGCAAAAAACATCCAAGCCGAGGAGGATGTCTTTATCCGGAAGAGGAGTGCCGAGGACTTAGACCCAAAGAGTAAAGGATGGAAAAAATTGGATACCAATATTTTTCTGGAAATAAGATTAGTAGAGAAAACTTTTCCATCGACGGCCCTAAAATGTTGAACATGAGACTTCCAAAATTCTGGAGGAAGGACCTTTGGATTCATCATTGTGTTGTGGGAATCTGTGTTAAAATAGGCGATAACATTAACATGTTTGGAGTACTTGTCAGGTAGGATCCGGACTGGAGCTTGGGGACCGAGGTGAGAAACAAGGGGAGTAGCTTGATAGGAATCTGGAATAGAGCCATAGTCTGAGGAACCAGAATATTCTGAGTTAGAAAGATCTTCTTGAAGAACAAAGGTTGTGGAGGGATCTGCACGATCCTGTTCAGAGAAGATTGATTCAATGTCTGCATCGAACGGAACTTCATCAGCAATGTCTTTTAATTACTGAACTAATCTGGTGGACTTTGCCTTTTTGTTGGGACATTTCTTTGCATAATGTCCGGGTTTGCCACAAATGTAGCATCGTTGGGATTTGTTCCAACCTCGCTTTGCTTTCTTTCTGAAGAACTTGAATCTTTTGGAGCTACCTTTCTTGTTCTTGAAGTGCTTGAAATGATTCTTCTTCTTCGTTCTGCAGGTGTAGGAGGCTAAAGACTTGCACTTGATCTGAAGAGAAGGTTGCCTGCATTGGGACTGCAGATTTTTGCCTTCTGTGAGCATCTTGGAGAAGAATCTTTGAGTAGCACAGAGTTTATCAAGAGAGCTGAGAGCATACATGTGAAGTTCACCCAAAGATGTGTCATTGAGAGATTGTCCTGAGGTGTCCATTTTCCGTTGTATCTCATCTTGGAGGTCATCTGGAAGGGAGTTGACATAGACTTGTTTAAGACTATGGTCATTGATTCACCAAGAGTATGATATCGTTGAGACATCCGCTTGTAATGGAACACGATGTCTTTTCTTTTGAGAGAGCAGCAACGCATGTCAAAGAATTCTTGTCTAGCTTGTTTATAGATGTGATCAGGATCACCAAGAAATTCTCTGAAAATATATCCCATGGCTTGGGAGGCTAATGGAACTCGAACAAATTGGAGTTGTCTATATTCACCAAGAGCCTGGTACCAATCTCTAAGAGAACCAGTAAAACGAGAGACGAACTCACGTAAAATTGTTTCAAGGTTCTGTTCAGACTTTGCCAGTTGTAGGTCAAGCCATGCGCTTATCTCTGAAACCCGTTTCTCTAAGAACTAGGAGAAGTGTCATCAAGAGTAAACCAAGGGCCATTGGTTGGTTTAGCAGGAGGACGACCGGGAACATGTTCTAGGGGTTCCTCGACAAAAGGAGTCGGAATAGTGGAGGCAGTCTCATCAGGGGACTCATAGGTCCGTGTTGAAGGTTGAGGGTCTGTGTGAGACGCCATAAACACTTGAGTAAGATCTGCATGATTATGAGGAGAGGAGTTGGCAGTATCCAACCATGATGTTTGGGAAGACCGAGAGGATACGTCTTCAGAAAAAGACTCCAAAATCAGGCGACTTGGATGAAGAGGAAAATGTCTTAGCAGCAAACAGAGCTGGGTCGTATGAACTGGAAGCAGCTTACTTGTCTTTCTACTTCGAAGGGGACCTTTTCTGAGGTTTTACTGGAGGAGAAGAAAGTATGGGATACTTTCAGAAAAGCTCTCCAGTGGATTTAAAGTGTCTGGAAAAATCATCAGGTTTGGATGGGGGTGAATGTGTAGGAGACACAGGGAAAAACAGTGATTGTGAGTGATGAGAATAAGGTTTTGGTTTGTAAGAATGATCTTTGGTCAGCTGCTCAAGCTGTTCTTTAAGTTGCTTGATTTCTCTTTCTTTTGTATCAAAATCTGGGCCTGAATATCCATGAGAAATATATCTGTGAAGATTAGAATGGAGCTTTGCAATTCTGGATTGGAGATTAGAGGCCATATCTCTGAAAGAGGCATCAAGACTCTGGAGATGATGATCATGTTGAGACACATGTCGTGTAACTCGATCAATCTTCTGATCAATAGAGTTGAGAACTCTATTTTGAGCTCTGGCATTGTGGGATTGCCAGTTGAGGACTTGTTCAGCCTGGGAGGGCTGCTTGAAAGAACCATCAGCTTGGACTTCGGTAGATTGGACAAAAGGTTTAGAGAAACGAGTTTTTTCTTGGTTTGAGGAAGGTTCAAGTGGAGGAAAGTCACAATCATAGTCGGAGGTCATGTAGCAAGAGACTGATGGAGAAAGGTTAGAGATTGGAAGGATATGCTGTGGAGGTAAGAGACCTTTAGATCGTAGGATTTGTAAAGCTCTATCATATATGGGTAGAGGTTTGTTTTTGATAGGGTGGAGACCTATCCAAGGACTGTCAGGATGGCCTGGTTTATGAGGTTTGTTCTAGGGTCTGCAGGAGGTAGGGGAAGTGTCTTTAAGACATCTCCGGCATATACAGTCTGCATCACACATATTGGGATCAACATCCCAAATGAAGTGACCACGGATCTTATCAGTGTAGATTGGAGATCCGTCAGCTTCAAAACTGTGGATAGGAATGTCATCTTCGGTTGTGACAGGTTGGATCATCAGGGCTTGGAAGATCGGAGGAGTCTCCAAACTGGAAGAAGCGTTAGATCCTGTGAGGGGTTTGTAGATTGTTTTGATAGTGCCATCTGGTTGGGGGACATATGTTGTATCCGTAGCAATGACAGGAGCCTCGTCTTGGAAAACCTTTTCATAGTTTGTGAGCCATTCAAGAGGCATGATTTCTGTAAGCTTTTCTCTGGGCAGTTGTTTTGGAATTTGAAAGATGGTAGGGACTTCATCTTCTCTTTCTGCTTTGATGAAGATCGTGTCAACATTATGACTAGGAAGTGGGAGATCAAGAGTATGGTCTTGAAGTCTGTAAGCAAGCTGGTGATGAACGGTAGCCATGTAGGAATTAGCTTGCATAGGCGCACCAAGGATCTGAACTTGGATCTTGAGACATTTATGGAGGTTCTGATCCCTCAATGGAATGTTAAAGTTGGGATAATATGTGAGGGAGATGCTTCCAGCATGAAGAGTAGATAGGCAAGTGCCAATCACAGCATGTTTATACTGAGTGTAGATGGTGTTGAGCAAAGCCAGTCTGGCAGTAACAGGCAAGCCTTTTCGGCCGTGTAGAGAGAGGATGATTTGGACAGCACCTATGTGGAGATGGGAGTATCCGTCTTTAATCCATTGATCTATCATGTTTTGATCAATGGAGAGAGTGACATATTGTTCACTGGGAGAGGATGGAATTAAGCATTTATCTAAGCCTGTGGACTGGACATATTCTTTGATGGGAAGAGGTCTGGTATGGACAAGACGAGTTAACTGAGTGGTATCAGAGCCTTGTTTCAATTACCTGGAGTCTAGGAAAAGAGTTAGACTGTTACGAGTATTTTAGACTGGTTTAGAAGGAAGAAATTTCTCGAAAATGGCAAACACTACCACTACTCCTTCTGCTGCTACTTTAGTTCCTACTAGATTATCTTCTTCTATGTCTTTGCCTCCTCTTACTATCCAAAGAACCCATTCCAACAGAATCCAAGATTTAGTAGAATACACCCATATCCCTGCTTCAGCCCAAATAAATGAAACAACTTTACCTCTGCTTAACCCATACAACATCTTCAAGAGAAACAAATCTCTCTATTTTATTTTATTAACAGATATCATCTAATTTGAATTTAAACTATTTAAACTCAAAATTAATATTTAACTAATTAAAAAATAAGATAATCATATTATCCCATTTTTCAAATATAAATATCAACTAACACCCTCCATTTAATGATTAATCGCATAATTAAATAATCTAATTATTTAATTAATTTAATCATTAATATTTATTAATTAAATAATCTCATTATTCAATTAATTCCCAAATATATACGTGTCACTTTCGTAACACAATTAATCGGATAATCCAATTAATCAACTGTGACCCTTGTTACCTAAATCTAGACCTGGCACGGTTTCGGTTCGGTTCCGGTTCCGGTTCCATGGTTTGGTGGAACCGGAACCGGAATCGAAACCGGAACCGCTATATGCCGGTTCCGGTTCCATAGGAACCGGCGTTTTTGAACCTTTTATTTTATTTTATTATTTATTTATTTATTATTATTTTTTTTATTAAACAAATAAAAAAAAAGACTTCTAAGTTCTAACTTGACAACTTGTAACTTATAAGTATATAAATGACAAATTACAAAATTAAATTAAATTCATTGGGTTATTATTTGAATAAAATAAACAAATGACAAATTACAAAATTAAATTAAAATAAAACTAAACAAAATGACAAATTACAATTTACATTTCATTGGGTATTTGGAAACTGAGTCACCCAAATTTTAAAAATAACATAAAATAAATAAATGACAAATTACAAAATTAAATTAAAAAATAAAAAAATGTAAACTTATTAACCTTGCACTTAATTTTTACCACAATTAAGTTGCCTACGTATCCTCTTGGGGGGGGGGGGGGGGGTGGTTGGGGTTTAGAGGAATCAAAGGCCACGTAGTTCTCTTACCTTTTATTACAGGTTTGGTGATGACGTGGAGACGATGGAGTCGTGGACTAATTTTTATTACAGGTTTGCTATTCCAGCTCCACTGCTCCAGAGCCTTCAGGTTCATCATCTTTAAAGAAATCTTATGTTAGCTCCTGATCGATTTCTTGTTGTCTGTTTTCCGCCTTTGTCCAATCATCAACACAAACCTGTATCTGAAGTGCTTTCGGTGTCAAGCACGAACGTCTTTCATCTAAGATATTCCCCCCGGCGCTGAACTCTTGTTCCACCGCCACAGTAGAAACAGGTGTTGAAAAAATATTTTTGGCTATCATAGCCATGATTGGATAGTACTCGGTAGCTTCATTCCAATATTTTAAAATATCAAATGCTTCTGTAAACTCACAAGAAGAAGCTAGATAAGATTCAAGCTCGGAATACGAACCGGAGCTTGATGAAGAACATCTTGGTTTTTTGGTTTTTTTTAATAACATACTATACCCTAAATTCAAAAATCCAGAGGAGGATGATGGAGGCTGAGATGCAGTTTGTGTTCGTGTAACATCTATGTTTGGTGAGGATCCATACAATGTAACATATTCATCATATAAACTATACAATAATTTCTTAACTCTACCACAACACGCTTCAACATCATATTGCATATTTAAACCTTTTTTGCCATAATAACCATCTAGATAATAAGACAAAGATTGTAATTTACAATGTGGATCAAAAACCATAGCAATCAAATAAATATTTGGAAACTCCTCATAATAATTTAACTATTTTGCCTTCATAGCACTAACGGCTTCCGCTATTGCTCGGTCAGATTCACAATAAAAAAATGTACCAGCAATATTAATACTCTCAATAATAAATAAATGTGTTGTAGGAAAATAAATACTAGATAAATTATTTGTAGCATTATGAAATTTTTTTAACAAATTGAAAACTTTGTAACAAGCATCCTAATGAGTTTCAAAAAGTTCAATGGTAGGAACATGAAATTGAATAAAAGAAACTAATAAATCCCTATACTCATAACTTTGAGCAAGCATTTTATAAGTAGAATTCCAACGGGTTGGAACATCATGAGCAAATTTAACGACACGTCTACCATTTTGTTTACAATATCTTGCCCATGCTTTCATTGTAGAAGGCTGTCTCCATAAAAACATTAGGGCTTTTCTAATAGGTACAATAAATTCTCCAAGAGTTTCTAATCCTTTTTGAACACATATTTAAAACATGGCATGCACACCTTTGATGAAAAAATGTACCACCAAGAAAGGGTTTGCATAAATCAATTAAAGATGGAATAGCAGCGGTATTGGCAGAAGCATTATCAAAACCAATTGCAAAAATTTTGTTTTCAATATTATACTCTGAAAAAATAATTCTAAGCTGTCTATAAATATTCTGAGCAGTGTGTGCATCATCAAAAACTCTAAATGCAAGAATTCTTTTTTGGATAGTCCATGCATTATCCATATAATGGCAACTGACACCTAAGTATGAATGCAATTGCCAATGGTCAGTCCATATGTCGGCACATACGCTAACACGACCATTATATTTTTCAAAATATTTTTCTAACTTTCTTTTCTCTCTCGAATAAATCTTTTCAAGTGTTTGTGTGAGCGTGGCTCTAGGGACACGGCATGCAGCAGGGTTTAATGCTCGTCGACAATAGTTAACAAAACCAACCCTTTCACCAAAACTGAATGATAAGTGTTCTACTGCTACCATCCTAGCTAATTCTTCTCTATTTTGTTCATCAGTATAACGAAATAATTGTTGGTTAGGAGTAGCGTACCTGGGAATTTGTGATTGTGACCTCGTTTTGGTCATTGCGTCTGGATGTTTGGTTTCAATATGCTTCTAATAAGTGCCATATCCTCCGGATTTGCTCCACTTATATGTTTTGGTGCAGTAATTGCAAGCCGCTACATAGTCTTCATCTTCTTTCCTAACTTTCTTCATATGTTTGGCGAGGAGATCAGATTTGTTCCGCTTCTGTATCAGATCTTCCTCCTCTTGTAGTTCCACTTCCGGTGGATCATAACCAAATCCCGGAGGTGTATCAATATCAGGCATATTTTCTGACTGGCTTGTCAAATTGGGGGTAGTGTCATTGGGATTGGATTCAGAAATTATTAGAGGGGGAGTAGGACAGTTTAGGCCTAGGTCTTCAGCATAGGCCCGGCGTTGCAGATAATCGTGATAGGTGGAGTCGTAACGACCGAGATTATCGATCATAGGACCCTTACCTTTCATCGAAATCGAACGCCTAGGACCGTCACGGCCGTGACCCCTTCCACTTCCATTTCCACTTCCACTTCCACTTGCCATTTAAAAATAAATTTGGGAGAGAATTGGAAACTTAGAACTTAGAACTTAGAAGAATAATGGTATTAGACTATTAGTAGAAATGTAGAATAGTAGGTACTATGTAGTAAAGTACAAAAGTAGTAAACTAGTAATTGCAAATAAATGAAAATGAAATTGGAAAGTTAGTAATTGA